>VZTU01004756.1:25629-49228 GCA_013400835.1 Zapornia atra | reverse complement strand
GCTGTCATGGATGGCTATGTGCTTTTTAGGAAAGATAGGCTAGGGAGGAGAGGTGGAGGAGTTGCTCTTTATGTGAGAGAGCAGCTAGAATGTATTGAACTCCACTTGGGGGAGGATGAGGTATCAATTGAGTGCTTGTGGGTGAGAATCAAGGGGCAGGCTAGTGTTAGCGACACTGTTGTGTGTGTGTGTACTACAGGCCCCTTGATCGGGAGGAGAGAGTTTACAATGCCTTCTACAAGCAGCTAGAAGTCACCTCGTGATCCCGGGCACTAGTCCTTATATGGGGGACTTCAATTACCCAGATATTTGTTGGGTAAGCAGCAGTGCCAGTCATGTGCAGTCCAGACAGTTTCTGCAATGTGTAGAAGGCAACTTTCTGTTACAGATGGTGGAGGAGCCGACAAGGGGTGGCGGGTACTGGATGTTCTCTTAACCAACAAGGATGGGCTCGTTAGGGAAGTGAAGGTCAGGTGCAGCTTGGGACCCATCTGGACGCCTACCTGTGCGATATGTCCTAGGGAACCTGTTTTGGCAGGAGGGTTGGACTCAATGATCTCTGGAGATCCCTTCCAACCCCTGCAATTCTGTGATTCTGTGATTCTTCTCATTCTATGTCCAATGCACAGCACTACATTGGCCACTAAAAAGTTAGCTCTATCTCAACTGAAATCAGGACACAGCAGCAATTCAAATTGCTTATCTATAGATGTCAAGATTGTGCAGTTAGAAGGAGTTGATGGGTTTTAAGGATTTGCTTTAGCCAAGTGGTTTTAATGGTATCTTCTTGTATGTTTAAATATTCAGGCAAATTGGTCTCTAACTGCTTGTGGCTGCCTGGGCAGATCACAGACGTATGGTACATTTTAGGCTTCTAGAATATCAAAAATGAGGCATTATCCTGGGATCACCACATCAAAATAGATTATTGACTTAGTATTTTCCTGATGCCAAAGCAAGAGATTCCCCAAGACAAGTGACTCAGTTCATTTAGCTGACTTCACAGAATATCTATGCAAGTGCTCCAGTTCAGCACCCTTGGGATGACAGCAGGGCAGAAATATTCATGAAGCTTCTGCAGCAGATGGGAGGAGGCAGAGATCAGATGAATGATTCTGTTTTATTGCTCATAGTGTATTGTTCTTCCAAATAAATGTAGTCCATCTTATTGCATAATGTAACTGCAACTGTGGGAATATAGGACTTCTTGTCCTAAGTGATGTCCTGGTGTTTTCTCAGTGTAACTTTTGGTTCATTTCATGAAAGCTTCCTTATCAAAAGAGGATACATACAATTGTCTGCCTTGCACAGAGAAGCTGAAGAAGCAAGTTGTAAACCTTCCGTACTTTAAGAATTATGATCACTATTGCATCTGAGGACTTGATCAGTCACTTAGGAACACTGAAAAACATCCAAGGTGTTACATATCCAAAATTATGTAAGGGTGGGCAGAACAGCCAAGAAAGAATCTAGCTGATATGTGGATCCAACCACACAACCACACATTTGCCACATATATTGCCATATATATATATAATTGAAATAGTTAAAAACCTTCTTAGCTGAAGATTGGCAACAAACAAAGTCTGGAACTTACTGAGCTGAAAAAGAATTTTTAACATGGGGTGAATAGAACAAGGGCAGGAGAAGGAAGTCCAAAACCCTCCTTCTCTAACCTGTGAAACAGATTTACCAAGAAAAGTCAGCTACATCAGCTGGATACTTTAGGTTAGCTAAAGTAGCCACTCTTCATAGAATCACAGAATGGTCTGGGTTGGAAGGGACCCCAAGTATCATAGAGATCCAACCCCCTGCCACGGGCAGGGCCACCAACCTCCAAGCAGAATCTAGATAACCCTTCACGAGAATGGATTTTCTGCATTAAGTGTCATGTATTATTGGTGAGGGAAGTGGAATTCTATGTGCTTGTAGATTGCTTAAGCTGCTCATGATCCTTTGAGGTAAACATCTGTGTCTTGAGGCAAAGATTTCTGTCCTGAAGAAGTTCAAGGAAACAAAAATATTTATTAACCAGAGGTATGCGGAAATCACTGACCAATCATTCCCACAAGAATCCCCTTTAATCTTGAAGGATGCTATCTTCTTTGAGGGAAAACCATTCTAGTGCTGTGCCCAGCCCAATATCATCAAAGATACACCCCTGTAAGAAAGAATTACAATCAAGTGGAGGAGGCACCTTGTTGTGTTATGCAAAACATTCATCAAAGAGGCTCAAGAAAGAATTGCACAGCAATTTAAGTGCAATTTCAATTAAAAAATACAGAAGTGGCTGAGGTACCAAGGCATCTGAACCAGCTGTAGAAATTATATTAGGATGATGTGATGATTACAGGCTGTATAAATACTTAAAGTATAAGAAGAAAAGTTCTCAGCAAAACTTCCATTTGTCACGTTTAAACTGAAGACCAAAAAGCCTGTATCAGATGTACACAAAAAATTCTGGACATAATTATATACCCAGTAGAAAGTCAGAAAGGTAAGAGTTAGAGTTTTTCCTTAAGAACATTTTTGCATTGGATCTGGCTGAGATGGATCTAACTTTGCTTATAGCAGCCATCGTAGTGCTGTGCTAAAATGGCATTGGTAAGATACAAATATTAGCTACAGTTGAGCAGCACTCTCACAGAATCAAGGCTGTCTCTAAAACCACCTCTGTCTCCAAAGGCCAGTAGGCTGGGGTAGGCGAGAGCTTGGGAGAGCACAGAGCCAGGATAGCTGACCAAAACTGACCAAAGGGATATTCCATGACATAAGCTTTCCTGATCATCAAATAAAGCTAAGAGAAAGGAGAAGAGACATCCCTTATTAAGGAGTTTGTCTTTCAAAGAAATCACTATGCATACTGCCTGCTTCCTAGGAAGTGTGTGGACATCACCTGCTGATGGTAAGTAGAGAATAAATCTTTCTGTCAACCCATCACAATGGTATATAAAGAGAGACTGAGATAGATCTTCTTGTCAGAGTACTTTTTTAATTAAAAACAAAACTTGCAAAGACGGAACAAACTGAACTATAAGAAATCAAAATTTCTGGTGTTTAAGAAGGTTGGAAACAAATCTTCAAGCTGAAGTGGGAGAAAGCCTATGCATGCAAAAAGAGACAACCTTAGAGGCTGAAGTCACAGGTTAAGGAAAAAAAAGAGCACGGCAACAGTCAAAGGGTAAAGGACAACAAAATACCATATAAAGAGAATACAGCACAACAGAACAATTAGTTGATATACTGAAATACAAAAAACTTTGTGATGGGTATTAAACCCATGAAATATATTGGGGAAAGTTTCACTATCCTTAGTGAGGGTAAAATTAATAGACATAAATAACACCTGTTGGAAGGCGAGAAGTAAGTATGACAGTACTAGATTAAAACCTAAACAATGCATAAAGAAAAAAACCCAAAACAGTCAGTGAAGATGGTATTATACAACTAGCTGTATGTTGAAATGCATAGACAAATCAAGTTAAAAAGCAAAACATGGCATGAAATCCCTGTTCCCTAGATGGTAGAAAAAAACCACCAAAAAACCCCACCAAAAAGCCCCAGACAATTTTGAGTTTATATTACTGTCTTTCTGATTAGAAAGTTAATAATGTCAGTAACAAGCAAAAGAGATCAGAGACACTTTGAGTTTAGGGCATACAACAGAAACGGTGAACTTCACCTGCCTTATTTAAAGAAGGGAAAGAAATACAGGGTATTCACAAGAGAAGGGATAATTTTTTTATTTGATCATCATCAGCACAAAGAACATTGTTCTACATGCTGATGCTTGAGACCAGTTTAATAAGAGTGACTGATTTTTCTAATTCAGTGTTCTTTCAGGAGCAACAAATGCACATATTCACCACAGGTGAGATCAATTTTTAAAAGGTGACCACCATAAAAATGAACAAACTTTTGTTGGTTGAAAAGAAGGTAAAAAAACAGATAGGGGATTTAAGTCTTTGCAGGCAACATGAAGGTTACTTGTGGACCACACTGGAAATAGTAAGTATAGGTGTATACATTATCAGAGAAGATTTTAGAGAGTAGACCAATGTTAGCACAGATAACCAACGTGGTAAATAGAATTACTAGAAGTACTATTGTGTCCTTCAGAAAAATGGAATCATGTTCAAATAGAAGCTGTAGAGAGAATAAAAATATCTAGGAAGTCAGAAGTGATAATGCAACAAAACATGCCAAAAGCTTACTGAACAACTACTAAAAGATACAAAAGAAATATAGAACAATCTCAGGTGGAGAATGGTTTGAGAGCAGCCCTGAGGAAAAGCACTTGGGGGTGTGGGAGGATGGGAAGCTCAATGTAAGCCAGCAATGTGCGCTTGCAGCCCAGAAAGGTAACCATGTCCGGTGCTGCATAAAGAAGAAATTCTTCACTACAAGGGTGGTGACACCCTGGAATAGGTTTTCCAGAGAAGCTGTGAATTCCCACTCCCTGGAATTGTTAAAAGGCAGGTTGGATAGGGCTTTGGTCTCTAGTGGAGGGTGTCTCTGTCCCTGGCAGGGAAGTTGGAACTAGATGATCTATGAGATCCCTTCCAAATCAGTCAATTCTATGATTCTAGGATCAAAGGTGTTTTAGACAGAAGATGATACAGGTCATGACTGGTCATGACTTTCTACATCCTGAACAAAAAGATAAACACTAGCTTTTCTTCAAAATCTGGACTCTCAAATCAGTGTTTTGAACTTTCACTGATTAGTAAGTGGCTGGCAGCCACTTCTGTTCCTTCTTACTCTTGTATGTGTGTTCTTCATACACTAAGGAGGTAAAGGTCTTGAAAATATGACCTCAAATTACTTCCCTGACCCTGCTTCTGTGTATTTCTCCTTTCACTGTTTCTTCAGTTTCGTAAAAGCTATTAAGGATTAAGTTGATGTCTCTGTTGTTAGTCCCCTTTTCCTTCCTTTATACACCTGCCTCATGAGGACAGCTTAGATGTGAAACTAGTTACCCCCATGTTGTTTCCCTCAGTATTCGCATCTCTTTATGGGTTCCTAACGGTCTCTACTGGCTACCTAACTATGTTTCACAGTTGTTCTCCTGCCTCCTGTCACTGTAGACATTTTCACCAGACTGCTTAGGACACCCTTCTTAAGACTTACGACTGAAACCCTCAGCCCTAGGTGATCACCTTGTGGGAAGTCTGTGTAAGAAAGGGCAAAGCTGTTCTTTGGGGCAGCCAAGGCTGAGGGAAAAGGTGTGAGAAACAGCCCTGTGAGCCCTTTGAAAGTAGGGTGATAGGAAGAAAGAATGCCCTACATGCACCCCAGCTGAAGTGCCCCTGCAATCCTTTCCAGACCCATGCCAGAGAAGGGAAAAGTGTGAGGAGGAAGGAGAGGCAGAAAGGAACTGTTATAGCCTGTTTGCAGACACCCCTGTTCTCCATCTCTCTCATTGGGAACGATGTAAAAGAGTTGGGAATGATGGAGCAAAACTGAACCTGTGAAGAAAGGGGGCTTGGTTCGGGGAAGGTTTTGTCTTTTTTTCCCCTCACAATCCAACTATATTTTTAATTGACCATAAATTAAATGAATTTTCTGCAAGTTGAGGGTTCTTTTGCCTGTGACAGTAACAGGTCAGTGATCTCCCAGTCTTCTTCTCAGCCCATGACCTTTTCCATCATATTTTTCTCCCTTGTTCTATTGAGGAAGGGCAGTGGGAGAGCAGCTGGGTGGAATCTGGCAGCCAGAGCAGGTCAACCTACCACAGAAATTCAGTATAAATATTTACAAACTTCTCCACCATAAACAATCTCTTCTTACAAAATGTTGTGGATTTTTCATAAAACCCATGAAAAGCATTAGTTTGATGATGTGTGAAATGGTTGATCATGTTGTTTATTAAAGTTTTTTGTATTATTGTGTGCCTCTTGTATGCAGATGATACAGACTAAAAAGCCCTGGGGGGCTGGGATCATTTTGTTGTGTGTAATTACACAGTATGCATCAGACTACAGAACTAATTCATGAATAGAGTCCCTTAAGGATACTTACACAGAGTAGTCTTTTAGGCTGCTAAATGCTGCCCTTTCCTTTCCTTCTTCTTATTTTGCATCACTTCTACTTAAAATGTTAACATTATAAATAGGTATCTAAGACCTTATTTTTTTATTCATTTATTTATTCTACAAAAGTCCCATTTTAAAACTGCTAGAATATTGTTATCACTATGTTACAAATAATTAATTATATTTGATTTTAGTGAACCTTAATAGTAAGATAATATACTGTACACTAGAACTTTTAGGAACAAAACGCTGTGTCTTTATCACTATGGAAGATCTCTATGGACCTTGGATTATAACAATGGGTACCAGTCATGGACCTTAAGTTAAAACAATAAGTATATGAAGAAACTGCAGTTACAAAAGAACAGATGAAGATGAGATAAGCTTGCGCAAGGATGGGGTTCACTTGCGGACATGGTGAGGAAGACTATCGACGACCACCAGAGGACCCCCTCTCAAAAGAACTACGCATGCGCAAAGGACATTAACATATGATAATGGTTTCCGGGAAATAACATGAATATGCTAATCAATACCCTCCCCTCTTTGTATTTAAAATAATAAGCATAGCTAACCAATGATTTTTGTCGAATAAGAATATAGATAAAGTGAAGCAATCAAAAGCTAATCATTGTAAAGGTCAAGCTAAGAAGCGAGCATTTTGCTCAATGATCTTTGTTTAAAATTGTATAAACATGTTCTGCTTTGTACCTTTGGTTGAACACATCTTGGGTGGAATTATCCCCTGTGTTCGCCAGCACTGGAATAAAAAAAGTGCCTTCTTATCTGCTCTGTGTAGGTAAGTTATTCGTGATTGCGACTGCTAACAACTACAGACTATTTCTGTACAATGTGAAATAAACCAGGGGAATGGAATAGATGGCCACCGGAGGTCTCTTATAATCCAAATTATTGTGTGATCCCAAGGAGTAAAAATCTCTCAAATACTTATTGAATTTTACGTTTTTATGATCAAGGAACTCAAAAGATTAAAGAATTTTTGGAATAGAACTGCAATCTGACTGTAAAAAAAAAAAAGACCCTAGTATTTGAATATTCACATATAAGAAATCATTCAGAAATCTGGCATCATTGCCTCATGTTTTATTGGTACATGTGTTGTCGTCCAAGAAAAACACCAGAACCAAATTAATTAATCACACACAATACTATAGTGATACAGAAAGTATAATTAGTACCTGTTCTCTGGCTAGCCTTCAAATAGTTTCCAACTACTTGCAAAACATGCATGCATACACTCGTGAATGTGAGCATGCACGTACACGGGTTTCGGAGGACTAAATTTTCATCTTTTCTAAATTCCTTAGTATGCTGGGTGTTTTACCAGTAACTTTGGGAAATTTTGGTAAAAATATTTTTCTTTCATATTACTTCAGAGGTAAAGTTGTGTTACTTTGTGGTTTGTTTTCTGGATTGTTTTGTTTTTTCCCTGAAAATATCCTAGGAAATGAACTTACTAAGAAAAGTGTTCCTAAACATTCAAATTTTAAAAGGAAGGAAGAAAAAGTAATTACATATATAAAGATAGCATTTTCACAATGGAATCTACATTTTTTCAACCAATTAGGAAGCAGAAGAAATTACATATGATTTACATTGCCACAGTAAGAATCAAATTATACTGAGTACAAATTCAATTAACTCCTTTTGAATGCTGTGCAGACTTGTAAATGACAACACAGTGTATTCTGGAAACTGTCTGAAATAGCAAATAAATATGGATTGGAAAAGGGAGTTCATTTAGTCTTTCCTGATTTTGATGAATCCTAGATGAGACAAACCGTAGTTCACAGAAACTACCATTCACTTTTTCTTTGAGTTCATGCTTTATGAAAACTAAACTGAAACTGCTGAAAAAAATTATTGTAGCAAGCGTCATTGACATTGGAGTGAAGAGTGCAACTAGCAGTGGTGACAAATCTGGGGGAAATGCCAAACTAGCCAAACTAGCCAAACAGATTGCAAGCTTAGTAAGGCAGCCAGCCCACTTGCATATTTTGCAATAGTTTTATTACTGATAATAATTTGTTTTGAGAAATTAAATTCTCTGCTGTTACTATGTTGCACATGGTATATGTGGAATGCATAATAAATTTGACTTAAAGGCCTCCAGTCAAAACTTTAGATAAGGGAGGAAGGGAAGACACCACAGTTTTAAAAATTGAGTCCTAACATGGGTATTTACTGCATACTATGAATGAAGGCTTAATAGTGTCTTTTGTGGAAAGAAAAAGGGACTATCTAACCTCTTGTATCTTTGCAAATGAATACG
Organism: Zapornia atra; assembly: GCA_013400835.1. NCBI lineage: Eukaryota > Metazoa > Chordata > Aves > Gruiformes > Rallidae > Zapornia > Zapornia atra. Next base: position 40,900 of record VZTU01004756.1, on the reverse strand, counting down.
TGTTGTCTAGTGGGTGTTTGTTAAGTTCTTATGAATATTATTCAACACTTATCTCTCCATATGAGACAGGTGATACAAAAAGACATCTAGAATCAACCATGACCCATACTGTTTAGAGCATCATCAAAGGGGTAGACAGAGGAAGAGCCTGTAGAATATCAAATTCTTCTGAATGGTTTTATTTTGAAAGCAAAGTATCCTCAAATCTTAGAGAAGGTGAGCGACACGTAATTGCTAGAATGCATATTAGTGGTGCATTCTGGGCACTCAGTTGTTTTTCACTGGAGTGTCACAGAAAATTATGACATTCAATTACTGACATTTCTTCTACCTTTCATGTTTTTAATTAGACAATTTCCTGATTTGTCTAGTTAGAGTAGGTGACATTATCATAGAATATCAGATCAGGATTTCCAGTAGATAAAAGCTCTGGCATGATGACAGCTACCAGCACTTAAAAATCTGAACCTATAGTTTGTTGTAGCTTCTGTTCTGTGTACATGCCACACACAGACAGACACACATTTTGAAATCACACAGAAATGATACTTGCATATTTTGATAGCCTGCAGGGACAATTGTTCTAGCCTTCATCACTGAGGGTACAAAAAATTCAACAATAAATCATTTCAAATTAATGGGAATTTTTCTCTTAGGGCAGAAATAATTCTGTGTGGTACCTCCCGGAAGCCAAATAAGCCAATTTCAGCCTCTTGGGAAGAGATACAACAGCTTCACAGAAGAATTTTTTCTACTGACTGTCATTTAATTCACAGTAGGTGTTTCATTTTTTTTCATAAAGACTTCATCATTATTTTTCCTTTTAGTTCAGAGCAAACATCTTTTCCTTCAGCTGAAATAAAAAGGACCAAATCTCAAAGAGATTACTTTTTCATGAAACATAGGAGATACATTTTTTCCTTTCTAGGAGTAGACTTCTGATTCATTTGAATGATCAGCTAACATTGATGAATGAATGCAAAGAATTAAATATATGTTTCTGCAGGAACCAACAAAAAAGGAAATGCTGAAAGATAAATATAAGGATAAGAAAAATTCAATTTGCAACTTAGCTTATCTTCTGTGACCCTAAACAGTCTGCAGAGTAGCACCTGAAAAAAAAAATCTAAAATGAAAGCAAAATATTTACAGATTTGTCATTTCAAAATTCAAAATAATGTGATGTGTTTCACAGGCACAGTAATGACATTATGAAAGAGACAGGAATATTTTTCCATCAGTTTACTAAAGAAGCAACATGGACCAATGAATAAGCAATAATGGTTTGCATCAAAGAATTTTAAAGAGAAAATGTCAATAAGCAGATTTCTTAAGTACCATATAAATCTTAAATGTAAGACCTACTGCCTTCTGAGATCTGCAGTTTTTCAGAACCCGTATGTCCACATGTTGAGAAAATCTTTGCCTAAACTGGGAAAACAGTTTCTAGTACAGCTTGATAATTAGTCAATTCAGTAAAAGATACATGGGCTAAAGTGTTGCTGATGCTGCTGTTAAAAGCGAAAAGGGTTTTTTAGTTATTTTGCAAATCTCATTTTACAATCCATTAAAGACTCCACAGTGCAGAGAAGTCCTACATATAGATCGTCATACAATGAAATCTATACCAGATAATTCCTGAGAAATTCTTTCTTTGCATGTGCAGATAATGTCTCCCTTCCTCTATTCACTTATTAAAACCTGTCTTGATAGAGGTAGACTCACATCTGCAGGTGTTCTAGGGCTGATTATTTGGGTAGAATGGGAGAGAGATTTTGTGGGTGTAGAACAGTGAAAATACATCCCTGAGGTTGGTCATTTAAAGACAACAAAGCTAATGATAGGAACTACACGGTAGGTGAGGTACTTAGAGGGAAGGAGAGAGACAGAAAAGATACTACTACTCTATTAAGGACAGGTGATAGGAAGCAGAGGCAAGATAGCAGAATGCTTAAGATGTACTCACTTAAGGCACAATATGAATATGTACCTAACTTCTGGTTCTGAAGCTCAATAATAAATTCTGAAAAATAGTACAAATGATAGGTCTTGCACCAGACACTAAGGACATAATTAAGCAAACCATTTTATTTCACAACACATTTAAATGATCCTTTTTTAATCATTTCATGGCTAAAACTAGGTTTTGGTGCCTCAAGTGAATGAAAAGAAAAACCAATACAATCTCAAAGAGTGAAGAATGTGAAATATATGAAAAGCACATTAAATATTTTTAGTCTTTTAAATCATATAGATAATCTCATCCTAATGACTGTTGACTTCAGTAAAACAATCATTCAAAGAAATAAACTTAAATCTGGTTTTAAACCAAGATTTTTTCTCAAATCACTATCTCAGAAATTCTATTTTTCCCAAGTTCTGTGTAAAATTTCATTCTTTTGCTGTAAATTGTGCTGTTTGTCAGAAGTCAATGATATATTCCTTATTTGTTGATATGTTGAGAATTTTTAGATTATCACACATGATCTGAACCTCAAGTTAAGTATTCCATTCCTTCTAATATGGCTGCAAATATTTACTGAACACATATTCAAGTTGAGTAAGCCCAAATGTTCCCTTAGTTCTTGCATCTGCTTCCTTTCTTTTTCTGAAATTCTACTCTATATTATGCTATTGTCATGGGAAACTTTTTTTTTTTAAAATTAATACACATAAAGTGTTAGGTATATACTGGTTTTTTCTAGTGGAAAACTCACTGTTAATTTTAATCACATTTTAGTTTCATGCTTTGTTAAATACATGGTTCCTTTCCCATTGTCTCTTTTTCTGTCTTGAGTCTTAGAATTCTGTCTCAATGATTATGAAACACAAGGATCCTGTTATTATTTAAGCAACGGGGTTTTTTCATATCACAAGCTTCAGTTTCTGAAAATACTCTCAACTAAAATATAATTAAAAGCTGCAAAAATCCACAGAGGGTTTGTGAACGTATAATTTGAAATTAAAGTTTAATATGAATAAAATGTTAAACTTTGCCTGAGTGTAGAAAGGAAACTGTTTTGAAGATTAGCAGGTTTGGGGGATACAGGAAGAAAGAGACAAAACAAGCAGAAGAAAGTATATCTTCTAAACTCTTTCTGGAAATCTGTTTATATCATGCTTGAACTTTGGTTTGTAAAAATATTTCTCTAGTTAGTGTGCTAACCAGTTCTACTTTTAAAACATCAAGAAGAGAAAAATAGCAATTTAGAAAGTACCATTTCCCTATAATCTCTTGGAGAAAATAGCTGATTTTTTAAAATTATGTAAGGTAACCTACATATATGAAAACTAACCATCATGAATAAATATTTGCTGTGTATACTTTTTCTTTTATACAATATGCAACATTTTGTAGGCAAACACTTTGCCTCGCTGCAGGCAAATATGAACTCAAACAGAAGAAAAACAAATAGAAAAATAGAGCTAAAACAGGAGGGAGAAGAAATAATGGGACTGTATGTCATGGACAAAAGAATCAAGGAATGAAATTTTACTTAATTTTTCGCCAGTCACCACAAACATCCAGTCACTGATTTAGGCAGCAAGAAACAGAACACCAATACTTAGACATGCCTACCCTACCCTTTCCCTAGTCTCAGTTTCCTGTATCTCAGCTGGAGGTCAGTGAGTCAGGTCTCTCCTGGTAAAGTAGAAGACAACATGGGTGTTTGAGGTGGACTAGCTCATGGTTTGTTTCCCTCCCGCCCCCGACTGCATGATCTGCTGTCACATTTTATGAATGTTTTGCTTAGGGCATGTGGTGTCTTTGACAGGATACTTTCTGTGGTCTGGAACAGAGTGCCTTTTCTCCATTTGCCTACTGGATCATGACTCCAGCTCCACGAGCTGCCAGTGTCTGAAATTTGTTGGAGCTAGAGTGCTGTGATCCAAAAATGAGGGCTTCTCTCACTGGGGAAAGGGGAATGCTAAGGTGTGCAATAGCTTTTTTATTAAATTAATGGTCTAATATATATCCATTACAATGTGTTTGCGTGCTCACAAGGGTTAGCCCAAGAGCAATCTGATCTGTATTTCAGCTATACAGGTTTGAGTCAGAACCTACTGAAATCATTGGGAACAGGAGCTGATGATGCAAAGTACCCAACATGCAGCCACTCCACTGGGATGAACTAGTGCTCATAGGCATCTGGTCAGTACTACAAAATCTTGGAAACCAACGGCAACAAATTCTTGGAGGACCTCTAAAGCAGAAAATCACCTTCTCTAGAAACACCAATAGAGTACATTACCAAGGTTATCACATTTCAGTTCATCACACTACAAAGTTCAGTTTAAGATATCAGTTTTTTATTCAAAGAAATCCCTAAATCAGGAAGTTTCTGTATGAACACATAGAACCATCCTTTATGTCTTTCTCCATCAACAAAAGCTGCAGGTTATCCTCCCTCTTTTATACCAACTTTTCATATCAAATTTATCCCCCATTCTGCATTTCTCAAGAAATAATCTTACCTTAATATTTATGATCTCCTGCACTTTGAGAATAATTCCCAATACAGAAAAGTATTTTTGCTTTTTCTGTTTTTTTTTCCTTTCATGTAGAAGACAAGAAAAATAAATGCAGTGAAGCTGAAGGAAAGGAATCTGTGTACTCTAGAACTTCTGCAAATACTTTCTAGGGAAAACTCCTGAGCTAAACAAAATCCATTCAGATGGAGAAAGGTGTGCAACCAGCAACCAGCTTACGCTCATGAAAAGTTGTGAAGCAGAACCACAAGGATGGCAGGAGCTGATAGGAAATCTGAGCTAAATGGTCAATTATGAGGTTCGTGATAAATATGGCTTAAGAGAGACTGCAAGAATATTTTTCATGATAACTTTAGGCACTTATCTTGAATCACAAAAAGGCAAATGTATTTTCTTGACTTATGCAAAGTATCTACAGAGAGCTAATGTCAAGCCTTAGAAAGTTATATTGCAGACAGACATCAGATTGTAACTAGTTTTCTATGAAACATACCGCAGGATGTCTTTCATCTCATCATGACTTTTCAGAAAAATAAATTAAAAAAATAAAAAGAAAAGTATTTTTAAAAAAATAAATAATAAAATAGTGGTATTGAAAAAGGTAATGAAAGACTTCTTGCCAAGTAAAAATATCCTATAGTTCAAAATGTTTGTATTCATCACTAGCTCTGGAATGAAGAGCCTAGCTGCTACCACTGATAATAGTGTTTTGTTGTGTTATTGATATTTGACTAAATCTAGCTGTTAATCAGCTCAGAAAGCACTGCCAATTTTTTTTCATGTACATGCTGGAGATAAACTGTGGAAGTTGAAACTAAAATAGGTAATGGTTTCTGTTGTTTTTTTTTTAAATTTGGCTTCTGATTGACAATTTGATATTAGGCAACTTTACTTGGCATGGAGAATATTACAACTCAGCTTTCTTCAATTAGATAGTCCATTTTCTATATCAAGAATGCTAGCTTCCATAATTTTATCCCCTTTAGTAGATTCTAGCGTCAGTAAGATTTGAATGTCTGCACACAGAATTGTACAACTGTTAGGCAGTAATTGTCATCAAATTTTAAGAGACAATTTAGGACTAAAAGAGGAAGTATTTCCAATCCATATTTATTTCATGTATGCAATTTCTGATCAAAGACAGTGTTAGCAACATTTTTGCTTATTATGTCTTGATTTATTTAGAAATTGGTCTACCCTTTGAAGTCAGAAGGAAATGAAAGGAAAAACATATTGGTAAAAGTTACCAGTTCTTATTAAAAAATAATAAAGCTGTATCCCTCTTCATGCAGAAAACAAAGAAAAGTTTTTCTAGGAATACATAGCAGTGATTCTAACCTGGGGGATATGAAATTGCAGAGTTACTTGTGCCATGATGCATGGGATAAACTGCTGGTGTTGAGGAAGGATAATCTACCAAACTTTGCCCTTCTACCAGGTAATTAAACGAAGATCTAATTTTCTTCAAAGAGAAATTCAACAAAGAGAAGCCTAGTAACTCAAGCTAGCTAAATTGCCTTTTAAGATAGTTGTTAATTGGAAGAAATAGTTTTCATCTTTGCCTATTAAATGACTGCAAGCTTCTTGTTATTTGGGAAATACCCAAATACCCAAATAAGCCCAAAATGTGCTTCTGAGAAATAAGTCTAAGAAAGAGGAAGCTAATTATTTGCCAATAACTTATCACACAGTGTACACTGATCTTGCATTATATTTAAAACTATAAGCATTCAGCTTAAAAAGGAAATATTTAAAGTTGCTAAGCTGCAGTGTCTTTGTTTATCATATGTCTCTGAAATGAATGCACTGGAAGGGGAAAACTGAGCAAATGAATGTACAGCAATATAATTAAGTCATACAGAAGTTACGTAGGTATTATGATAACAAACTACTGTCCTTTCTCTTTCTTTAATATAGAAACTATAACATGACAGCATCCAGGTTTAATCTGAGCTCTAAATAAGCATTTCCTCATTTTCTTCTTCCATTCTTGTTTTCCTATAATGAAAACCTTTCTTTGTCACAATGCAGCAATTTTCCATAACTTTCTTCCTCCACTGAAAATCTATCACCATTAATGACTTATAAAGCCATTGAAATGCAGAGACCTCATTCTCCCTAAAAAAGGAATGCAAAAGATTTTTCAAAAACCCAAACTGTAATTATGTCTTACTAGTGAGGAGGAAAAATGTTGGTTTGTATTTTAGAATCTAATTACCTAAATCTGTTTCCAGGAAGGTTTGAAAAATGAAAATTAGTCATGGCCAGTTTTCAGCTTTTAACCAACATACGAGATATAATTTAAACAAACACATGGCTTCTAATTCCTGAAAATAGACATATATACTCATCTGCATATAGTCTTTCTTCTGCAAGAAACAATTTCAGAATATATGCAAGAAGATTCTAAGAAAGATAGTCAAAACAATAGCCACATGTCCCTACTTGTGTTGGTTATATAACCCTACCAATCACTACTAACAAGTTGATTTTATTAGTAGGCAAAAACTATTGGGACACAGTGGCTTCTGAATTCATTATTACTGAACTGATAACTAAAAGTCTGACCTATTATTTCGCAACAAACAAAAAATTTGAAGTGTAACTATACAGTATGAACATGTTGTATCACTGGATATTAATTAGAGAGATTCAAACAAAAGGCACTCTACATATCTACCGATTTAAGATTGTTCTATGCACATTAAGGTAAACACATTTTACTTAAGTGTCAATTACTTAAAAATTAATTTTTTTACATGTAGGGCAATAAATTGATTTTTTAACAAAATCTCTGTACATAATATAGACAAATTCCTTTTCCATAGACAAACAGTAGATACCAAAAGCCCAAAATGTGCTTCTGAGAAATAAGTCTAAGAAAGAGGAAGCTAATTATTTGCCAATAACTTATCACACAGTGTACACTGATCTTACATTATATTTAAAACTATAAGCATTCAGCTTAAAAAGGAAATATTTAAAGTTGCTAAGCTGCAGTGTCTTTGTTTATCATATGTCTCTGAAATGAATGCAGTAGAAGGGGAAAACTGAGCAAATGAATGTACAGCAATATAATCTACCTGACAGTCAACATAAGGACACAACTTTTGCTTTCAGAATAGCAATTAATTAATATTCTTGACAATGACTTGATTGATGGTTAGATGGATTCCTCATGTATTACTACTGTTATTTTGTCTTTGCTTTCTTAATGTGTAAGTAAAACGATATAGCTAAGTAAGAAATGAGAAACTACAGAATAGGTTTATTGTTGAACAGAACTTCAGAAAAAATGTTCAAACTGAAAGATCATTATCTATCTGGAGTTGGTCACAGATAGAAAGTCACAACATTCATTTATAGTAAAAATACCCAAGCGTATAGACCTGATTGTCCAAATGTCCGCATTTCATCTCTTTCTAAAACATGTTTACTTATAAAACGAAGAGAACAGGGATGCATTCCTCACTGGCTCCAAACTGCTCAGGTTATAAAAGCCAAGTTAGTGACTGTGTCTAGAGGCATTGCATAGAGTTGTCTAGTTGTGGAGCCCCGATGAAGATGTAATTACCTTCCCAAACATGTCTAGGCAATTGCTGAAACTTAAACCATTCTCCCTCTGAAACACTATCTTCTTTCTGTGCCAAATCTCACTCATTCTTGAGAAGTCCAATGTATTACCTAGACTGGTGTGGTAGTTTTGGCCCTAACTAGAGACCAAATACCCACCCAGCCGCTCGCTCACTCCCCCCTTCAGCCGAAAAGGGGAGAAAATAGCTATTGGGAGGCTTAGAACTTGAGATAAGGACAGAGGGATCACTCTCCAATTAGTGCAATGGGCAAAACAGACGCAGCACAGAATAAAGGAAAGAAAAAGGTGATTTATTACTACTTACTACAACTACTACACCTAGTGAACCGGAACGAGATAAGAAGCGGCCAGGTCTTCAAGCACCTTCCCCCCACCCCTCCCATCTTACCAAACTTAAAACTCATCATGATTTTACTCCCTTCTTCCCCCCCAACAAGGCTCGGGGTGGGGCAGGGAATGGNAGCTGTCTTCCATCTCAGCTGGGGCGGGGGGGGAGGGCATTCCACATACACACCCCCTTCCCCTGCAGCACCATAGGGTCCCACCCACATGAGAGTCGTGTCCATGAACTTCTACAGCGTGAGTCCTCTCTATCGGGGAGTTATCCCCTCATCACAGGCCTCTCAGCAGGACTCTCCCCTCCATAGGGTGCTGACATCCGGGTCCAGACCCCCCAGCCTGGTCCCTCACAAAGTCACAAGTCCCCTGGCAAACCTGCTGAGGCGTGGATCAATCTTCACAGGGCATAGATGTCTCTACTCCCCGTCCTCATCCATGGGCTTCAGGGGGACACCCGTTTCACCATGGACTCCACCACGAGCTGCAGGGGAAACTCTCTTTCTGCATCCTTCATCCCCCCTGTCCTGCGGGCCTGGCCTTGGCGTCTGTGCAGCTTGTTACATCTTCTCACTCCCGCTCTGGTGGCAAAGTGCGCCTGCTAGCATTTTTTTTCTCCTATATGTGATTCACAGAGGTGCTATGACCAGCTCTGATAGGTTTAGTCTCGAATTTGGCCTTGAATGTACCAATGTTTTCAAAATATGGGACTTGCAGAAAGCTGTAACTGCAGCTTACAAAAGCTACTGAAGCAGCACAGTTACACCAAACTGCAACAACTTGGAAGCACTATGCATCTCTGTCCGTTTTGCAGGCCCTTTCCATTTCATCTGCACAAGACCTTAAAAGTAACAGCAATACTTGCTACTTAATACCACCTTAAAAAGATAGAAAACAATTTATGGTGGGAAAATGTTTAAGTCTATCTTTGTTATTCAAAATACTTCTCAAATTCCACTGAAATGACATGAGAAAGCTGAACTCAAGGAACGTGTCTATCGCAGAACTTGAAGTATCAAACTATTATGATGGCATATTGTGGCCTGAATAAATTCAGATTTAAGAAAAATCACATTTTGATGGTTTTGAGGCGTACCACACAAGGGAATGAGATGTCCACGTCTTTCTTATTTCCTTAGATGGATATATAACCTTGAAAACACTTTATTTCCACGTGTTCTCATGTTGCAAAGTACTTTAACTGCATCTTCTGTTTAATTTCTATTCAATTTATAATCCTGAAGGAAACATAAATTCTACTACGTATTGGTGCTTATAAAAGGTCAATACAGTGCAACTAGCTCAGACCTTGCAAATGACAGACATATGCTAGTAGCTCATGTGCTGTCATATGTTACTCCTCAAAGGCCAGATGAGACGCACAAGTGCCAAAACATGTCTTGAAAGTTGCTAGCCTGCAACAGCAAGGGGGAAGAAAAAAGAGATTCCTGAAGACTAGGTATTATCATCCTGATAATATAAAATAATTTATTAGCACTGTCTCATTAACTGGTGGTGTAGCAATGTGTAGACAATTAGCTTACAAATGCATAAATTGCATTCAAATCAATAACTTGTTCTGAATTCAGCATGAATCCATAAATTTACCATACACTTACTGGAAAAATATGGTTACAGTTTCAACTGAAATCAATCCTTCTTGCTATTTTGGTTATAATTTGCATTTACATTCATTTCAGGACTTTAAAACATATAATTTAAATGAGTTCAGACATTAAAAGAAATCAAAGTTATAGGAATTGTTGAGGAAGAAATTTTATAAACAGTTTAAAAACTATTTTTGCAAAACTATTTTTGCAATAAAATGAAGACTAGTAACTTTTAGCATAGTGGGGCTGTAGAGTATTGACTACTTAGAAATACAAAGCAAGAACTACCATGCTTTCAATGGAGGAAGTTATTTTTCTGTTTTAATATGCTTGGGAGTGTCCTGATCCATAGCGAAGACTCGTAGACATAGCAATAATAATTACATTAATTATATAAACAACTTCTTTTTAGCTATAATATTTAACAGAACATGAGAGCAGACATGGTATACATTCCTCATGTTTATACTTTTCTCATGTTCAGACAGAACCTCCTGCATTACAATTTGTGCCCATCACCCCTTGTCCTGTCACAGGGCACCACTGAAAGGAGTCTGGTCTCATCCTCTAGATATCAACCCTTTAGATATTTATAAGCTTTAATCAGATCCCCTCTCAGTCTTCTCCAGGCTAAACAGTCCCAGGTCGCTCAGCCTTTCCCCAAGAGAGATGCTCCACTCCTCTAATCACACTTGTAGCCCTCTGTTGGACTCTCTCCAGTAGTTCCCTGTCTTTCTTGTACTGAAGAGCCTAGAACTGGACACAGCACTCCAGATGTGGCTTCACCAGGACAGAGTAGAGGGGGAGGATAATCTCCTGTCCCCTGTACACTGTGTCCCCTCATCCACGTCACTGATGAAGATGATCTAAAATATCAATTTTTGGATGAATGTACTAGTTAAGAAACTGCACACAGCCCCCAAAAATGCAGGTGGATCATAGATGTGTACAATAATATACTATTGTTCTCAGTTTCCTTCTCTGTTTCTTTCCTACTAACTTTTAGAATTTTATTAACTTTTATGGTTATGAGTAACTCTTCTCAAGTGATCACAAATTAAATGACAGCCAAATTTTCAAGAAACCTGTGCTGTAGGATTGCCCACTGTGAGGTATTTTGCATTTACATGCAGTAAATTTCACCTGCCACTTTAATGCTCAGTTTTCTAAAGTCTTTCTGCAGTTCTTTATAGTCAGCTGTTCTTTACTGTCCCGAATAACTTGATATTGTCAAAAAAACTTTCCATCACACTATTCAGTCCTTTTTGTCAATGAGCTTTGCTGTTTAATGGGCCAGGTCCCTACAGGTCCTTGTGGGACTTTGATAGCTGGTTCCAAATTCAGTCTTCAGTGGACCAACAGCCCACAGCCAAACAGCCAAAAAGTCCCCTACTGGCACACATGGTAGGGAACGGGGCAGTAATGCAGAACAATGGAAACTTGTGACAGGCAGGATCAGCAGGAAGAAGAGACTTTCCCCCGAGTTGGATGTGCCCTTGCAGACTGAAGAGGAAAGACTCACCACATGAGGAGAGACACTGACTGAGGCTGAGCGAGGCAGCCCAATCTGCTCCTTGTATAAGAACTAACACAACTAAAAAAAAGGCGACAGGTGATATAGTCAGCAACTCTATTCTGAGAGGTACAAAGGCACACATTTGCCAACCTGATGTGTGTTCTAGAGATGTGTACTGCCGTCCTGGGTTTGGGTTGGATAGAGTTAAATTTGCTTAGGCAGCCTATGAAGACTATCACTTTTATATTAAATCATAATTTACACAGTTATACAGTACTTTCAAAAGTACCTCTTTTAGCTACCAAAATAGAAATTATGCTCACATAAAAATAAAGAAGCTTCATTTCACTGGAGTTTTGGAATTTTATTTTGTCTGTTTGCTTTTGAAGGTCTGAGACCTTAGTGAGACTACCAGACTATTCTGAAATGAGAAGAGGAAAAGATATCCAATAAAAATTTAAAATCAAAAAAGGATCCAGTAAAATAAATCATGTATCCAAGACCCTTGGAAAAAAATACAGCTATCAAAAGTGAAAAACAAGTCTATACATTTCTGCTAGATGAGAAAGGAAAAAAATTCCTATCACACACTGTTGTGTAATGTTGCTTTGAGCATGGAGCATGAAGTCTTTTAGACAAGTTGCTGTGTATTTCCAGGGTTTTTTTATCCAAGAACATTCACCTCACATCTTCAAAACCGCTACCTATGTAATAAGGAATACAAGGAACAAGAACTATCTATGTAATAAAGAACAGAAGGAGCAAGAACACTTTCACTCTTGGTAAGAACTACAGAGATTTTATAAACCAAGTTTTAGGTATATTGTGTCTTTTAAATGGATATGAGCTATATTGTGTCTTCTAAATGGACATGAGCTATATTGTGTCTTCTAAATGGATATGAGGAGACTAAACTTTCAGTATGTGTTCCATTGATTTTTTTTTGTTTTTTAATATATGTAGAAGAGCAATAAAAAATATATTAATTTTTTAGTAAATGAGAACTGCAGTTTTAGGCAGTTAAAGCAACACATATCAAATACATTAGACTTTGTACTGAATAAATTCATATTATAACCAATATACAACTTGAGAACCATTCGGAAATGAATGGGGAAATAGAGAAAGCTGTGGAGATATGGGATTCTTCAGTTGACCCAATTAGTAAAGATTTTTTTTACACATTGCTAATGAATTTGACAAAGTAAACATTCAATATCTTAGTACTAGCTGCATTGCTTCAATGGTAGCAGGAGAGTTAGATGAAAGGGCAAAATATTTTTACCTCATGTTTTGATGCACAAAGTCTTATAATTTTTTTCCTGAGGTTTCAAGTATAAACAGTTTTATATGCATTTTGAAGACAAGACTCTGTTTAATAAGGTTTTGAGAAAGCAGAAGAGACTATGCAGAGATTTATGTTCACAGTTTTTTAAGGTAGACCTAACTCCAGAGGAAGACTGTTGGTATTTCTTCTAGAAATTATAGGTGGGGGAGCAGATAGTAGTATCTAGAAACCTGTAATATATCTGTACAATTAAGTACCTCCTTGTGTGCACAGAGCAGGTATTCAGAGTTTTAAGGAGTGGAGACAAAATTGGTTTTCCCTTTCTCCTATTTTTTCCTTATTATAGGTTGGAGGGCTAGGGCAAAGGAGCTTAAAATAAAGGAGTCTTGATGATTTTAAAGGGGATATTAGCAGGCTGATGAAAGAAGATGAACTTAAAATTTCAAGGGAGTATTCAAATATATTACTGCATTAAAAGATTCACTGAATGTTCTTTGCTTTATGTAATACTGATCTAAATATAGTCAAATTTAAATCAACCGTTTATGGCAACTACACGAACACTGTTCTTCAGAGCATTCACCCCACTCCACCTTCCTTTTTTCAAACCATTAAACATTTCTTAAATATATGTGAAAATAATCTAAACTTTTTTTCTTCTTGATCTGGTTAAACTAATCAATAAACTGGACCACTTGGCATATTGCATATGGCTGACTTTTTTTTTCCCAAGAGTTTTTTTAAGCTATATTTGTGAGAAACTAACAAGCATCTACCCAAAAAGAATTTTGTGCCAGCTTATGATTCCTTGCCTTACTCCCAAAACCTGAGAGAAAAATGGCGTTAGATTCCTTCTCATCATAAATATCACTTTTTAGAAAAATATGTTACTGTTAAAATCCTTACAATGAGTTTAGCCAGCATATGTAACTGTATGAATGATGTTTTCTATTCATGCATTTTGTCTCTTTTTAGCCAGCAGAGTTTTTGCTGCCCAACACAATTTATCCCTCATTACCAGGATGAGTATAACATAAACCAAAGAAACTTTTCTACTTTATAATTTTTTGGCAGCATTTAACATTTACATACGTGGAATATTAGCACAGGGGATACAAAGTCATTATATACTAATGTTTTGCAAAGTGGAAAGACAATATCCTCAACACCACGCTGCACCGCATTTAAAATGCCACATTTCTGGTGATTTATGCTAATTTCCATCATTTAAAGAACATAATGATACAAATCAGTTAGAATTCAGCACAACAGCCTCTAACTGTTCAGAACTATGGAGGACACAATAATGGTCTCATTAACTGTAAGTTGAGAATTAAATTTCCATTTCTAGGCAAAATTGTTATTGCTCTACTCATGATCCACAACACTTTTCCTATTTCATAGGTTATAACAGCCTCTGGTCAGCAGCATCTTTCCCTTAGTGACCTCACTGAGCCCATCCACAGCAATAAAGAAAGATCAATTGTAATGATCTTACCTGAAGTGACCTTATTGTCTGCTTTCTGGCTGATATTAGCTTGAGAAAGAACAGCGATATCCAACTTCACTTCATATGCTCAGGAACCTTAAGCATATACAGAGTTCATAGTTTAAGCCTTTGATATATTGAAAGGAGGTGGCAATAGCACAGCAAATGTTTGCCTTTCAATTTGACATTACAGTGAGAAGGATAATAAACACTGTGTTCATAAGAATAAGTATGGCTAAAACAAGCAAAACCCCATCATTTCTGAAATACATGAATGCAGGGAGGTATTAGGAGAAAAAGGTCAACTGACTGTCCAAAGCCTATCAAACAGTACAGCTAAGATATTTCCTGGATCAACAGCAGAAATATTTTTCTTTTTTTTTTTCTTCCTTCTCCACCTAAAAATTTTTTATTAGTAGTTTTGACTAGAAAATTGAAAAAGACAAGGATGAGTTGAACAGAGCCAGATTTTTTTCAGGTTATACTTAAGCGTTTTTTTGTCTTGTCATGCTAGCAGGGTGCTATAGTTACTGATCCATAACTGCAGATACATCTCAATCATGTAAATCCCTAAACATTTATTTGCTAAGGGATGAAATTTACATAATTACTGTAAACTTCATGCTCAGCTACTATAAAGCTATGTTTCTCAGCTATGTCTTCTGAGTGGTTAATACCTTAGGAGTACAAGATTTTCTGTTGTTGCTGCTATGAAAATCATAAGCATAACTTAACCTGGTATACAGTGATTAATCATTATAAATAATAGATACTTTTGTATCAGAAGCATAACAATTACCCAATCAATGGTTTATCTGATACATTGCCTGACAGCGATCCGCTCTGGTGTAATTGTACAGCTAGAAGAGTACCAAAAAACCAAACAAACAATCTTCCAAATTCCTAAGCAAGCAAATCCTTAACTTATCTTTATCTGAAATAAGAA
>VZTU01004756.1:0-17818 GCA_013400835.1 Zapornia atra | reverse complement strand
AGAAAAAGAAAATAAAAGGGATAAAAGGTAGCTTTTTTCCTGCCAGAGAGAGGAGTGAGAACATGTGAGAAGCAACTTTGCAGACATCATGGTCAGTGAAGAAGGAGGGGGAGGAGGTGCTCCAGGCACCAGAGGAGAGATTCCCATGCAGTCCCTGGAGAAGACCATGATGAAGCAGCCTGTCTGTCCCCCTGCACACATGGAAGATGATGGACAGCAGAGATTCCACCTTCAGTCCATGGAGGACCACATCCTGGAGCAGGTGGATGCCCAAAGGAGGCTTTAACCCCATGGGAATTCTGTGCTGGAGAAAGTTCCTGGCAGGACCTGCAGCCTGTGGAGAGGAGAGCCCACCCTGTAGCAGTCTGTTCCTGAAGGTCTGCAGCCCACAGAAGGACCCACACTGGAGCAGTCTGTGAAAAACTGTAGCCTGTGGGAAGTACTTGTGTTGGAGGAGTTCATGGAGGACTGTCTCCGGTGAGAGGGACCCAACAATGGAGCAGGGGAAGAGTGTGAGGAGTCTTCCCCCTGAGGATTAAGGAGTGGCAGAGACAACACATTATGTGATTCAGAAGTTCTGTACCTATTGAAAGTAGAAAAGCAGAAGCAGAAGTCTGACCTCTCGCTGAAGACAAAGGAGAAGTGACTCAATTCTAGGTTCAGAGGGGGAAAAATGTATTCTCCCATGCTGAGACCCTTCTTCAACATCAAAGGAAAATAGTTTAAAACCATATATTTATATACCATTCATATAATCCCTAAAGCACTAGTGGGAAAGGTAATGTATGGTGGACAGAAACAGTAAAAAAGTCATGCAAGATTCAGCCTTTTTACTTGATGTTGAATCTGTAAAAACATTCAGCACCCAAAAGGAATATCATCCAGAATCAAAATACAGATTCTTATTTGTGAATCTTTTTCTGTAAATAAAGGAAGAAAAATGTCTACAGCATCATATAAAGAGCGGGAAAACTTTTATAGGCTGAGCTTAACTTTTTCCCATTGTTACTTTAAGGCAATCATCTACCTTGTCAACTCTGAAGCTTGTACTTCTGCCTTAACAGTATAGCGAAAAGAATGGTATAGTAATAGTATTTTTCCATTGGGGAATTTTTTTTTCTTTGGTTTTTAAGGGGTTAAGAATATTAATGTATCCACGACACAAGCACAAACTGCTGCATTTTCCTGGAAAAAAGCTATTACTTTGCAGGAACAAGGCTGGAGTTGCCAGGGGAATTATACTTAGAGGAGGTTTGTGGACTGATTGTTTTGTGCAGCTAAAAGAGAAAACTACTACACATTACTCAGCAGTCCTTTATTATTACAGCACATGAAAACATGATTGCATAGGCATTTGTTTCAAGCAGAATACTGTGCAAAATCCATAATCAAACCAGAAATTACATAAAAATGTGTAGAAATTCAAGCCTTTAAAAATGGAAAGAGACCTCCACAACAGCACCATCTTTTATGACATTTTTACTTTAAGGACACCCCTAAAAAGAGATTCTGAAAAGATCCATGCAAGAAATATGGCAAAAGGGTGTCCTATTCCACATCCAGGTAGAAGCAAGACCCTCAAAATTAAAGAAATCAAGAAGGGGTAGGAGGGGAGCTCATACGAACACTAGCTATTCAAAAGTAACCACTAACCTGGTGCATAAAAGTAGAAAATTGACAGCAGGATGAGGTCTCAGACAACATTTTAGTTCAGCTTTGGACTGCTAGAAACATCCTCCTTGGTTCTGATTACCATGATGTCTTAAGAAGGGTTTTCACATACTGAGTGACAAAGTCTGCAAAATTTATTTTAGGTGAGAAATCAGGACCTAGGAGAAATCACTTAATGTCCTTCAAGTCCTCCCAAGCTTCCCTCAAAAGTCTGTTTGACCAGGTGACATTAACTAATTGTCTTAAGTGTTGAATCCTCACAACCTTAAGCAGAAATCAATCGAAGCTCAGTATCCTAAGCAAGTGGAATACTTTTCCTCCATGGCTGTCAGTTCTGAGCTGCTTAGCACAGATTAACAATGAAAAGCAGACTACTCCTTTAATGTTTCACTGGGTTTAATTTTGGTATTTGGGTGAATCATTCATGGCTGCTTACTCTTTTTTTCATATTTTTCACATAACATATAATAGTTCCAGGTATAGAAAAATTATCTGTGTTTGTCTCTTTGCACCCTTTATATTTTCTCAGAAACATACAGGGTAGTCTGTGTTTTTTCCCATGTATCATTGGGTACTTTGAAGGCAATCTAAGCTGACAGATGCAGCAGAACTACAGACCTACACCTCTTGCTCCCTTTTCCAGTTGTAAAAAATATTCTTCGATGTAAAGAAACAAAGCCACTGTTGACAGAATTTATTTTGTGCTGTGGATAGCAATATGATGAGAAATATCCATACGAGAAGACAAATTTTTATGCTTTCAGCTTTCACCAGTGTTTTGGTCTTTCCCCATTTGAATCACAGTGAGCCTTGAAAGATTAGGGGGGCTTTTATGCCTGTAAATACAGGACATCCTGGGATGCCTTAAGAGGCATAACAAAATGTTATACCCTGAATACTGAAAACTTGGTATTACAGTGGACTATCACCATAAACTCTTTCCTCCCACTCACTCCAGGAATGTCAGCAAGACATTTCCTCACATTAAGACTCTTTGTTCACAGAATTTTTAAAAAAGTAATCTTGTAATATAAAGATGGATGGAGTTCTGATGTGAATATCAGCATATGGGTTGAGTTCTGCTGTGGCATCAGATCAGAGGATGAGGAAAACAAGTAAAAGGCCTAGATTTATGGATGCAATAACCTCCCTCAGGGTCTTCTCAGGAAATCAGCACTGCTGCTATTATCTGTACTAGCTCGATTAGACCAGCATAGGCATGTGGAGTTCTACTATAACACTGTTATTTTCTTTGCAGATATATTCCATGTGTTTATATGGTAATCAGGTTTTATTTACCCTATTGATTTGACCGGCTTTCTCCTCTTTAAAATTGTATGTTGTGTTTCCATGTGCACATACTTCTTCACAGATCAAAGCACATATTTATAAATCCATCATAAATATTTTTAAATTTACGATTAATTTTACTTTAATGACATGAATTGTACTAACCACTGTTATAATCTAAATAGATTTAGCAAATGAACAGTGATGCTGCCTAACAAACAGAAGTGATCTATATTGTTTGTCCTTGTTCAAAACCCCAGATGAGTTAGATTCAAGCTGATGTTAAATATTTTGCGGAAGAATAACAACTCTGCCTCTTTGTGTTCTCAGGAAGTTTCTATTCCCTCATTTTTGGTAGAGCTAAAAATGGACAAGTAAAAAACAGTTGCATAGCTCATTTTTTTCCCCACTCTCCTCTCTCTTTATTCAGTGTGAGCTACCCAGATGTTCTGGGTCCATGCAGATTTTTCTGCTAGGATAAAATTTTTTTTTTTTTTTCTAGCAGTCAGTGGAGTGCCATGTTTGGGAGTCAGGATGGAGCAGTACTGATAACACACTGATGTTTTAGTTGTTGCCAAGCAGTCAGGGACTTTTCAGTTCATATTGTTCTGCTAACGAAAAGGCGGGGGGGCACCCTGTAAAATGGGAGGAGACACAGCTAGGGCAGGTGACCGAAACTGGCCAAAGAGGGTATTCCATACTGATTACATCATGCTCAGCATGAAGGGGGGCTGGTGGGGGAGGAACACATGGCTCCAGGATGCACATTTTTGGAGATGGCTCTGAGCTCTATGGTCTGAATTATGCGGTTTGGTGAGAAAATGCATCATGTATCACCAGTTTTGTATCTTTTGCTATAAAGTCCCTTTATTTCTCTCTCTCTCTGCTGTCCCAGCAAACTGTCCTTATCACAACCCACAAGGTTTGCTTTTTGGTTTTCTTTCCCCCACCCCCACCTCCCCCAATTCCTCCTTCCATCCACCCTCTTAGAGAGAGCAATTGTGTGATGCTCAGCTCCCAGCTGGGGTGAAACCATGGCACAGATGCACAGTGCAACAGCTGTTGCAGTGTCTTAATAACTAAAAGCGACCAAAAAAAAAAAACACGTTTGTTTAAACCTAAAAAAAAATTAAAATTCAATATGTCTGACCAATCAAGCTGAGAATCTTAAAGCTTACAGAACGAATTTTAGATTGATTCCAAAATTCTGACAACATCATACTTTATTATTTCTATAGTTGTCTAGACTGGTCTACACAGCTATGGTAAAATCCCAATTCATCACTAGGTCTCTATAGTGTTATGCCTCTTTAACTTCAGTGGTTTAATTGAGTTACTGTGATAAACAAGGACTCCAAAGAGCATAAATGTAAGATACCATAAATGTTCATACGTTGGACAAAATCATTCTCTCTGCAAAATAAGAATGGCGGTCGACTACAGAAAATTATCTTAAAATCTTTTAACACTATACTGAGTTGTCTCCTGTAAAGCTGTATAGTAAAGCAAAGCAAGGCCTTGCAGAGATGACTTTGATCACTACCATGTTATTCTGGAGTTGGAAAAGCATAATGGAACCTAGCAAGGATCTGCAAGTAGCTGAGGTGAAGTGAAATGGAAAGGCTTGAGGTCTGTGCTCTAAGACAATAGCTAGCACTGAAATTGTATGAGAGAGGAGTACAACTAAAAAAATAATTTAAATTCTTTAAGCAGAATAAAAAACCAGTATGCATATTTTTTTCATTTTTCTTTTTTTTCCCCCCCTCTTGAACTTATTAAACAAGATACAGAATATATTGAAAGAATGTGGAAATGTCACAAATGAAGATATCTTTTTACAGTTA
Organism: Zapornia atra; assembly: GCA_013400835.1. Lineage (NCBI taxonomy): Eukaryota > Metazoa > Chordata > Aves > Gruiformes > Rallidae > Zapornia > Zapornia atra. Next base: position 13,013 of record VZTU01004756.1, on the reverse strand, counting down.
GGCAGTAGACAGTATTGTGGGAACCATACATATGCAAATGTTATGTTAGGGAATCAAATAGAGCATATGAATCTTCAAAACAGATTGAAGGTATTTTGAGAAATGGTTATTTACAGAGTACTCTACTGGAATCACTCACAATCACTCCATTTTCCTTTCTAAACTTCTGCACAACCACTTCAAAGGGCAGAAGTCCTTAAAAACACTGACTTCCACTAAAATTTTAAAAGTAACGAGCAATATATAAAGCAGAAATATAATAATTTCCTTGTGTTTTTAAGTGATTGTTAACAGGCACAATTTGGATCAATAAATAGTTATTAAACTTCTTTATTAACTTGGGATTTTAATAATACATACAAGTAAACAAAATTTCTTATTAGGTAAATTTGGTCAGAAACAACATAACAATTGGTTAGATATTAATAGGATTTCTGTAATAAAAATTCCCTCTTCAGTATTATGAGGGAAACCAAGCCCGTCTTATGTAGATTTCCAGGTTTCCATTAAATTAGGAACACTACTTCTACTTTTAAGTAAAATCCCTAAAAAAATAAAATGTTGATAGATTAAAATTGACTATAACATCTGGATGATTTTTGCACCTCTTCTTCTGCACATAGACACAAAAAGGTCATGAGCTGTGACTTCATAATTTGGCCTAGCATTTTCATCTGAGTTCTCTCTGACATCTCAGACTAATGTAGTGAAGGTGGGGTGTAGAAAAAATAATTTCTTCCAGAGGAAAGTTCTGAGACAAGGAATCATGGATAGGTTGAATATTACAAAAGATAGACCATCAATCTGCTACAGAAACATGATTAGGAACTAGCAGCACTTCCATGATCTGTCTAGGACATCAGGCACTCACAGAAAAAAATAAACCAGCCTTTTCATCTAACAACAGAATTCAAAACTCAATATAAACATAAGTCTTGAAAATGTTTAAAAAAACTCAAAACAAACAACCAAAACAAAACCAAAACCAAAACAACCCGAACTCAGAAGTCCATGCATTTAATCGCTAAAGCAATACATTCCCAATGGTGCTCTCACAAACACAGCCTTTGTGGAACCGAAGGTCAGGCTGACAGTTGGTAGGAAAAGAATTACATGGCTGGAGATTCATGGCAGGAGTATGTTCAGTGCTGGAAAACAGAGAGCTACAGCATTTTGTCCTTTATCCTCTATTTATTGTTCAGTCTTCAGACAAAAATATCCCCAGGCTTTGTCTTGCTTTTCAGGGATTTACCATGATCCTTTATGGACCACAGGAGGACTGTTGTTCTTTCATTCTGAAGAAGCTGAAAATGCCAAGGTTGGTCAAGGTTGGTTCCTAAATTTATCCTTCCAGGGTACAAATTCTGTGTACACAAAGGAAGACCTTTGCATTCCAGTTTTCAAAAGTTTGTAATAATAAGAGATGGCCAAATAACTTCTAATCATTCTTATGAGAAAATTTTAGATGGAATTGGGTAAGGTGGTCATGGGTTTTTTTTTAATACATTGCAATGGTTTAAACTGGAAGGCAATTAAAACAACTACACAGCTGTTCACTCACTCAGCCTCCCCAGGGGGATGTGGGAGACAATCAGGGGAAAAATAGTAAAACTCATGGGTTGAGATAGAGACAGTTTAATATGACATAAAGACAATTATTATTGTCTTCCCCTAGTTTTTACACTGAGATGAGGTCACATAGTATGGAATATTCCTTTGCCCTGTCGGGGTCAGCTGTCCTGGCTGTGTCCTCAGCCAACTCTTTGAGCACCACCAGCCTCCTTGCTGGCAGGGCAGTATGAGAAACTGAGAAGTCTTTGACTTAGTGTAAACATTGCCTAGCAATAACCAAAATAACAGTGTGTTAGCAACATTATTGTCATCCTAAAGCCAAAACAGAGCACCTGTGACTAGGAAGAAAATTAACCCTGTATCAACCAAAACAAGGACGATATCCACCCCTTATTCTATAACATCTATGCCATGCCCAGGTCAAACAGTTCCCAATGTATTTCAATTAATCAGCCCCGCTTTTCCTGTCTTTTGATAGATACATGCAGCGATATCATTCCCTTAGTTTACGGTCCATCCCTCTAAAATGTTTGTTCAGTATGTTTAGTCAATGACTTTGGGCTTCGTCTGTCTTGACAGTCTTTCAGGGCAGGAGAGATGGTATGTGGTGTTGAATTGTCGCATGCTGAACCCGGTTCTGAATCCATCAGCACTGAACCTTTTGCAGTTTTGTCAAAGTTCATTCTTCACTAACCCAGGTGATTCCTACTGTAATATCAATATGGCATACAGCAACGTTAGTTGCAATGACATACAGTGCAGGATTGTTTCCAACCATTCAGCAGTTTCTTCCACCATTGTAAGCACATGGAGCTTGCTGCGTGGGTTTGTGGAGTGTAATGTGACCAATCTGTGAGACATCCCCATATTTATATTTAACTCATCACCCTACATATCAGAGAGGCTTTGATCACTTTTCTTGCTTGATTGCAGCACACATTTCACATTCATGGATAAGTTGTGCAATCGTATCCATGGTCAAATCTACCTCTAGATCATGAGCCCATCTATTTGTTGCATTTCATGCTTGATAACCTGAGATGTCACGGGTCCATAGAGCTATAAATAATTCACCCTTACGTTGCAAGTCCAGATCTACCTAAGCCACTTCAATTGTAGCAGCATGATCCACGTGCTAATTATATTGGTGTTCTTCAGTGGTCCAAATCTTAGGTATGTCAGCATCTACTTGTCATACTTTTACAATTAGGTTTTCTACCCAGTCAGCAACATCATGCCAGAATTCATCAGCCTAGATGGGTTTGCCTCTGCTCTGCCAGTTGCTCTGCTTCCACTGCTGTAACCACTCACACAGTTCATTTGCCACCATTGGTAAGTTAGTGTAGAGATTTTCTCATTCAACAATGTCTAAATCCAGCTGAGTGGCTTTCACTTCCATGAACTAGCTTGATTTACATTCTCCTTTAGCTGATTCTGCAGACTTTTTAATAGGACTCCACATAGCAGCCTTCCACCTTCAACTACATCCAATGTGACGGGCCCATCAGTGAACAGGGTTTATCACTGCTCCTCTTCTGTCAGTTTATTATGTGGTGGGGCCTCTTCAGCATGTGTCACCTCCTCCTCTGGTGACATTCCAAAATCTTTGCCTTCCGGCCAGTCTGTGATCACTTGTAACATTCCTGTGTGACTGGGCTTTCATATTCAAGCCCACTTTGTAACCAATGCAATGCACTTAGTCAGTTGCATAATGTATGGAGGGGACACAAAACTATTAGAGAGTGTCCAGAGGAAGGCAACGAGGATGGTGAAGGGTCTGGAGGGGAAGTCTGACAAGAGGAAACTGAAGTCCCTTGGTTTGTTTAGCCTGGAGAAAAGGAGACTGAGGGGAGACCTCATTGCAGTCTATGGCTTCCTGACAAGAGGGAATGATGGGCAGGCACTGATCTCCTGTCTGGCAACCAGTGATAGAGCCCGTGGAATGGTATGAAGCTGCAACAGTGGAGGTTGAGGTTGTACATTAGGAAGAGGTTCTTTTCTGAGAGGGTGGTTGAGCACTGGAACAGGTTCCCCAGGGAAGCGGTCACAGCATCAAACTTGGCTGAGTTCAAGAAGCACCTGGACGACGCGCTCAGTCACACGCTCTGACTTGGCTGGTCCTGTGTGGACCCAGAACTCGATGATCCTTATGGATCCATTCCAACTCAAGATATTATATGGTACTATGATTCTATGGCCCTCCCTTTGAACACCCAGCACCAGCAGTGGAAGTGCCAGGAGGAGGTGGACTTCAGTGTCAACTACCTCCAAAGAAGTGCGAACCCCTTCATAGGCTTCCAGTATCTCTTTTTCAGTTGGAATATAGAAGGCCTTGGAACCTCTGTGACCCCTACTCCTCAAGACCTCAAGTCTGTCCTTGTGCTTTCTGTCAGAGACTCCAGGTGGGGCCATTCTCTCCAGCTGTGGTGTAGAGCACATTTTTTACGTCTAGTCTTGCACGGTCTGGCCCAAGGGCAACTGCATGAACTATTTCCTGTTTCATTTTTTCAAAGGTTCGTTGTTGCTCAGGGACCCATTTGAAATCATTCTTCTTCCAGGTCACCTGATAGAGAGGGCTTACAATCAGACTATAATTTGGAATATGCATTTTCCAAAAACCCACAACACATAAAAAAGCTTGTTTCCTTTTTGTTAAACACAATATTATACTTGCTTCTAGGAAGAAAATTACCTCTATCTCAGCTGGGACATACAATTTACTAGTTACAGGATTATACAGTCTCTGGTTTATTAAAAGAACATAATCTCTATTTCTTATCTGATTACTTTTAGGATTAAAAATGAAGAGATTTTTAAAGTTTAAAAAAATGAACTCTATAGAGAAAAAGAAGTTTAAGAAAGTTTTCAAGATGTCTGACTTAAAAAATTATCATGTTCTAGGGTAAGAAAATCAATACTTAATATTGGAGTTACCCTCCAAGAATAAATGTATCTATTTCTTGAATCTACATAAATCAAACCGATAAACTAGTGTAAAGATCTAGTATTAATTTTCTGGCCCTTAAATGTTACCAAGACCATTCTGGAAGGACATAAGTTTTCACAGAATTATTTTTTTCCTGTCATCTATATGGAATATTTGGGTTAACACATTCTTTCAAGTCACTTAGAATAAATAAAATTTTATCAGTCTTGCATGTTTTCCTGTTGCTCTGTCAGACAGCCTTCTGCTGCAAACTGGAGATAGCTACAAGAACCCTTCTGAATGACAGAGAAAGAATAAACTTGCAGAAGTAAATGTCAAATAGTGATAGAAGATATTTTTTCTTTTTTTTTTTTTTTTCAGGAAGTAACACCATGCATTCATAGTTATCTGTGAACAGTCCCAGTTTCAATAGTCTTTGTGGACTTGGCCTGTGATTTTTCAGAATTGTAAACAGATTTGTTAACCACCACCCCAAGTATTTAACAAAAAAGCTAAAATTCTTAAATAGTTTTCCAAAGCCTTTATTACTTTGCATAATGCCCAAAGTCAAGTAACATTCTTTTGTTAGATCATTTTTTTTTGAGTAACTCTAATTATTCATCAAGACTCAAACAATTAGGAAATATTATATGCAGAATGACTGACAAGCCCCTAGAAAGAAACATTTGAAGAAGAAATACTTTCAGAAGTTTTTGTTAACTTGTTTGGTTTTGACCAATTTTCTTTCCTGAGATGACTTGTTCCTTCAGACAGAACATCTGCACTGACACTTAAATGAGGAACAAAAAAGGAGGGACTTAACTGTTAAGACCTAAGAATTTGCTATTAATGAGTGGAAAGGTAAAACATGTTACAAAAAAAACCCTTCAAACCCAACAAAAAGACAACTCAAAATCAAACAAAAAAATATTAGTTGTATTAAAAATTAAGTTTTAGTAGCAAATTCTTACTCCTCATCAATCTCTCCTTTAACATTTCTTTGTGACATGAACAAAAATTTGAAGAAAAGAATAGGGCAACAGTTGTACCAGCTGTGACCATCAATGTTTTCATAATCATGCATGTTCCTTAGTTTTTCTATTAAAATAAAAATATTGCTATTGTCACTACTAATGTTCTGTGATTTCCTTCCTTTTGTAAAGGCTTATACTCCATCTAGAAGAGTCTATTACCTTCTCATTTCTTCTGGTTTGCCCCAGTTGATCTTCACAGATTTATGAAAACTTTTTTTATTTACTGAAACTCTGAGGAAAAGCTTTTGATAAAATCGTGCTCCAAAAATACAGAAAAAATAAAACAGAAAGTCTTCTTAGTATAGCACAGAGAAGACAAAGCCTGCATGCATGAGGAATGGGAGAGGGGAGAAAAAAGGTCATATCTTCGTCTTCTTTGAGTTGAAATCTTGACTTTTAAAAAAGCATCCAAAAAATAAAGCCACATTTCTCCAAATGAATATGTGATTCAGATGTATTTGAATACCTAAATACTCAGTTTTTCAAACTGTGTTCCTATTTACAGAAGACATTTTAAGTGAAATTAACTTATTATGAATTAGCTATGGAAGGGGTAAACAGCATCTCCAATTGCTTCTCAAAATATAATACAACTTGTTTATACAATGGCATAGCTGTTTCTGTTAGATACATATGTATGGATCCATGCCACTTGAAACAATGTAGGACCCTTTTTCTTCTTGAGAGTCATTCAATCGCTTTGTCAAAAACAGAATAATAATTAGTGATTTCCTCTTAGTTATTGAGCTATAACATAGAGTATAAAATATTCAGCTATAGAAAAAAAAAGGTTTATTTTTGTTTTTTAAAGATGCTACAATTTTCCTTTCCTCTGTAACTAAAAAATTGCATTTTATTATCATTCATTCCATGTGTTAGATGTGTATTTGACTCCGTCATGACACTACAGCAGTCCTAGGCACAAGATAAATTTTCCAGTCCCCAGAGATGTTGCATCAATGATAACTAGCTGCAACATTTGACCGCTAGAGAAACAGCAATAGTGTCATGACATTTTCATAGTTGGCATTATGTTATGGGTAGGTAGCTGTCCTCAACAAGGTCTATCATAAGCAAACCTTGATTAACGCAAGAATTATATGTGGAAAATAATAAAGAGAAAAGGGTTTTAAAGTAACATGGGAAAATTTTCATGTCAAGACTTCTTACTTGTCAGATGTCATTTTAGAAACTGATATGATTTGTGTTATTAAGTATATTTACATAAACTTATATTAAAATTTCAACAATTTATCAACAAGGAAAATTCAAAACTCATATAGTTATATAACTGAAAACCCAGATTGCTTAAAATTGTTATATTCTACAATTATTTCAAGGTTGCCTGCAAAAACTGTCTTTCATTTGGTTCAATGTTGAGTATTTCATGTTAGTTTCCTTTTTTCCTCTCTTTGTTTTACACTTCAATCTTTTAACAAATATAACATTAATATCTACACTAAATCTGAGAGAATACCTTAAAAATTGTCCCCGTGTATCAGACACTACTGATGCGTTTGACACGAGTTTATTCACAGTAACACGTAGAATGAATTTTATTGTTATGAAAAAATACTGCACTGCTATAATCAGAAACAGTGGGACCACAAGTGGTGATAATAATTATGGTAGGTGACTGTAAGTCACCATTAATTACGTTGTTGCTTGCCTATGTAATTTAACCTTGATGTGACAAGGCCACCATTCTTCAAGTATCGGCAGCACAGGAGAAGTGACAATTTTTATTACGTTTTATTATTAAGACATTTGTCAAATGGGAATTCAGCTGCAGTATTCCCAGTCATTTCAATTAGGAGATCCATTAGCCAATAGAAAACTGCTGCAATGCCATTGCATAACTTGTGAGCACAATATATTTTACACAGAGATTGCAACTAATGTATAGTTTAGTAGAGGTTGTACTAACCACAGCTTGGCAAGGATATCATTACTATTCAGCCACAGGCTGTAAATACATCACGTTCAGCCACATGGATTGTTGCCAGCAGCTTTGGCGTGGGAGACCTCAGGGCTATTTCAAGCACTTCAGCCTGAGACAGGACGTGGGCTGAAGCTGACCAGACTTTTCAACACAATCTCATCCAAGTTCCAGTAATCTCTTGGCAATGAAAGGCTCCTTGACATATCCTCCCTCTCTCCCTCCCTCCCTTCCTTCCTTCCTTCCCTTTTTCCTTCCTTCCTTCCTTCCTTCCTTCCTTTCTTCCTTCCTTCCTTCCTTCCTTCCTTCGTCTGTAAGGCTCCATCTGGGTATGTCTTCATCGAACAGATTGGGGCCTTCCAAAAACAGAGGTTATTGTGTGCTCTGATCTTTCCTACCTTCTCTCTCTTTAGAACAGACAACCCTGTTCTGTGATACATTAAAAAAAAAAAAATGTAGATGGCAATGGAGAAGAAAATTTAAGGTACAATCTCCGGAATCTATTTCTACTCTCCATTATACCACCTGGCACAACAATGAATCTTTAATGCCCAAAACCGCAAACTTTAGCAAATCCAGGCAGTCTTCATTAAAATAGTTTGAATATAAAGGCAACTTGAATCAAAGGAAATATTAATCATTAAGAACATTGATGTAGAAATAAATCTTAAGTGTAATATAAAAAAATTCCTATACTCAGTTTATATACTTTGGTACTTTAGTCAGCTCTGCATTCCCATAAAAGCCCAAGTTATCTAAAGTTCCTTCTCTTCAATGACAATTTTTATTGTAATGGGTCCAAGATTTTTTTTCACATTTTGTTCTCATAAAATATAAAAAGTTTTGCCTTCACTATTCTGTCCATGAACCAAAACAGTCATATAATACAATCAGTATGAGAGCTTCTGATCAGTCTAAGCTCTTTCATTTCTTTCTAAACAAGAATCCTTGACTACAAAAATTATTTTCAAAAAATGGAAAAAAAAATTACAAATATACCAAAACCATTATCACTAAAGAAACTCCTGCTTCTTTTCCAGATAGGTTGACAAATATCATGGTTTCCTTCCCCTAAAGGTCAATCCTTCCAACTACACATAATGAGTTAACTTATTGAATGGTAGATAAAACCCAGCGTTTTTATCCAGTGAGTCACTCATATAAAAATGAGTATGTTTTGTATATTTATGCTATCCTTAACTATTAGACAAGGACAGTTAAACTGTAGTACTAACAAACAGGTTGTGGAAAGAAAGTTTACACAAATACTTCATTACATTCAATATACTGTTTTAGTTTGTTTATTTTCCAACAGGACTAATAAATTCTAATAACCGCTTTGAAATCCTAGTGCAGTCTAAGTAGTAGCAGTATGCACTGTAAGATAGGAAGAGCAGTATTACACAGTACAGACAAGCTTGAGTTGCTCTTTATATGTGGCATAACTAATAGACTTGAACTCTGCACTTTCCATGGAGAAGCTACTGAAATTGCTATGGCAATAGGCTTCTGTATCACAGTGTGCTAGCTTCAGTTTCTCTCCTGCTCAAGAGTACATCTGAAATGTTATGACATTTGTAATCCTTTACGTGTTTTTCTATGTTATAGCTCACGTCTGTATCAACACACTCTATATGAATTCTGTTAAGAAAATCCATATTATGTACCACAGGATGTTAATTCCCTATTGTTACACAATTCTGGCAAACATGGAAGAAACTGGGGGCAGCAAAGCTTTAAAATGTTTTTTAAGATGAAAGAATACATCTCTATGACTCAATAGATACTTCTTTAGGAATATTTGGGAAACATGGGTATTGCAGACCTTTACATCTTTTAGATTTGTGTGTAACAGCCTTCCGTAGTTTGCAAACTTTGTACTTTAAAGCTTTAGAACATAATAACTTACATTTGCTAAATGCAAACAAGCTAACAGGACACTAACAGTTACGTAAAAACATTTCTATAGGATGATGAAGGAAGAGGAGTGATATGAAGTGATCATTCAGTGGCATTGAGTAGTTTTGTGTCAGCTCTGTTGGTACTTAAGGAAAGGAGCAGGAGGTGAATAATTGCATGAAAAATAGCATTTTTCTATTATTCATCTAGTGCAGAATTTTATGGGTTTTCCAAAGATGATTGACTGTTAACTGAATTCAGAATCTTTATTGAAGTTGTGTATACTTAGCAGTTGTCATCCAAGCTCTCAGTTCACATCCTTCACTCTTTCTCTATACTATGAGTGGAAATAAGCAGTGTGTTGTCTCACAAATCCTCTCAAATTCTTCTGAACTGCTTTCTTAGTGTTTACTAATAAACTGGGCCTGTCTATACCAAAAGGTGTTCTCTCTGCTCTCTCCCCCCTTTGATCACTGAAGGTTTTCAAACACCACAAATCATTTATGGCTTATCTATTGCTTCTTTGGTCTTCCATGGTTTTGTGCTCCATTGATTTTCCCGTTTCCCCATCCTTACTTCAGTAGGTCTTGCCATATTCTTCCAGCAAGACACCAAAATTTAATTTAGATATTATTCTCTCCATCCCACTCATGCAGAGCTTTATGTGCTACTGTGCCTTAGATGCTTTAGGTGAGATTCCAGTGTAACTCTCATGCTTGATATATCCAGTTTCTTTCCCCACTAAATTTGCAGTGTTTTTTGGCTTCTTTTAGATATATTACTAAATATATCTAAAAACTTTGTATTTCTATACCATTAGTTCTCTGATTTTGCAGTTAAATTAACTGTGAAACAGACATTTTTGGAAATTATGCTTATGTGCATGTTAGTCTGAGATGTTGATGGGATCTTATGGAGACCTTTCAGCACAGATTAACTCATTCAGGCTTTTTGTTGAACACTCATGCCACTTTCTATGAACCACTGTGTGTATGTATTTCATGAACCTTTGGTGTCGTCACAGTATCCTGGAACCACTGTTCTGCACTTGATTACATTTGTCACTTCCTGAATTCACGACCTATTCTGCCATTCATATATAACATTAATATATAATGAAATACCTTTGTAAGCAGAACAAGTTTTGTCTCTTTCATATTCATCTACATAAAGGTTTGTCTTTTTAATTTACAATATATTGCTGCCCTCTCATTACTTATTACATCATTTTCCTCTCAGAAATGAATGTTATATATCAGTCACAATTTAAAAAAAGGTTCTGGATAGATAACTAAGAAACATGGGTTCTTTTCAGTGCAATGAACCTCACTTTTCCTGACATCTGCCCTACTTATCTTTGTGGTCAGGTTGCATGTCATACCTAATTTCAAACTGGAAGTAAAATAAAAATTAAAAAGAAAACCACCGAAGAACACAATTAAAATACACTAATATCAACTCCCATCATACTATGTGTATGGGGAGGACATTTTTCCTGTCACTGTGGTTCTAACCTTCCCACCATTGAAGTAAATTGGATTATTGCCATTGATTCATCTGGAATAGACTCTGAGTCACTTTAAGGTGATGGCTGAGATAAAGGAGCTGTGCAGTCTGTCAGATGAGTTATCTTTAAAGAAGATAAACAGCAGCACACGTTTTAGCAATAGCTATTATTAGAAGCCAATGTTAAGGTGATAATGTAATTAATAGTGTTGGGAAATGTGAGACTTCGCATGCTGCATATTGATGTTTCTTCTCAGGAAATCCTTGATGCTTACTGTTTCTGTCAGACAAGGTAGCGTGCCTGTATATTTCATCTGACAGAAACAGCAACTCTGCATAAGCAGCTCTGGAAAACAACCAAACTGTGAAAAAGGGGCAGCCAAGTATTTTTAATGGTGCACATAAAGTAAATCTGTTCTGTCAAGGAGCTGTAAGACTCAGTGTGAAGGCAGTCTATACTGACTTGAGACAAACCCAAAGTATGGATATAGGGAAACAGACAATATGATGAAAGGAATCATTTCCAAAGACTACTGAGTTTCAAACTTCTCTGTGAAAAGCACAGAAGTTATTTAATGATGCTGCTGCTAAATAATTGGACAAAATGCAAATGCTATTGTTTTCTATGATTTGTAAAATTAGATTATGTTTTGCAGTGCAGTGTTTATGCACTATATTGTCTTAATCTTTGAATCATGGAAAAAATCAAACGTTTTCTTAACCATTTTCCATTAGGTAGACTAGGTACTACCACGGTCATTCTGTAAAGCTACAAATGTCCAGAAATCTTCCGCCTGATGGAAGACTTAGTTGTGATGCAGAATCGGGTTATATCAAGCATCAGTGCAGGAATCATCACTTTTTGACTTGGTCTCTATGCGTGAAGCAACTGGACAACCAACTTCCAACTGACTGTGAAAGCCAAGACTTAAAAGGATGCTAATGTCCACAATTTGCATACTACTAAAATAATGGGGAGATTACCTACATTCCCTTGCAGTGCACATAATATTGCTGATCCCTCAAGAGCAGTCTGTCCGCAACAAAATTGTAGATTTTGCAGAAATTCCAACATTGGCTTTTCCTGTAAATCCAGTTAAGCTCTTTCTTCAAGATCACAATATCACTCACTAGTATTCCATTATCACAGAAAGGACAGTGCTATTCTTACATTACCCTAGAGAGACAGGTAAAGGATACAGAATTCCCAAGGAGCTGGAACATCAGGCAGCTTTGCAGAGTCTTGAAAGTATTCAAGAAAGGCCCTGACACTTATCTATGAGCAAAGGGACTCTTTGCACATGCACATGCAGAATCCTTTGATTCATTTATTACTTATATTCAATTAATGACTCAGACAACTATGGAACTTTGACAAAACCCATTATAAGACCTCAGACTGTGACCCGAACAGAAGATCCAAAATCACAGATTACAACACAAGATAAACAAAAGAAAAGCTATACATCTCTGTCAAGATGTTAAGGAAAAAGAAATTAGTTCATGTCTAGAGAGCAAGCAATATATAACTACAGTCAGGAGACTGACCATCAGGAAATTGGAAGGTAATAACACAAGCAGAAGAATGAGGAACTGAATCCCTAGAGCAAGTCTCTGTAGAAGGAGTCTGCAAGGCCTCTGTTAGACATTCCTTACTTCTCCTGCAGGAAAGAAGTGTGTCCACAATTAGCTAAATCCTTCTCTACCAATACAAATCTAGTCATATATTTGAAATACGGCTAGAATAAAGTGACAGAGAGAGCAGAGCAGCAGAAGTGCAAATAGGCAGTTGAACACTTTATATGGAAGAGTTGCTCCAGGCTACGTAAGCAAAGAACAGAGCTATCTGTGGAGAAACAAATTTTTGGTGGTTTGCCATTTTCTATACTTGTTAATTTTATGTTATTTTTTTTTCACTGCTGAGTCCAATCTTGTCTGTTCCCTTTTCCTCTTCTGATTCAGAACACTGTACTAACCCTGTCTTTATAGATATGGTGATCTCAGGAAGTTGCAGGAATAAATAGGCTGAGTATATAAATGTTGTAAACAAGATCAGCCCCATTTTCTGATTTGCTCACCCAATAGGATATATGAAGGATGTATTTTTATGCTGATTAGAATCATAGAATACCCTGAG
>VZTU01004751.1:2921-177242 GCA_013400835.1 Zapornia atra | reverse complement strand
CGGTTACTGCAGCTGCAACACGAAGGCGTGAAACAAGCCGCTCTCTCTGCACTCGCTATAGAGCAATCTGTGTGTGTCGGGGATGGGGAAAAGACTGGAGGTGGCTTAACCTAGTGACAGTCGCAGGCAGCTTCTTGATTTGACTTTAAAAACATCCATGTCTATGTGTGTCTATGCACCTCTCCCCTCCTCCCTGTTGTCTGTCTTCCCACACCCTGACTTCCATCCCCACTTTTAAGAGGATTCCTGGCACTCTGGTACCAAAAGCAGCATCCCTCAGTGCTGCACTGGACTTGCAGCTTTGCTTGTATCTGTCTGTGTGTGCAGCCGTTCTGCAAATGTAATTTATGCTTTGAGAGGTCAGCATGCAAACAGACACGTCAAAGTCTCACCTTATTTCATTGGATTGGAGAGGAATGATGTGTGAGGGGCAGGCTGAATGTATGGCTGGAGTTTTATGTTCCTAGTGAATCCTGGCTTAGCAGATTTGTAAATTGAAAACATTGTGGGTGCTGTGGGAGGGGAGGTTGGAAGGTTTGAAGGTTGTGGCTCTAATTTAAGGCCTCAGTCACAGAATCCTTTTATTCTAACTGTTTTGATGTCCTAAAAAAAATAAATATTAAAATGCTGTAATAAGGTGACCTGATTAATTTTTTTTAATATTCAACTCTGATCCCATTCTGGAGGGAAACAGCAGTAGAGGGGAGGTGTTCTCTACCGACAGGGTACAGGCCTATTTCATCATGAGCCTTCTGCATCAGCAGCTGTGGAGGAAAATACTTAATACAAAACTGGAAAATGACTCTCTGGTTTAAAATAGAGGCAATGTTTAGTAATATTTAACACATTTCAAACAGAATATATTGAGAATCTTTCACTGAGGTAAAATGGTTAAAAACTGTCTAATAGAAGATTTTATCTGCGGGGAATAGGACTTTCCCTGAGGGTGGATTAACTACCTCTTGGCATATCAATGTGGATACTTTTGTCTTCTAGAAAAGGTAATAGCATTTTCTCAGACATCAACAGGTATCTGAGCATTGTTTTGGCTTATCTCCCTTTTCATTAAGTTTCTTGACTTTTCCCCAAGCTGATGACTTGAGAAAAGTTCTAAAAATAATTAAGCAAAATCCACACGTGAAGTTTGGGGTCTCTAATGATTTTTCTCCCTTCCTTCAGTGCATTTTTAAGACCTAAACTGGGGAAACAATATGAAGCTTCCTGTGTGGTATGTACATGTTTCTCTTTTTCAACTCTTGTTAGTAACTAACTTTTCAGGCAACATGATCTGACAATGGTGGCTGACCAGCAAGCTTCTCGGCTTACACCAGAAGTGCATTTAGTCCATTCAGCTTAATTTTGTGCTTTTATCAGGATTTGAAACCTTTTCCTGTTTAAAGAATTTGGATATCATGTGCATCTCTATACACAACAAAAATGTGTTGATTTGGATACTAGTAATTGATCTGATTAGTAATTAAATAATGATATGGACAGACTTAGCTATGACTATCTTAGTCTAAATTTGGAGTTCATGTGTGTATGTGCTTTCAGATGAGACTGATAAAATTTCAGTTTGTGATTACTGGACTTTTTTCACATTTAAATTATTGAAATATAAATATTACTAACAGGCTTGAAACAATACTTTTTACCATCATGGTGCAAGATGAAGATAACTACTGGAAAACAGAGGGAGCATGTCTTAGAAGCATAATGAAACATAGGTTCAAAACTCTAACTATATTTTGAATTAAATCTACCATCTAAAAGGAGGAGAAAAGGAAGGCATGCAGCAAGTTCAAGTAAGACGGGTATCTAGGGAGTTTCAGAATTCCTTGAACTGTTGCTGAGCTTTGGATGATTTAAAGTGCATTAAGCAGTTGCAGCCAGACTTGACAGACTGGAAAAACTTGGTCTGGACATGTATCTTAATAGTTTAAAGTACTTAGGTCTCTCTGCAGCAGTTTTCTGACTTCCTTCTCACAATATATTAAGCTGAGAAGCCCTAGCTTCTGCTGACTAATTTTCTTCTAAGAAATCCATAAATTTTTCAGAGTTGTTGCTAGATACAGAATACTGAGAGAGGAATGCTGCCTTAGCGTGTTGGTGAGTAAAACATATTGTAATCCCGGCACATGGAGCCAAAAGCGTTACCGCAGTTTTAAACCATTGATGGTTCCTGGCTGTTCAGAAACTAGAAAATGGAGCTTGGTGCCTTATGGACTTTATCAGGAGTTTCAGGAGTGCACAGAAGCCATGCCTTGAAGCACCTGTAGTCTGAGGGTATGGCCCCACCAGTGAGCTAACATCTATTACTGTTGGGTAGAGGGACAGAGCTTCCGTCTCTGCATGTTCTCCATGATGACTGTGAATTCCTTATGCTTCATGCTGTGCTGTTGGCATCAGGTCTTCCTCTATGTCCCCAGGCTGATTCTAATGCACCTTTCTTCTATAAGCAGAAATCTGAATTTATTAAATGTAAAAAACCCCACACACAAACAACAACAAAACCACCCACCAAAAAACCCACTACACCCCTACCACAAACCCAAACCAACTCCAAAGCACAAAAAACCCCAGCTGCAAGGCAACATAAATCGCATACTTCAGCCAAGGGAAAAGGAGCTCTGGGAAAATCTCATCCAATCCATTTCCACCCCTTGGGTGAGAGAGAAATTGAGTCTTCTCCATTGTTCATGTAATCATTAAAGTATGGTAGAAAGCTTTCAAAGGTGGGGCTTAGTTTTGAGGAATTGATTTGATACAGCCTGAGCTACTGCATCTGCCACCTTATTTTGCTCATCAGTTTTCCCTTCCTGCCAATGCATAGGAACGTCTGCCCACATCAACACCATCCGTATTATCCAGTGCAGTAGCAGAGTGCTGCCTGCATGGGTGAGACAGGGTTTCTGGAACGTGACAGGTAGTTGGCTGTCTTCTGAAACATCAAGCTATCTAACACCCTGTATTGACTAGTGTGCCTAAAAATACTGTGCGCCTGTTACATGATCTGTCCTATAGAAATTCTCCAGCCAGAATTGTTCTAGGCATGTCTATAGGCTGTTAAATAACTGTTAACTGTCTGACAATGCATGTGACACAACATTGTGCAGTATTCTATTATTATTCTTGGCTCTAAACTTGCTGCAGTAGAACTCGCTGCATATTGTGCATTGAGGAAGGAGATGCCAGGGGCCTAGATTCAGCAAGTACAGCATCTGGTCTGTAAGAGCAGATTGCATGGCTGCTTTGAGCTTTGCTTTATACTTTAAATTCTTGAGGAAAACCTGGCCCTTTCCTAGCCATGTTTTCCTTACCTGAACAATTGCACTGATCTCATCTATGAATATTGGCCTTTAACCTGATGGTAAATACCCTGCCCACCCCCAGCCAGCTTTACCTTACACTGTCTAAATACTCTTGTGCCTTCAATACGGATTTGATGTTCTTTCATCTGCTCATTCTGAAGCTCTTCTGCCGTGACATGATGACATTCCTAATGTGCATGAGTCAAAGCTGGAAATGACCTCACAGGAATGTGAGGACTGTACAAAGCTAATGCATTTTTTGGTGGATATGTTTTAAATTCTTTTACCCTGGATTGCATTGGAGAAGACAAACATTTTCTCAAGGGTCCTGCAAATCCAAAGGTTACCTCTTTTCTGGGTTTTTTTTTTTCCTTACTTGTTTTTGCAAATGTAGTAATAGGTTTTGTTGCTATGAATGATTAAAGGATAGATATGGAACAGAGTTTAAAAAGAGACCACGTTTTATCTAGCCGATGGGCATGGTTGCAGAAAACTGAGGTTAACAACATGGGATTTTTCTGCAAATAAAGTGCTTTGCTTCTGTTTTTCATTGCTTGTCAATGTTTGTAACAATTACTATGTTTATTAAACAACGTAGCCTTACCACCCCTTGTGCTATGAACTCCAAGGTTAATGTTTTAGATCCTTCTGTTAACTCTTCCCGACTCGGAGGACCTTCCCTAGACTGTCCGCCTGCATTTAAACTTCTTTCTGGTCCATCTGAAGTGACTTAAGCTTTACTTTCTTTATGTGTCAGTCAGGGTCCTTCTGTATGTACACTAGGCTAGGCACTGAGTCCTGCTCTCCTACCTTACTGCTTTTTTAAATTTTTTTTTTTAAAATGAGATCCTTTATAATTACTTCCTGTGAGGAGACCTGCAGCTCATCTGGTGCTTCTGAGAGGATGGAACAGTGGGTGCTAAGCTTCCCAAGGTCCTAGCTGTCTGCTAGGGGCCTGGCTGACCCCTTGCTACCTTATGCAGCTTGCTTACAGGTACAGCTCCCCGGGGCTTAGAGCGAGGGAAGTTCATGTGACTCAAGCAAAGCTGTATAGGAAACCATGGAAAAGCCCAGCCAGAGTCTGCTCTGTCCTGTATGGCTTGTCTAAGTTTCTTCAGGCAGCTACCTGTCCCTGTTCCAGCAGCAGAGTGATACCCAGGGTGACCCTGGTCACAAGGTATTTAACGGCCCCTTTGGTTCTTGGTGGAGAAGAAGGTAAAAGGAGAACAGCAGCAGTGGGAAGGCAGCCAGGCAAGCCTGACTGCCATTCCCTGTGAAAACAGATGGCATCACCAGACTAAAAGGAAAAACGCTTGTGTAAGTGGCCCTGAGGGAGCAGAACACACACAGGCAGAGCACTGCTGAAAAGAGCTGCCCTTTCTCCAGCCAAGGCATAACACTGACTTTCCCCACTACCACCTCAGCAGATGTTCTTTATCCTCCTTTGGCATGTGGGTTTTGCAGTCACAGGCAAGCCTGCAATAAGTAGGTAACTGTTTTCTCAGGCAAGCAGTGGCCCTGAAAGTGCAGCTCCAGACGTATCCGTAACATAACAGTATCTCTCTTCTGACTGACTGACAGGGAGCTTACTTCAGATATTCTCATTCAGCCTTCTCATTGAAGCATGTAACTCCTCTCAGCTGTAGCAGCAGTTGCTTAGTTCATGTAAGGTGAAAATTAGGTCTTTCATCTTAATGCCTGTGTAGTCTCTGTAGCAGATCCTGGAAGTCAGAGTAGAGCCATAGCAGACAAAGAAGGAAGCTCTGCAGGAGCAAAAGAAAATGATAACCCAGGGCCTTGCATCTTGAATGCCTGCTGTAGGCAGAAGCAGCTGTGAGCTGGGCGTTTATGGAGAACTCCAAGCAAATCTGATGGCAACACATGTTGCAAGAACTGCACATTCTTGTCACCCTGCCTGGCTTGCTTAGAGGCTTGACTTGGCTCACTGAAGCCTTCCTTCAGCCACAGAGCTGATGTGTGAGTAGAGGTGCGAGCGTGTCACTGGAGCAGGGATAAGGAGTGGCACCCTGTCCCCTTGTAACAAAAATCTCACACTTTTCACGGGCTCAGACTTTTTGGTGTTTGTAACCATGCATTAACCCTGCACTTCTTGTCTTGCTTCTGGGGATACTTTGCTGCTTTGTTGTCCCCCTTTTGTTAGGTACCCTCGTCTGAGATAGTTGTTTTAGATAGACCTCTGTCATTATTCTAGTGTGCTCTCAACAGTTAGTGTAGCACAATGCTTTCGTAGTTCCTGAACTGAACAGAATATTCAGACTTAACCATGAGTACCTGGCTCCTGCACCTGCTAAGGTTTTCCAAGCATTGGACATCCCTGAATCTCAGTGCATTTTGCAAGTTGCCCTTTGGTACCCTGCCAGACTGCCAAAAGGAGCTGGTGTTACTGCTTGTGTTCCCCTCAGTGTTCATGAACTGATAGGAACGAGTGGCAGGAGACAGTTTCCCTTTGTAGACAATGTGCCCCCCAGCAAATCTTTCTGATTTGGGGCATCTTTTCCATGGTAGACATGTTGTCTAAGATATTGTTGATACTGTATCCATGGCTTGTTGTTTTTTACTAATCCCCAGGAAACCTGTGCTTTTGTCCACATATTATGACTAATGCTCTCCAATGTCAGCCATAAGAAAAGGTATTGACTTTTCTGACTAGAACCTGGGGTTTCTAGCAGGTGGGCAGTATGGCTTTGTACAGACATATTTGTTGGAAGCTTTGATGTTTATTGTCTGTATTTCCTTAGGTTCAATTTGCGTTTCTTCAGGCTTAGTCCTCTATAAGCACATTCAGGTCTGAATACTTCTCAAATGCATCTCTCTAAATCATACAGTCCCTCTCCCCTTCTATCAGTCTGTCTGTGCTATTGGGGAGCTTCTGTCTTAGGTTGTAAGTATGGATAGATGTGTGTTCCTCTGCCTGCATGCTGGCTGGAGCAGAGCTCTTACTGGGGATGCTGTCAAGCCACGATGGTGTGGCACTGTCCTTGTACTGGGGCATCCAGCCTCTCGATGGAGGAGCTCATGTCCGCCCATGCTGTCAGATGTGGCCGTGACCTGGGAGACCCAGTGTGCACACCTGCTGGGCTATGCAGAGGAGTGCATGTTACCACCGGTTAGTGTGCCTCACCCAAGGATGCCTGGTCATGTAGAGCTAGGTTGACTGCTGCCCTTTTTGCATTTCTTCTTTGTAATTAAGTCAATTCTTATTATCCCCCCTTATCTTACAGGAAAAATTGTTATGACTGGTGTTAAAGGATAAGCTTTATGAATCTGGAGTGAGGGCATTAGAAGCATCCATTAGGTCACGAGTGCCAACAGTTACTTGTTTGCCCTGAGCCTGATAAAATTTGTGAAACAGCTTGTGAACAGATAGGTAGCCAAGAGGCTAAGTTGGTATACAACAAGGATGTGCGTTATCAGGCATGTCTTCTGTTGCTTTAGGAACTTCAGTAAAGGAATGTAATAACTGCTTTTGTGACTTATCTTTGCATCTGGTCAGAAGAAGGACCTAGTGAAGTAGTTGGAGCAACTAGTAATAAGGAGCTTCCTCGGGGATTTCAAAGGCAGGTAGTTGTATTTTCTGTTGCTTCAGGTGGAAGTAATGAGCTTGCTGCAGCCATCAGCTCTTTTAAGTGTTCACAAGACCATTGCATCGTGGCTCAACAAAAAATTTTGTACGCTGATTATTTTTTGTGGCAGGGTGTGAAAACATTTCCTAAGGCTTATATACCTTTAATGTGTTGCCCTTTATGTTACACTAAACTGAAAGAACATGTGTGCATGTGAGAAGAATATCCAGCTCTCACCTCCACAAATACAGGGTTCATTAGCTCCTGTAACTTCCAACAAGATTTCTGGCATCCTGGATTAATACCCAGCACAACTGTAAGCCTGGCTTGATGTTAGCACTTACTAATACATACATGATACTTGCTTTAGTTCTTTTTTATAACAGAAAATATAGGATAGCCCATTCATTTTTTAGCCAAGTATGTCCATATGTCTGAGGAGCTGTAGCTACGATCTCTCTTTTGGGAAAAATATTCTAAGGTCTGCTTTAGTTATATAATGAAAAACTACAGATTACAGGCTCTTGAAAGTGAATGTTGTATGTACTAGAAGGTATATGCAGAAATAGATATACAGTGTCTTTTCCTCTTTGCTCTTACTTTCAGTCTTTTGAAAGAGTTTTAGTAGAGAACAAGCTACATGGCCTTTCTCCAGCTCTCTCTGAAGCCATCCAGAGCATTTCTCGCTGGGAACTCGTCCAGGCTGCACTCCCCCACGTGCTGCACTGCACCGCAACGTTGCTCTCCAACCGAAACAAGCTAGGTTAGTGCTCATGGGAGTTTGTTTTTCCATTACTGAAAGTACCAGTCAAAATATGACAGATTGGTGCTCAGGGTGCCACTATGTTCTAAATCCTAGAATCCCAGTTAGTTAATTCGGTGGGTTGTCTTTCTTGATCTGCTCTCACCTGTGAGAGCTTTTCCAATAAAGGTAGTGGTCTGATGAGCTGAAGAGTCAAAGTAGTTCAGTAGTATTTTGCTAGTTACTTTCAATAAAATTTAATAGAACTGGCTTTGGCAAAAGCCTTACCATCTGTCAGGAGTGGGTTCCTTGAAGGAATGCATATTTCTTTCAAGGCATGGTGCAGTGCCCAATTGCAGCAGATACCTCTAACATCAATTCTGGGTTTTTTCCCTTCTCTTTATTCAGACAAATGTGTTTGATTCTCAGGAGATAAGTCAGTCAGGTAATAAGGATAGAACCAGGTCCAAATCTAGCTTATTTTACTAGTCTTTTCCTGATTTCAGCAGGAATTTGCTTAATGAAATTTGCCATTCAATAGAGTCGAACAGAGAAGTCTGTCAAGCTGGCATCTTTTGGGAGCACTCTTATATCCATGTATTCAGTTGCCCTGCAACTGACATTTCAGGGACTGAACTGCAAATGCTGCAAAGTAAGTGGAGACTTGAGAATTAGGAGGTTTCAAGCATAATGAAACAGAATGCTGATACTTTTAATGGTAGAATTTTAATTTTCAAATGCTCATCAGGATATTGGATGCCCAATTTACTGTGCATCTCTGGAAGTCTCAACAATATCGTTAATGGGAATCCTGTGAGATACTATCATTCATTTTTCCATCCAGGACATCAGGATAAGCTTGGAGTAGCTGAAACAAAGCTTCTTCACACTCTTCACTGGATGTTGCTGGAAGCCCCTCAGGACTGCAGCAATGACCGATTTGGAGGAGACAGAGGCTCCAGCTGGGGGGGGAGCAGTAGCGCCTTTATCCACCAAGCTGAAAACCAGGGATCACCAAGACATCCCCGGCCCAGTGCCACGAATGATGAAGAGGAGAATAACAGAAGGAAGTTCTTCCAGAACTCCATGGCCACAGTGGAGCTCTTTGTGTTCCTTTTTGCTCCTCTTGTCCACAGGATTAAAGTAAGTGGAACACTGGTGGGGTACTTGTGTGGAGACATTTCTGAGCAGGAAAAGAATGATACTGCTTTTGTGATTGTTAATTAATTCAGCCTACAGTGCACACTGTGTGACCACTGGAAATGTTTGAACAAGCTGGCAGAATTCCACTGCCATCAGGAAGAAATATTTCCAGTGACATGAACAATCACCACAGCATCAGGCAGACACAAAGCAAAATAAATCTGAAGTGAGACATTTGTAGCCCCTGGGAATGTCAAAGATCTGTGGCTCTTGTGAAGTCTTTGGGACCCTGGAACCTGCAGAAAGGATTGTGAGCTTTGGTTTGCTCCAGTGATTCTCAGCCATTGCTCAGAAGAACCTTGCTAGCTGTTCAGGGATTCCACCTTGGGGCTGCCACTGGGATTTGTTGTTGTCATTACTAATCATCTTGATGCTAATTATGAGGAATGTGTGATAGTGGTGTAAGCATGGCAGTGGCAAAGGCAAGTTGGAAGCAGGCTTTCTGTCTGCTGTGGTCTCTCTGTTGGTCTTAATGCCAACTTTGCAGAGTGATGTGATGAGGAGACATTTTCTGCATGTTCCAGCTCCTGTCTCTTGCCTTTAATCTCTCTGGAAGCCTGGTGTTAGCCTTTAAATTTCCAGCTAGTCCTGGGAAGAGAAACTGACTGTGGAAAGAAGGTGCTTGGAAAAGGTCTATTAAGTCATGAAGTGATGCAGGCTGTTACGTGTTCTAATCCAGCCTTGTATGCTGCAATAATTGAAGATAAAGGACAGAAAGAAAGGATAATCTGTTAAAGCAAGTGAAAGCAGGTCTGAAGAGCTAGGATTTTTACCTGCTTCTGCTGCTGAATTCCTGTACAGTATTACTGAATTTATTTAGCCCAATTTTTTCACACTTGTTTACTGGTTCCACATTTTCTCTGAAGCTACTGGGACATAACTGGAAGAAATGCTGAATTCTTCACAGTGCTACACATACAAATGCACTCTGCCCTTTAAGTAGATGAAATGAAACTGGAGGTAGATCCTGGCTATTAGAGATTAGGTTTCAAATTTGTTTATATTAATCTTTCTGGGATGTAGTTTCCCAGTTACAATATGGAGTAAATAACAATGTCTCAAGTTTACCATGAGAATCTCTCAGACACTGTGCTGATGAACATTGAAAAGCCCATGAAGACACACATGTTTCTGTCATCAAAGCAAAGCTCATAAAAGGTGAGGCAGTTGAGGCATGTAACTGGCTCACTGAGTCAACATGGTCCCCTGTGTTTCACAAAGGCAGAGGTCTCAGGAGGAATACTATCTGATCAGATAACCAAAGTAATCTATGTGCTCAAAGAAGATGTTACATGGTTGCACAGGTAGACCTAAATGATGGAATTCTGAACTTCTGAGAGGATTTATGTATTTAGTAATGTGTTTTTAAAATAGATTTTTGGGGGCTGAGGAGAATGCATGTAACTTAGCTGTAGATAGAAGTGTTGGCATGTCACCAAAAGCTAGCAGTGCAAAGTAAAAATGCAACACATGCTACTGCTACACCTTCCAGGAGTCTTGCGAGGTGCTCCTTAGGAAAAATAGTATTTTAAAACGAGCTTAGTTTATAACAAGGCTTGGGAGCTCATTATGATGTGATGGCACTAACAAAGAGTAAGGAGTAAAAGGGTTGGACAGCTACAATTAGACAACTCCTTCCATCCCTTTAGCTCTGCGTGGTATGTGGAGCTATTTTAACAGGAGACTGTGGTGCAGCTATAATTATGCTGCCAAAAGGATATTACCATGTTTGTTTGCCTTAGGGGGATAGCTGGATTATACCAACAGCAGTATCTCCTGATTTAGATATGACTTTAGGTCAAGTAAGTGCATACTTACTTGATACCTTGATCCTGCTAAGATTTACCTGTGTACTAATTTACATGACTGGAGCTACTTGCATATGTAAAACAACAATGGCAGAAGTGTAAGTAGTTCCAATGTCTCTCTCAATGTATTGATATAGCTCAGGTACTAACAATACTAATAATAACATGATTGTATACTGTTACGTTATAGAAACTTGTCACATTTCATGTTTCCTCAATTTCAAAGTCATGTTTTTCTTTAGGGGAAAGAAGTTCAAGTCTTGGAGTGTAAATCCTAAGGCTGAGTTTGAATACTGAATATGAAGTGGTTATGGTCAGAAGGGGATGCCTTCTGACACAGAAACGGCTTTTTCATTTACAGCTTCGTGTCCTGGAAAAAACAGGGTTCATTTGGAAAAGGCCTCTTGTACATTTTTGTATTGAGATTTCCTTATTTTTTATAGCTGTACTTGAAATGTGATGGTGTCTGCTGAGTGGTGTCAGTGGCCCTTGAGTTAGCATATACTGACCACAGAACTGCACATGGTCTCGCTCATGCACAAGACCCGTACCTCAGAGAAATGACAGTCCTTCTAGACTGGAAGCAACATTCTTTTGTGTGATCTTGTGTGATAAAACCTCTGTTTGTCTTTCTAGGAGTCTGACCTGACGTTTCGGTTGGCGAGTGGCCTTGTTATTTGGCAGCCTATGTGGGAACACAGGCAGCCTGAAGTTTCTGCCTTCAATGCCCTTGTAAAACCAATCAGGAACATTGTTACAGGTCTGTGACTTCACTGTGTAGCTCCTGAGAGCTGGGGCACCTTTCCTTTCTTTGCCTGATGCTGCCCTACCCTCTGTAGCCTCTGAAGGAATGTGTTAGTCCTGGGGGATCTAGTCAAACCTTGGAGAATAGTTGAAGGTTGTTTCCCCTCGGAGTCAATCAGTGTTTGTATAATAATAGGAGATGAGAGAGAAATCACAAAGAGGAAGTGAGAAGCTCTTTGATAGGAGTATCATTTCCTGTCAGACTCCTCTCTCAGCTTCACCGTATGGTCCGTAGTTGCCGAGAGAGGCAACTGTATCCAGCAGCAGCCTGACACAGGTGGAGAAGGCTTTCCCAGACTGGCACTGGACAAAAATGAACAGTGGAGGAAGTGTAGGTTCTCCTTCTATCTAAGATTTGAATTTCATCATGTTGTGAAATTAGACAAAGTAGTTTCAAGAGGCTCCAAAGAAGGCTTAGGTTGGGAATTTGCTTTTCCATACCAGAAGGGTTTGCTCCTCCTGTGTACTTCATCCATAATGAGGATTACAAGTCTTTGTATCTGACCTTTTTTACTCTTATGTTTTAAGACAAAAGTTTTGCTTAAATCCTACAAGGTAGTGAATTGCGAGTGTGCTGAATATGTCACTGTAGCATGGCTTGCTCACTCTCAAGGGCACAGTACTGTAATTTTCACAGTAGTAAAAACATAGTTCGCTAAATCAGATTTTTCTGGTGACAAGTCATTTTGGATGTCATTTTTTGTCCTGAAGGCTCTGCAGGCCTCTGGGACAGTCCAGAATTGGAAAGATTCAAGACTTTCAAATAATTTAAAACCATTTTTGACATTTTGCTTTTCCTCCTTCTGCTTCAACTTCTGGAATCAAAGGTTTTCAGCCCTGAAATGAAAAAAGGGAATTAGTCCTATATTTTCTTTGACTGATTTTTTTCCATAGGCCTGGAGTGTGGTCAGAAAATTCCTAAAGAATCTCTTCAGGAGTAAAGTCTGAAATGAAAATAATCTCTTTTGAATTTTTTTTCAGTAGAACAGAAATGAAACTTGTAATGATGGTCTTTATATCAAGGAAGATCCTGCTGCTACTTAAATTTTCTTTCAAAGAACAAATTAAAAAATCTACTGGGGAAACTTTGTGATGTTTGAATAGCTTGCAATGTGACAGGATTTCAAGAATTGCCATCCTAGTTTTTGTGATGCTCTCCTACAGTATCACTGATCAAACTTTCTGTATGACATTTGTGTGTTTCCTGTGATGAAGGCTTATGTCAAATTGGAAATCACAATACCTTCTGAGAGATGTAACCTAGAAAAGGAGCTGAATATATGTTAAAAAGAGGAGGAAGAGCTCCAAAATAAAAGGCACTAGTATGCATAGGAAAAAACCAGTTTGATGCCAGATTAATTTAGGATAAAATTTACATTAAAATTCAATTTTAAAGAAATGGAGATTTTTCAGTAGAAAGAATTGTACAAAAATTAAACCTGTCATTTTTTTCTTTTTATGGCTGTGGCTAATGCACAGTCTGCAGCAGAGAGATGCTGCTTTGGGTTTGGTTTTGTTTTCTGCTTTACCCTTCCAGTGGTACGGTTTGATATTAGTGGTGATTCCTAAAATATCCTATTTTGACTTCTTTTCTCAGCTAAGAGAAGTTCTCCCACCAACAATCAGAGCGTGACTTGTGAATCCCCTAATCTGGATAGCGGACATACTGAGGTAAGTTGTATGCCAAGGTCAGACAAGCTTGAATAAGGAGATAAGGGAGGGGAGAAAGTAATACTAAATTAGAACTTGCAGTTACCACCCTAAAGTATTACATCTCCAGAAATTACAGTTCTTCGCAGTTCATCCTAAGGCTTCCAACCTTGTCTGCAGTGGAACCAAAGGGTACTGAGTATAGTTGTCAGCATATTCTTGGCCTTATCTCATAGGATGGAAGCCTGATCTTACATACTTTCTTGGGCAAGAGCCCTGTCTTACGCTTTGCCTGTACAATGCCTGGTACTGAGGAGCCTCAGGTCTGAAGAATTTCTCCATGGCACTGCCATAGTATTGTGCTATAAGTCACAGTAATGTCTAAGCAGAAATTGCAGTAAGAAAACTATTATGGGAGAAATAAGTATGTTTATCTACCTGTTTCCTTTTATTAAAACTATCCGAAGGGACTACAGGTGGTCTGTGAGACAACCCAGCCAGATTCTGTACCTCCAAAGGCCACTGTTTCAGCATGTCACCGTGGAAACTCCTTGGATGGAAGCATATCCTCACAAACCTCTCAGGAGAGAGGTACCACACATCCCAGGTACAAATGCCTTCAGCACTGAGCACTGAACTGGTGACTCAGTGGTGGAGGTACAGAAGTCCTTTATCTTGTATCTGCTGTTGTCTGTACATGCCAAAGGTGCTGGATGCTTATCTCAAACTCTTAATTCAGCAAATCTCAGTTCTTGGTGATGAGCAAAGTGACACTTGATATTCGATGCCACCCTCATTAGAGAAGTGTCTAGCTGGCCTCTTAGGACAGTCTATTTGGTCTTTTCTAATATGCTGGTTTCTTATAATAAAAGACACAAACAACCTGCAGGTTGAACCCTCCTTAGCTAGGTTTTCAGCCTCAGACAGCTGCTATCTTTTCTGGCTTTCTTCTGATCAAATTTTCTTTGCCTTTAGGAAAGGATTTTTGCAAGCCTCCCTCCACTGCCTTCATCATGCCTCCTCTGCATTCTGCTCCTTTGCTTGCTTTAGATTTTTGACCCAAAGGAAGAGACTAACAAAGAAGTACAGCCACGCACACATTCTCCCAGCTTGCCCTGCAGAGCTCAGGCCATGGTTTTCCAGCATGGCACTGATAAATTAACTTCTTTAATCTAGATTTAGGCAGGTAAAGATAGAACCAGATTTTCAGTAGTGCTGGCCCCTCATCAGTGCTGTAAAGTAAATGAAGCTGATGAGTGTTTTCAGGCAGCGGGAGAGGGAGGGAGGCCAAGCTGTATTTTTAGATCTCTCTGGATTTAGAAGTGTCACTTAAACTCCTGAAAATTTTAGTCCTGTTGCTTATCTCCCTTTGGGAAATGTCATATCCAAACCACTTTGCTTCATTATGGAGACAGAAGAAATGTGGGATGGAGTGGGTTTCTGGATGTAATCTAGGAATGGCTCAGATTTCTCAAAAAGGGTTTTGATGCACCCTTTCTCTGGTGGAAAGGGCAAAACTATTCTCTAGGAGTCTGATCCCTCCAAGAGGCTTCCCTCAGGATTTGGTGTCAAGCCAGCTGTCAGTTCAGGGTCTTGATTTAATTTGTCTTAACGTGCGCCAGTAAAGCTGAAGCTGGGGACAGAACTGTCTTTCTGTGTGTGAACACTACTGCTCAGAGTGTGCAGCCAAAAAAATAAGCGGTCTTTTAAGACGACAGCATCAGGTGATCAATTTGTCAAGCTGGGTCTGGTGGTTGCTATGGGGATGAAGCTTCAGACAGCCTTTGAAGAGAGCATCATTATGTCTCCTCATTTGCAGGACTCATTGATCAGTTAAAACTGTACAGGGAGCTTTGGTTGCCAAGCAACAGACAACGGTGTTGGGGGGGTGGGGAACAAATGTTGTTTACTCGCCAACAGCCGCAGTATTCCTTTGTCCTTGGGCCCGGTTTGAAAGAAGGCTGCCTTTCCACCTTCCCTGCAGTCACAGGCAACTAAGAGCTGTTTATATGAACACTAGGTTTCCTTCTAAATAAAGCACAGAGTTTAATTTCTGGTTCCTCAGACACTTCTTGAGCAAATGACATGTTCCTCTCATCCTTGCTAATTATCTCTGCTCCACTCAGTGAAATTCTCCATTTACAGATGACACAGCTTAACACTGAAGCAAATAAAGCCACAGCCCTTTATCCAGCTGTTGTCTTGAACACACTGCCTGGGAAACAGACTTTGCAGGAAGGACCTCAGTGACAAATATTTCATAAGGAGAACATGCCTTGCTTCAAGGTGTGTTGTGCCTCAGGTTTGCCTATGCCACATATACAGGAGAGCGTGAAAAGGACATTAGACTCAAACACTAATCTGAGTCCTGCAAAGTGGCCAGGGAGCAATGCATCGTCATTTTTACTTGCTACCGAGGTGATGGGCTTTATTTCTTTTGCTGGGATGTGTTGACTATCCCAGCTATCCATATGGTTTTTTACAGGCTGCATCTACGTGACACAATGTTGCCTGTGACAAAAACAGCCTTCACATCAGGTTCATGGGGGAAACTTTACTGTGTATTTCCATTTATCATTATTTCCTCCTTTCTAATTCATTTTTTCAGATATTTCTAACAGCTCATTTTAAAGTCATCAAGCTTGTAACATTTCTACCTTGAATACAGCACTGGGGAGAAGCTTTGACTCTATAGATTGCATATAGTGACATACAGTGACACAGACAGCTGGTCTGCAGTCACCAAGTGCCTTCAACATGAGCCTGTGGGGCTGGCAGCAAACCAGCTTCTGCAGGTTTGGGTTATAGATGCACACACTGCTGCAAGCCCAGCCTTGCCACCTGCCCCTGGTTTCCAAGCATGCAATATGAAGCAGAGCTCAAATGATTCCTAGTGGCATCACCATTCACTGCACACTTCTTTCTCCTTTGCCAGTCCCATATCTGCCTTAGATGCACAGGGCCGCTCTGTGGCACTGGGCAGTGATCCAGCGAAGGACTGTAAGTGTGCACTTCACTTGGAGGTTCCACTGGGTAGTATTGCTGCTTGTTCCCTGGCTGGACCATGGCCTTGGACACTTCTGTCCAGAATGTGATGGTACCCAGCAGGACGTAGGGGTGTCCTGCCAATGCTGTTTGCATGCTGTTTAGCAGGATTGATAGTATAAATGGTTTTTTTTTTTTAAATAAATGTTTTATGTTCCTGTAATGATTCCCCAGTGCCTGAGAATGCAATTCATGGAAGTACTGTTGTGTTTTATAGAAACTAAAAATCAGATTTGTGGGAGTGTGTTTCTAAGAGACTGAGTGGAAGCATTCCAGTTGTGTACTTCCGCAGGCAAAGAAATAGATCTCCAGAGTTCCCTCCCCACCCCCAGCATTTCACACCTTCTTTAGCCATGTGATTCTCATTCCTCGGATTCCCTTTCACTGCTGCTTTTCTGACAGATTGTCCCCTGACAGCTAGTGACTGTACAGAAGGTAGATCAGGCTGGTTGTACTCTGCTGGGAGAGAAGTGATATAAAAGGTAAATAATTATAAAGCGGGGGGCATTTTATTGCAATAAGATTGAAAAGGGGTGTGATCCCTCTGAAATCTCTGAAGTCTCATTTCTGTGGCTTACTACAGCCATCTTGCTTTTGCATGCACTGAGTTCTATAATACTTAAGAAATTCCATACTAAAAACCATCAGGAAATTACACATCTGAAAGGCAGGAGAACCATAATGAAGGCTAAAAATTGTCCTCTTCTCTAGAACACTTTGGCAAAGAGCATAAATAATAGTAACTTTTACTCGTATAAGAATCAATTTAATTGGCTTAAAGGGTTAACTAACTTAGCTGCCCTGCCTTCCCCTTCTTAAGTAAGGGCTGATGGGTGCAAATGTAAACCTTACCTAAATATATATTACATGTGTCTGAGCAGCAGATGCTCAAGGGTTGTCTGTTTCCAGCTGAAAAAATTAGTCAGTTAGTGCAGGTGCTGGAGGCAGTTCAGACTGCAGTTGCCTATCCAAGAAAACACTTAACAAAGCATGTACTCGAGTTCTCTAGGGAGCTGAAAGCTAAACACTCACTTACGTGTCTTCAGTAATGCTTTCCTCAGTCAGGGCCTTAGTCCCAAAGGGTCAGTGTCAAATGTCCCTGCAAGCTGACGCAGGCACTGCTGTATGCACATCCTGGTGATTTCTGTGGATGGCAAGAGAATGAGAGGTGCTTATAGCTGTTGATGAGTGGCTGAATTTTAGGCCTCTTAGCAGAGTTCTTGGGTGTTTTGGGGTGGACAAGCATGTATGCTTGGGCAGAACTGGTTTCCAGCTATCAAAGAAAACTTTGTACTATCAACAGTGATCCCGTAAGAACAGTTGAATGCACAAATGGATCATCACTGAGTGGTTCTTTATTCAGAGATATGAGTATCTAAGATGGGCTGAGGAGACTGACAACTAACATTTCTCCTTCTGGAACAGGGTGTCCTTGGTGATCCCACCATGTCAGAAGTCTCGCTATGCCACATACTTTGATGTGGCAGTGCTGCGCTGCCTGCTGCAGCCGCATTGGTCTGAGGAGGGCACGCAGTGGTCACTGATGTACTACCTGCAGAGGCTGAGGCATATGCTACAGGAAAAGCCAGAGAAACCACCTGAGCCAGAGATCACACCTCTGCCAAGACCTCGCAGCAGCTCCATGGTGGCTGCTGCACCCTCTCTGGTGAATACCCACAAAACTCAGGTAAGCAGTTGCCAGCAGTAAGAAAACAGCAACTGTCACGGTGATGGAACGGCTAGTGAAAAGCACAGCTTTGGTGTTGGTTAAACTGCCTGGAAGTCAGATACGAGCATCGATTCAGAAAGAGACCATGAGAACAATGAGGGGTTTGGAGGCAGAATCTGATGCAGAGAGCCAGAGCTGGTGACTGCTAAGAGCTTGAGGGTTGATTCGGGATAATTAATCTAGGGTGAACTGTAATAACATTATTTTTTGATGTGTGAATATGCTAATGTAGTTGTCAGAAGAAATCAGACTGCCTTTGCGTTGCACTGTAATGCTCAGGACTCTCTGAGCTTCTTTGCTGTAACCCCTCAAAAGAGAGGAAACAAATTGCACTTGGTACAGCACTGCACACTGCAGGCAAACACTTGGGGTAAATCTTGGAGCAGACTTTGCAAACAGTGACAGTGAGCAAAAGCCCTCCATTTTGTTACCTCTTCTGCTGCTGTTGTTACTGCATAACTTTAACCTTTATTTTTGCCAACCTTTATTATTTCCTGGAAAAGGAACCCCAGACTCCTGACCTTGCTGCAGTAAAGATCTTTGTGTTAGAGCCTAAATGTTTTTTCTTCTGGGTAGCTCACTGTTATTCCAGGGATAAAAAGTGGATGCTGCTGCAGTTTCAGTTAATCTCCTTGTTGATTTGTGCTACTTTTAGGCTGTGCGTTCTTTTCCTGTCATGTGGGCTTTTAACAGCAAGTTCTGATTTATTAAGTTGATGGAACTGCCTAACAAAATTTAATACAGATTCTATTTTTGCAATCCAATTTTATGACATACCTCAAGTAAAAGGCTCTATCTTCTGTTAATGTTTCTGTCAAATGTCTTTTTTGAGTCAGTACTCTCAGAATTTTAGGTGTTTCCTTAAATTCCGTGCTTTCAGTATTGTATACCTCTGGCAGGTTTTGACTTGTCATTTTATAAGGGAGCAGGGTAAAATATCTTTCCTCATGTACAGCCCTGATGTTCATAAGTGAGAAGACAAGCACTAAGCAATGTAAACATTAGTACCTTTATTTTTAAATCTCAGGATTTTATGGCCATTTTTATGAGGGCTGGTGGGTTACTTGTGGTTTTAAGGGCTCAGCAGCAGCGTATTGTTTAAACTGTATTGTACTTTCATGTCATTTCTATAAAATGTTGCCAGCTTCATCCCTGTAAAAGCCTGACATATCTCCATACAGGCCGGGTGATGTGAATTACTATTTGGTCTTAATCTACCTTTGCATGGGGATTTTATAGGATTTCTATAGATGGACAGATAAATCCTCCTTAATATCATCTCCTGGAGGGAGAAGTGGAAGATATTGCTGCTGATGTGGTTCACTGTTTCCATGACATACTGTCCCTTTGCTCCTAACAACCCGGTTATCTTGCACACTAACAGCTAACAGTGCGACGGGGAGTGCAGTCACTGGTTCTCGGCACAGTGGGAGCGTGAACAGGGTTGTCTTCCCCAGGCCCTGTTTGCACTAGTATTGTGCTGGTTCTTCTCTACACAGCGAAACGCTTCTCTCCTTTCACACGCTTGACTCTTTCTTGCTTTTCCAGGCTGTTTCGCTTGCAGAAGGTGCCTTTGCTCGGTTGCTCTTACATTTTTCTGTTAAATCCATTTGGCAATTCCACTGGGTACTTCCTAGCTGTTAATGTGAGGATCTGTCCAGGGCGTTCTTCCCTCTAGGGCTAGGTTTGATTGCTTTTGGTAACCTCTGTGTCAGTCCTGTGTATTTTTACTGTACTTCGTCAAATTGGAATCCTGTTTTAAAAATCTTCCAGTTTGTTACACAGAGCAGCTGTGATGGAGGATGTGAAATGGTCTGTGCAGGGAAAGTTTCAGCTCATGCCCCCCTTCTTTACAACTCATAGGACTGAAATATTTGCAGTGCACAGAGACACCTAGGCTCTGTTTTATCCCAGCCAGCTGTAGGGACTTCACTGCTGTTCTTAAATTCAGAGCCTCATCACTCAAGGCTCTCTGCAGAGAAGAGGATGCCACCTCCAGATGGCTAAAATTTGTCATTTCTTTCTATGAGCGCAGGGGGTTGTGTGCTGAGACCTCACCTGCTCATCCAGCGTGGGGATATGGTTAAAGCCTGCTTTTTCCATCTAGATCTTAAACTCCTAACACAGTCATCAGTTCAGGTTGATCAATCAGTTGACAAAGGTATCAGTGCTCTGTATTTCAGTGGGATAGATTTAAAGTGGCAGGCAGAAACTGATTGAAGGCAAGAACAGCTGCCTGCAAATCACATCAGGGACCAGTAGATTTTTCTGGTAAATCTATATTCATTCTATTATTCTGCAGTTTATCAGGGGAACTTCCTGCATCTCTCCGAGTCTCAGCAAAACTCTCACTTCTTGTTGGTTTCTGTGTGCCTGAAATCACATTTCAGAGATAAGCTTGGGCTAAACAGGTTGGGATCGAGAGAACACGAAAAACACCCTTCACATATTGGCTGGTAAACTGAAGAGCAAAGTAGAAAAGGTCTATGCAACATGCCAGCACTTGTTGTTGCAAAGGAAAAGGGGCCCTGGATGGAGTGTGAATTAAATAAATACTGCCTTCCTGTAAGAAAATTACTGTAGTTTCAGACATGGTGACATGTGATAAAGGAAACCCGCACTGCGCCTGTATGCAGTGAATTCAGTGTAGGGACAGGTCTAGGAAATGACACCTCTGGAGGCTCACAAACCTCTGGAGTCTTGCACTAACATTGCAGAGCCAAACAGCCAAAGCTTAAATTAAGCATAAGACCGACGCAGCTGCAGCGCTCACTGCAATGCTGATGTAAAGCCAAGAGTCTCAAGTGTGGTATCTTTAGAGCTCAGAGATGTACTGATACGCTGGTAGCCAAAGTCATGCAGAAAGGAAAGTGTTAGGAAACAGAAACAATAAAATCTAGAGTAGCAGCCCCAAATCTGTTTTGCTTTCTTATCCATCTTGTGCATATAATTGCAACATAACCTACTGCACAGAATATTCACATTTTTAATCAGTCCTCAACAGGAGAGCTAGCTCGCTTCATTAGAATACATCATATACCACATTGTATATTTAAGATGATTCTGTAATTTGGTTTCCTAGTGTTTGATACCTACCCTAAGCAGATTTCAGACCTGGGACTGTGTCTTTCTTTGTGTTTGTATGGCTTGGATCACAGCAGGGCCTGATCCTTACTCTGTCCTTTTGATGACCACAAGCCACCCACTGATTTAGTAACTAATGGGCAAAGATAATGAATCTTAAATAAATTCCTACAATGTTTTCCAGCCAGAAGAGGCCAGAGAGCTGTAAAAGCTAAGAACTGAACCATAGGAAATCCTTGCTGGCCTTGCTATTGTGAGCACCTGGGTTTGAATCCTGCTTTACTGTCTACTGTGTTTTACATATGACACCTCCCCTGAATCTTTAGTCATGTATGAAAATGGTTTAAAAGCTTACCTTGGTTGACTGTGACTGAAAACAGCTGTGAAGAGGAATCTTTCTGTTGTGTGTCTCCTTGTGTTAATATTAGTAACACGGCTTTGAGGGCTGCCTTTGATTAGGCTGAAAGGTTTGTGAAGAATGTGTGGTCCTCAGTAGCCCAGTGCAGCAGACATGGTACCTGGTGCTTAAGACTTCAGCTGTGAAAGGTGTCACTGGATTCTGTTGGACATTGATATACATAACACTGCATGCTTGTGTACTGCAGAGCTTGTTAGCTCTGCAAAACAGATTCTGGCTAGCCAGAATCTAAATCTCCTGTACCATAGGAGTCACTTCATCTGTCATTGGTGTATTGCTGTCTCTGGATTGAACGCAAAAAGGATTTTTTTACCATTGACCCAGTTGTTTAGCTCAAGTTTTCTGCTGGGGGAGCCAGGACAAATAGCATCGCCATTGGAAATAAGCTGATATTTGGACAGAAGAAAATTATCCCGAGGGAATCTGGTCGGGTCAGCTGCACAATCATCTCATGAAAAGTGGCATCAAATCTTTAATGAGAACAGATGGCCAGGAGCTGAGCTTATGCCACCTTTTGCAGCAGCAAAGCCCTTCTTTACCGTAGGCAGCTGTAATGTATGTGTCTGGGTGCAGAAGGGGAGTGGAGTGCCCTCTACTGAACTGTCAGTAAATTAGCCTCAAGGTTTTTGCTATCGTGGAACGTTCTGGGGTATAGCAATTAGGGGCTTTCACAAATATGAACTGTGATGGCCAGATCTTGGAGCACTGTTATGACAAACAAATGACGCTGACTGACGTAGAAGTCTCCGGTTTCTTCAAGTCTCTTGAAGGGACAGCGCTGCTTTTTGCAGTTCAATTCCAAAATCCATGTTTAAGGGCACATGTTAGTAAGGCCCATAATCTCTTAGATCTGAAATAAAATGCTTCAAACAGGGCAGCCATTGTGATTGCTCATAAATGTAAACCAAGACCTCAAGAAGATTATCAGCTACCCAGAGTCATACCTGGGATCAGAATCAGAGGAGAACATGAGTCTTCCATGCCACTACACTACACTAGCAGCAATGCCCAGGGCTTTCTGTGGAAGCACAATGTGCTCTACTTATTTTCTGTGGTAACAGAAATGTTGGACACGGTCAAAGATTCTGGGAGTGCCTAAATTTTGTTTGTTAATTTGTTTTTCTTTAAGCGTGAATAGTGTTTTGTGTGATGAATTGAAGGTTCTTTTCTTCTGTAGTGCTCCTATGACAGCTCGTGGAAGTAGCTCTTTTTTTTTTAAAGCTGATTATCCTCTATTTCTCCTTGTGCTTATTGTTGTGTTTTGGGAACTGCAGGATCTTACAATGAAATGCAATGAGGAAGAAAAATCCCTGAGCACAGAAGCATTTTCCAAGGTTTCACTGACCAACTTACGTAGACCAGCAGTTCCAGATCTCTCCACAGACCTGGGGATGAACATCTTCAAAAAGGTGAGTGGAAGACAATTGTACTTTAATTTGCTTATGATTCAGCACCTCAGTGTCCTGCTAAGTAGCAGCTGAAGGTCTGCTTGGACTATATATTCATGCCATATGCAAGATTGATGTCTCTTTTCATTGGAAGTGATTCTGTGTGTTAATACAAAGGGTTTTGTATGCCAGTTCCAAGCAGAATACTGAAACCTTTATACGAATAATTATCCTGCTGAAACTGCTTGAGGGGAGAGTACTCAGACAGTGCTGATTTTTAAGTGCTGGTGCTCGCTGTAGTTCCAGCTAATTCAGTGAGTTTTTCTGATCATAGAATCATAGAATCGTAGAATCGTAGAATGGTCTGGGTTGGAAGGGACCCCAAGGATCATAGAGCTCCAACCCCCCTGCCACAGGCAGGGCCACCCACCTCCAGGCCTGGATCTACACAAGGTTGCCCAGGGCCCCAGCCAACCTGGCCTTGAACACTTCCAGGGATGGGGCATCCACTACTTCTCTGGGCAGCCTGTTCCAGCACCTCACCACTCTTTCTGTAAAAAACTTCCCCCTAATATCTAATCTAAACCTTCCTGATGTTTTTGCCTCACAAAGCTTTGGGTTTGCAACCATCCGAGGTACTTAGTTTGGTGGATTCTACAAATCTAGGTTATGGTGTGAGAATGTCATAAAAGTATACAAGGGCACCCATCCCAGCCTAGGGCAAGGCTGAGCTGCTGTAAATGCTCGTATGGTCCCAGAGCACAGATAGTTGCCTTCGGTGTAAATGGCCAAGATGAAAAGCTTGGAGTGGAAGGTAATACTTGGGCCACACATCTTTTTTTATCTTTTTCCCTCAAATGGAGGTTTGCCATGCTTCAAAGCCTCGACCTGCTCTCATATCTGCTCCTCTTGCTCCTGCAGTTTAAGAGCCGCAAAGAGGACAGGGAGCGTGAGCGCAAAGGCTCAATTCCTTTCCACCACACCGGGAAGAAGCGGCAGCGAAGGATGGGCGTGCCCTTCCTTCTCCATGAGGATCACCTGGATGTCTCACCCACGCGCAGCACATTCTCCTTCGGCAGTTTCTCTGGAATTGGAGAGGACCGGCGTGGCATCGAGAGAGGAGGATGGCAAACCACCATATTAGGTGAGATACGGTTATTTCTGCCCCAGGTTCTGCGTCATTCCTGTCTCGAAGGTTCGGAGAAAACACGCATTCTTTATTGCTTCATCCATCCTATGTCCTTGGCTCTGCAGCATTACACCCCTGTTTGTAGAAGTGTCAACTGTGCTGACAGCAGACCTTGAATGACTTACACTTTAGTTTACTTTGTCTCTGAAAACTACCATCTTAAGTGGAATAATAGCTACTGCAGCAACCTGTAGTCATGTCTGTACCGCTTCAATACCGTCCCTGAGTGGTAGCGAGCATTGCACAACAGCAGCTTAAAATAGATTCTAGGAATGGTTGCATCCTCTTCTTCTAGAGAAATCTCTGGAGAGGCAGAATATAGTCATTAGGAGGATAGCAAAACCATTCACAGTCTTTCTCGAGTGGCTAAAAAATAAATAGGGTATTGACTCAGATAGTGAGGCTTATGCTGTCTTGATATTACAAAGATACAGTATTTAAATCCTTTTGGCTCCTTCAAGCTTCCAAGTGTTCACTAAACAGTATCTAATCATTATATCTGTTTCATAAACTTACTCCTAATGTCATAGGTTTTCTTCTTGGCATCTTTTCTGGGAGATGATAGGTGGTAAAGCCATGCCAAAACTTCCTTGTTTTCACTGGCTTAGGTAGCATCACTTGGTAAGCTCCCCATTGTAGATGTGTCCCTCCTGGGGACACAGGACAATGAGCTTAGCCAAGTGAATTCTTAATCATTCTTACAATGATTAATAAACAAACACCTACAGATTTTTACAAGAATTGTAATCTTAGTGTCCAAATCCTCTTTCCTAGATCTTCAGTAGCTCAATAAATTAGTTAAATTTTGATCTAAGGGGCTCAAGACTCTTGTCCTGGCTTAATGTTCTTTCATTTCAATATCTCAATGAAATCATGTTTTTTCAGATCCAATGGTTAACAGATCCTTTGCTTTTGCACTCCCCATTCTTATATACCTTTTTTTTTTTTTTTTGGATAAGGAGACAATAAACTAGAATACTATAATCTTTCCCAGAGGGTGGAGTCTTTTCTGACCAGTCTTACTTTCCTGAAGCTGCTGGAGGGTGACAATGTGGGTGCCAGCTAAATCAAATCGCTACATGCTATGGGGAAGAACCTTGGAGAGAGTTTGTACATTTGGTCTTTATGCCAATGAACCCCCATAAGATATCCCACTATAACGTTTGATTCTGTTCCACAGGGTCCTGGAAGGGCTTGACTTTTGCTCACTCCAATCCTTAAATTTCTAACCTCAGTTACTGCCTCTTTGGTCCAAGCACCTGTCAGAAGGGTAAACCAAATACCCATTTCTTGTCTTCACCCTAGGGAAGTTCACCAGACGGGGGAGCTCTGACACAGCAACGGAGATGGAGAGCTTGAGCGCCAGGCATTCACACTCTCATCACACGCTGGTCTCTGACCTGCCCGACCACTCCAACAGCCATGGGGAGAACACAGTCAAAGAAGGTAAATTTAACACATGAGGAAAGAAAGGCGTCACTGAAATATCAACTCCAAGATGCTGAGGAAATGTTACTGTTTCGTGTATGACTTAAGTTTTTTTTCCTTTTTTTGTTTTCCACATCTTTAGAGGTTTTTTTGTTCTGTATAGAAAAGTGTTCTGAACCTTTCATATCTATCTGGTGCAGTTTGTCAAAAAAATTGTCAGTCAAGAGCAGGGAGAAAGCAGGATTTGGGTTTTTTTCACCTTAGCACAACACAGCACAGTAGCTCGGGCAGGAACTTGGTATGGCTAACTGTAGTAGTTTCATAGGAATCTTGTGGTATTTAATGCCCTTTCACAGTCCCCACCTGCTGGGTTTTTTCTTAATTCCCCTGATTCCAAATAAAGCCTAGCTTTTAAACTTACTCGGAATTTCCCTGGGGCCCATCCGTTGGAGCCCTCTGCAGAAAGAACAACGCCAGTGTGACCACAATGGGAGAGCCTCTGGTGGGAAGCTTCGGGTCTGCTCCAGAAGGGAGAGTCTTTCTGTTGGCAGAGCAGCACCACCTTTGTCAAACAATGTTAGCCAAGCAGAGGAAAGCTCTCTTCTGTCAGCCGGGCTGTCTGCACCAGAGCACTTTGCTGGCACCATTCCTATGGCCTAAGCATAGCAAATTTGTTTTCTCCCACAAGCGTAGTGCTACTGACAATACCTGAAACATTCTGTAGTTAGAGAGTAAGTACATGTCTTTTGTTTTGTGTGACCAACTGTATCCAAGCATGCTGGTCATTCACAATTGCCTATCTGTTGTCTACTTTCCCTAGAAGGAAGCATTTGCTAATAAACTCGTTTCTTCTGGTTGACACTGAAAAGCAGAGATGGAAAATTGCTTATATCCTAGGTAGCTGCTCAAGAGGAATCACAGGCACATGCTGCAGGCATGAATGGATGTAAATGAAGAGGATAAAAATAAATGAAGATGTAAATGGATGTAAAAAAAAGAGGATATAGTTTTTTGTCACCCACCTTAAAGCAAACTACACAAAATTTAGTCATCAAGCTTGGTAGCTCTTGTACAAAATTACCTAATTCAATCTTCATATTGTGATCTTCACTGCAAATTTCAGTGAAGGCCTTTCAAAAGTCACACTTGCCAACAAGTAATCCTATGATTACAGGTAGCTAATACCTGCCCTAATCGCTGACCGAATTGTAGTCTAGTTCAAGGTACTGCTATCAGCCTTGGAACATTTCTCCTAATAAATAGTGCTAGTTCAGTGCTGGTAGGGTTGCACCCTACCCTTTCCATGAGGAAATGTAGTCACTGCTCTGGCAAGTTGTTATTTGGATAATATAACCAGGCCATTGCTGAGTCCGTGCTTGAATATTCTTGTGTGTTACTTTATTCATTAGAACATATTCTAATGTGTGTTACTTTATTCACTAGAACATAGTAAATAGCCTGAGGTAGAGGTTCTTTGTTGTTCCACAGCTCTGCTATTGTACTGTCTGGCAGAAGGTAGCCCAATCAACATCGTGGGACATGTAGGGTCTTTCTACACTACAGGGTGTATAAACCTACCTACAAAGCACTAAGTGTGTGAAATTACTAACATCATGGCTTGGAGTTCAGCATAAGTTGTAAAACCCAGGTGAATCATAAAAATGGCCCTGTGTTAACTTGTGTTAATTTAAACTTGGCTCTGTCATGAGGTTTGCCCTGTGGAGCGCTGTGAGCTTAGACACCACATGTCATCAGTCAGCTTTGCATTTTGGAGATGGTTTAGATTGTCACAGGTACTGTTAGGAATACACTGCTCCATTTCTTTCATCTGGGATGATGAAGTATTTCAAACTGGTTGGTGTGACTTAGCTGTTCTGAGTTGGTGCTGCTGTTACCCTCCTTCACTCCTGCACCCAGCTGCAAGGTTCTCCTTCTTTCCCTTACCTTAAGACCAGAACTGGCAAGACAGGGAGCAAAGATAGCCAAAATCTAAACCCCCTTTTGTATTAGATTTATGCTGGCAGAGCTCCCTGGTCTACTTACTGCCCAGTTGACAGAGATCAACTTAAACTGCTGTGGATTGCTAGAGCACACTTGGAGTTGTTCTAATTTACACCGGTTTAAAGGAAGAGATGAATCTGTGCTTTCATCCCTGTATCCATGATAGGAATTAGGAAACTGTCTTGTCTTTCAGCATTGCAAGCTGCATTTAGAGCTGCTTCCTTCATGTAAGCAAGGACAGCCTCTGTTTGCTGTTTCATAACTCTTGAGATGGAAATTTACAGGTAGCCATGTCCCTCCCTGCAGTGCGGTCCCAGATCTCCACCATCACTGTGGCCACCTTCAACACTACCCTGGCCTCGTTCAATGTGGGCTACGCCGACTTCTTCAGCGAGCACATGAGGAAGCTGTGCAACCAGGTGCCTATCCCTGAGATGCCCCATGAGCCGCTGGCGTGTGCCAACCTCCCACGGAGCCTGACAGACTCCTGCATCAATTACAGTTGCTTGGAGGATACGGATCACATTGATGGAACCAACAACTTTGTCCACAAGAACGGCATGCTGGATCTCTCGGTAATTGGCAAGGAATGAGGAAAGCCAGGTCCCTCTTCTGTCAATATAGCTGTACCATTGAGATCAGGGGTTTGATGGGCTTTTCCTCCACCTCTTTATATGACTTCTCTCAGCAGTACATAAAGGTCAGTCAGATACATTTGTGCATATCATAAAAGTCTCCTCTGAGATACTGCAACTCCTGTTACTCCTTGCAAGGAGCGCATGTGCATGTGGAATGCACACATCAAATCTTAAGTGATATTATTTAATGGCTGTGTTCTTGGGGCATGCACCAAGTTCCCTATAAAATAGTATAAAACTGAATAGCACCTTTCTTCTAATGGCACCTTAAAACTCACCTTTTCTGCATTCTCCTTAATGACTTGACAGCTCCTGGTACACTGAAGCAGTGTTCTCAGGCTCACAGATATCATCTTGTGGTTTCCTTTTCTGCCTGACTGTGCCCAGCCTGCGGTTTCTTGTCTTACACCTAGATTGTAGGCTCTTGGGGTTGAGGGTTGTGTGTACTTCATTCTGAGTTTGTCCTGTGCCTGCTATAATGAGTCTCTGGTCTGTGACTAGAATTTCCAGGCACCAAATAGTACTATGACAGAATATAAGCCTGACCTAAAAAATGGTATTTGAATCTTGCAGGTGGTTCTGAAGGCTGTTTACTTGGTCCTGAACCATGATATCAGTTCCCGTATTTGTGATGTGGCCCTGAACATTGTGGAGTGCTTGCTTCAGCTTGGTGTGGTGCCCTGTGTAGAGAAGGTTCGGAGGAAGAGTGAGAACAAAGAAAATGAGGCCCCTGAAAAGAGACCAAGTGAAGGATCCTTCCAGCTCAAAGGGGCTGCTTCTGGTGGTTCAGCTTGTGGATTTGGGCCTCCCCCAGTTAGTGGAGCTGGAGATGGAGGAGAAGAAGGAGGTGGTGGAAGTGGCGGAGGAGGTGGAGGTGGAAGTGATGGAGGTGGTGGAGGAGGAGGAGGGCCGTATGAGAAGAATGACAAAAAACAAGAAAAGGTTTGTCTTACTTCCCTTCATAT
This sequence comes from Zapornia atra, assembly GCA_013400835.1. Taxonomy (NCBI): domain Eukaryota; kingdom Metazoa; phylum Chordata; class Aves; order Gruiformes; family Rallidae; genus Zapornia; species Zapornia atra. The sequence goes on along the minus strand of VZTU01004751.1, from coordinate 148,255 downwards.
GCTTCCTGAACGTAGTGTAAGCTCTGTTAAGACTGAGTATGCATGTATATGTAACTGCCCTTCTGTGTTTTTTGTTGGGTTGGGGTTTTTTTGCATCCCAATTACAAATTAATTTGGTTTGCTTTGGTGCTCACTTGGGGTTCCACCAAAGAAGCATAGTTGGGAATTCGAGCACTATAACTACTCTGGTGAAGCAGCAGCTGATAGCAGAGTTTGTGAGCCCTACATGGACATTTTCAGTATCTTGTTAAAGGGCCTGAGACCCTCAATCACAAGGATTTTTTTTTCAGGTTTACTATTCATAGCTTATAAAGGAAAACATAATCCAGTGTGTGAGCACAGTTTGTTTTCTTTGATGGTGAGAAATTGGAAATTTTTGAGAACGGGCAAGAGATGGTGATGCTGACCTCCAGAGTTGCAATTCATAGTAGCATAATAGCTAAGACAGTTAAAACAGGTGCTTGTTTCTCTGCTCAGGCAAGCCAGCTTTCAGTCAGAATTTTCAAGGTGCCCAGTGGTATTTATAGCAGCATGCAGGGGACTTCATATTTATAGTGTGACTTTTTGAGGGGAGGTTAAAGGGAGAGGTCTGGTCCCTAAACTTGAAAAACAGTTGGAGTAAACATTTCAAGAGTATCAACTCAGTAGTGAAGTGTCTGAGGGGCCAAATGGACAGCAATTTGTTAAAACTAAAATGCCAATAAAATGCCACAGATTGTACCAGGGTTTCACACTGTCTTCTCCTCTGTGACTCTCAGGATGAAGGCCCATCTGTCAGCACCCATAGGCTGGCACTCACAATGCTTATCAAAATTGTGAAGTCCCTGGGTTGTGCCTATGGTTGTGGAGAAGGACACCGAGGGCTCTCTGGAGATCGCCTGAGACACCAGGTATTCCGGGATAATGTAAGAGAACTAAAGCTCATTAAAGTGTCCCCTTTGTACTTTTGACATCAGCTGCTGAGATTGGTGTCTGCCCCCTCTGTAGCTTTCTCTGTATTGGCAGTAAATGTGTTGGTCTTTGCCCCAGCTCACAAACTGTGTTGCAGCTCAACCATAGCAGATTTTCAGCTATCATGTTACCTTCCAGCCTGGGGCTTGATAAGAGTGCACTTGAGCCCCAGGTGCTTCTGAGCACCCCAGTGGGTGGGTTGTCTGGGAAGGGACAAATACTTGGGAGCAAATCCCCTGTGTGAGCTGGTGTAAGAAATTTTTCACATCAACAGTACCCCAACAGAGTATGCTATTTGCAAGAGGTGCAGCTATCTCAGGTTGCATATCTGAATCCAGATGTCTAAGGTGTAGTTATGTCCACCTTTCCTAATGGTGATTATGACTGGTTGCTGCTGGGCCATTCCATCTGCTCCTGACAGTTGGAGTGCACTGTGCTTACAGGCACGGTAGTGTGCTTGAAGAAGTAGAAGACAGCCCTATTGTAGGGCCAGGTGGGTGCTCACTGCTGATACCTTACAATTTTGGTTCTGCCCAAATTGAAGCAGTAAAAAGTGCCCAGGATATAGCCCAAACATCTGACTTCATCCAGAAGAGTTTGATTCCCTGAGTGCCCTATCAAATGGGAGCCTTTCCAAGGCTTTCTCCAGCACGTGCCGCCTCCTCACCTTCTGTGCTTGCAGCAGGGAGCCTTTCTGATGACTGTGATGGGAATTTACACTGTGCCCATCCACGGTGTGGGTGGGAGCCAGGTGCTTCTCCATGGCTTTGGTTTTCCTGGGCCATGCCAACAGAGGTATAATTTGGTTCTGGGATCTGAGCTAGATGGCTCAGGGGTGGATTGGCTGCCTCTGTATCATGCAGAATTCTTCTGTTAGCTAAATCCCCAGGTACTGAGGAGACTGCAGCAGTAATGTTAGTTCTGAACACAGTGGGACAAGAATAGGTGGGAGAGGCCATGTGGTACCAATAGAAAGGTTCTGCACAGAGCACTGGTCAAATATTTATCATATCCATCAAAATGTCAGTTAGGCTTTTATGTTGTGATGGAACTGGGCCAGCAAAATATTGAGGCCTGTGCATAACTAAGCAGGGGGTTGGACCCAATGATCTCTCGAGGTCCCTTCCAACCCCTACGATTCTGTGATAAATTAATAGAAGTCTCTTGCAGCCAGGGTTCTTATCAGACACATTGAATTTTGAAGTCTTTATGGGAAGAGATCTTCCTACACGTCTCAGTCTGCTGCGTTTTCTGTGCATTTGTCTGGCCAGCTGCTTTGCATGCACCATTTGTGTTGACTGCATGGACAATTACATGTTTGAGTATACTGGAAAGTTAAGCATCCCCTTGTAGGTAGCAGGAGGTATGTTTCCCGTAGAGGTGGTATTTCAGATTCTCTAACTTCAGCCTGCATGGGGTCCCAGTAGGATGGATACTTTTGTGACAAGAAGCTGACAATTAATAGCTTTTAAATAAAAAAATTATGTTTTGAATGATAAAAGTTGTTCACTGTGCATCATATGGGTTGGGTCTGAGCCAGAGGCTAAAATTCAGATGCCTGAGGCAAGAACCTTTTTCACCAAGGCAATAAGCCCTGGCTGAAGTGGTACGTTCTTCATTCCTATTCAGTGAGATTTTACCTTGGGGTTGGGGAGAGGAGGAGAGGGACATGGCTAGTGGTGACTTCTCCTCCTCCTTCAAACAGTGGCATGCATACTGGTGCTTTAATGGTGCCTTCAGCACAGTCTCCTTGTGCTGAACTTAGTTTGCTTTGGAGGCAAACCTATCCTCTGTTAGAGAGCCCAAGCCTTCTGGCTCCTAGGGGAGGTTACTTTAGACAGCACAGCAGAGCAGTGGCTAAGCAAGAGCAAAAAATAACCTGCTCCTATTAGCAAAACTCAGACATGTAATTTGATGTGATGTGATTTGATGGATGTCGTTGCAGGCTCAGAACTGCCTCACAAAGCTGTACAAACTGGATAAGATACAGTTCCGTCAGACCATGAGGGATTATGTGGACAGGGATTCTCTCAATAATGTGGTGGATTTCCTGCATGCTTTACTGGGATTCTGCATGGAGCCAGTCACTGACAGTAAGTATAGCTGGCATCAGAAATTCTCATTTGAATATTCCTAAACTGTACCATTGAGAAGAAGTCACACCTTTTTCTTTAACATAAAAAAAGTTTTTAAATAGTGAATTACTATCCTCAGAATATACAGACTGTATCCTCAGCCAGTGTGGCTCAGGGGAGTTGCATCTCTTCTGATCTGCCTGCCCAGTGATCTCACGTAGAGATCTTGCATCACCCAGTTCATCTAAAATTGAAGACCCCTCTCTTTATTCATCCTCCCAGTTATTTATGGCTCTTCAAGAAAATATTTTCATTCAGTGATTCCTCAGGCAGGAAGTTTTGTGCTTCATAACACAACCAGGTGCTGGAGTGGTCCGTTTAATCCAGGGTTTGTTCTGAGTGGAGGTATAACTGAGCATTAAACCCTCCGTGGTGTCTCATCTGAGCCAGTAAATAGGAAGAACTGATTGAATAAACAAGAACATGAACACACAGATGCACATGCCTGCAGTTAGAAGTGTCTGTGTCTGTGTGTATATGTTTTCTCTTTTTACTTTTTTTTTTCTCTTCTCTAAATTAGGAGAATTATTCTAGCTGCTATTAGAATGACCAGGCATTTATGCTTGGTCCCTGCATGCAACAAGAGTTAAAGATGATTGTTCCTGGAGTAGGAATAGCTGTTCTGAAGCACTCTGTGAGCCTGACTAACCTATTAGCCTACCTCTGATCTCCTGCATTTCAGAGAAAGCATCAAAAAACATTATATAGCAGGTTTGTAAAGAAGATGCCCATAGGAATTTTCCCCAAGTATCCATCAATTATTGACTGTCTCATGCTTTGAAGCATGACAGCTCATCCAGCTTTTGAAAATCTTTTCTCTCACCTAATGAAACTGTGATGGTTTCTTATTATTCATATAAATGTGTAATTCTTTCTTGACTCTTTCTGAGAGCTCGGTCTCCTCGTACACCTTCTAAGAACAGCATTCTTGTAGTTTAGAAGATTTTCTTTTCATGACAGTTGTCACTTTCCAGCTGAACCAAACAATCAAATTCTTTAGAACAGTAAACAGAAAAGCTGCAGGTGCAGTTCAAATTTTATGCCTTATTCTATACATCTCTAAATGAAGGACACAGAGGCCAGAGTGATCCTGATCTTTTCAATGTTTTTTCATACTACAGCTATTTCTTGGAAGATTTCAACCTTCTCATTTATTTTACCCTTTTTTGTGGGGAGGGATTGTGAGAACTGACTGTAGGATATTAGGTGGCCCTTGCCCTTGTCTCATATATCTGAATCCCTTTACCTGTGTCTTTAAGCTATGTTTTTTAAACCATTCCTAACAAGGGGGCTTGCTTGTGCTTGAATTTCACAGACAAGGCTGGATTTGGGAACAACTTCACCACAGTGGACAATAAGTCTACAGCCCAGAGTGTAGAAGGTATTATTGTGAGTGCCATGTTCAAGTCATTGATCACTCGCTGCGCTTCCACTACACATGAGCTGCACAGCCCAGAAAACCTGGTAAGCACTTGATTTCATGTTAGCAAAATTACTATTTTGCTTGTGTGTCAGCAGTGAGGCTTTACAGCAAAGAATTAATTTGGTTTAGCCAAATCCCATGAGTGTAGCTGGCTGTGCAGTCCCAATTGAAACATGATATAAATGTGTTCCACTCCTTTCGTACCTGCCTTGGAACCCGAAGACTTAGCCAGGATAAAAGTTGTGCACTCTGAATTGTATTTGCCTCACTGTTCAAGGAGCTTCTGTTGTTTTAGTTTTGGTTTGTTGTTTGGTTTTTTTTTTCCCCAAACGGATTAGTAGCAAGGGATTAATAAACAAGTACTCCATCCTTATGGCAGAGCTGTAGAGGTGCTGTAGTCCAGCTAAAGGGATAGTAATCCTTTTTGAGGAGAAGGAAAATATGGTAACATCCTAAACCAGCAAAGTAGTCTGCCTGTGTCCAGGTCCTCTGATTCTTCTGGATATTCTTCCTTTTGAATGTTTCTCAGTGGAGAGTAAGTGGTAGGTTGCAGAAAAGCATGCACCATTGTTGGACCTAGCTTCGAATCACCAAGTGTAAATTTTCCTTATAAATTGTGTGTCTTTCTGGACCCTACTGCAGCTGGTGTGTAAGGTGAAATTTTAATATGAAGTGAGTCTGTATGGAGAACATAATACACAGAGTATATATGAGGATTTCCTCTTTCTGCATCAGTCTTTAAAGTCATTCTTGTGTTCAGAATCTCATGATAAAGGGCCTTAATCAGTATGCAGATCCAATTAGTTGGGTGCTGGTTTTGGTATTTTGTTTTTTCAAGCTGGCTGAGCAGCTTCTAACTGGGAATTTTCTAGGAAGTTCACAGATCAAAAATCAGGTCCTGTAAAACTCTTCCCTCCATCCCTTTGCCCTCAGCTAGAGAGGTGATTTGTCCCATCACAGATGTGTATGTATGCTCAGAACTAAAAAGAGCCTTGAGTGTAGGAGTAGATTGGGGAATGAGTGAGTCATTCCTCTCTCTTCCCATGATGTAAAGCCGTAAAATAATTAAGAAAAATCCCAAGACACCCACTGGTTTTGAAATAAAACATGCAGTTTTTTGCATTCTACTCCCCCTTTCCCCCCCTCCCCATTTAGCATTTTCATGCCTTTTAAGATAATGGGTTAGATGAATGAGTTAAAACAAGCTTCAAGTCATCTTTGCAGCTCTCTCATCTTGCAGCTGGTTTAGCCTCTGATACCTCTACAGCTGCTTTAGCCCATTGCAAAGCATGTTCCATAACAATAACAGTCCTCATTGTCTGCTTCTTCTGAGTGCATCAAATGGAGTTTCCAGGTTTTGATCCCTGTGAGAAAACACAAACCCTGTACATGGAAAGAGTATCAGACAAGAGCTAGAAGAAGCAATAGCCTGCTGAAGTGCCTTAAAAAATATTGATTCTCACTGCTTCTTCACAAACAGTGGACTTAATTCTTTCATTTTCATGATGTTTTGCTACTCAGGGCTTGTATTGTGATATCCGACAGCTGGTCCAGTTTATCAAGGAAGCTCATGGGAATGTGTTTCGGAGAGTGGCACTCAGTGCCCTCTTAGACAGTGCTGACAAGTTGGTACCAGGAAAAAAACCAGAGGAAACAGAGCAAGAGCCAAAACCTTCTGGGAGCAAAAGGTGGGTGTCTAGGAAGGAAGAAGCTGACTTGCATATGGCTCTGTGCACTGATCACAGAGGTAGAAAGACTTCTGTGTTTTATCTGGATGGTATATGTCAGTTCCTGACTTACAGAATTGTACTGTGGCTGCAGTCTCCTTTGGAATTTAAAGAATGGCCACAGTAACAGATTTGCAGCAAAAAGTGCTAACCCTCTCATACAGGAGCCCTGAGAGAACAATGCAATGGAAACACTGGGCGGAGGAAAAGTTAAGAGAAAGAAACAGCATAGTGTCAGTCCCAAAACACAGTTTTTAATGTGCATGACATCCCTTAATGTTGTTTATCTGACAGGTAAAGCCCTAGTATGCAAAATAAGTCCCAGAAGAAATCTAATCTTGACATGCTACCTTATCAAAAAATAATTTTTCTCGCTGCTTTGAGGCTTGTCATGTTAAAATGTTGGGAAGGAGGATTAAGCAAGTTGAAAATCTCCTAAAATCTTTGGCTTTGCTTCTAAGATCTGATGCTTTTTCATTAATGATACACATTGAGGCGGTAAGTTGCTAAGGGGAGGGTACATCTTTGAAGCTGTTTTGCTGCTCAGCAGTGCTGGTTTCCTTGTCATGTAGCTATGTAATGTCCATGAGATGGGCCACCCATTCTGTTTAGCTGATGATTTATGTTGTCTCTATAGATCTGAGGTGGGAAGTGTCATCATTGACAAAGGCCAGGCATCAGCTGCCCCTGATGAATGCCGTAGTTACATCTCAAGCCGCCCAATGCAGACTCCAGAACAGTAAGTCAATACCGAATTGTTTCACATGTTATTGCCAGAAGCTTCCTTCTGGGATTAGTACAAATGGGCAGGACAGCAAGGATTTATCTCTTTGGGTTGTAATACAATTGCATAACAGCGTCGTCTGTTCAGGAGCTGCTGATTACATCCAGGTAATGCCTATTTTCAGTGCTGCCAACTGGACCCACCCTGGTTTTGATGGGGAACCACCAGAGATTCTCAAATGGCACTGCAATAGATTTGTCAACATCACATACCATCATAGCCATGGATAGAGGGTTAATTCCTCAGAGGTGTCGTCACAGCTGTTCCTGAATGCTTTGTTTGTACTTTTTGGGGGGATGATTCAATTAATTTTCAAATTCTGAGTTGTTGCTAAGTGTTCTTAATCCTTTTCTGCCTCCCAAGAGCCAGCCCATTCCTGACCTACCTTGAGCATATAGCCTCCATAGTCATTGCATTTCCCTTGCCAGCACGGGTACTCTACCAGTTTTCTTAATGAGCGAATCACCCTGCTGTTAGGCATTGCACATTCAAAGTCTCTCTTGTCCAAAGAATTCTGCCTTTTACTACCAAATTCAACTTAATGCTCTCACGTACTTTAGAAAATTTTATAAATGGCCACTGGTCTCTATGTAACTGTAGACAAGTCATTTAACATCTCTGTGCCTCTGAATACCTGTCTGTCTTTAAGTGCTTTGAAATGCACTGTACGAAGACATTGCTTGCACAAGGGCCCAGAGCTCCACATTATGTATTCTCCTGCGTTAACTGAGCCTACAGTCACTGTTGCTGAGACTGCAATGATAACACAAAGCCCTTTCCTGCGCTGCAGAATTACAACAGGCTGTTCTGCTCTGAGCCCTGCCACAGCTGTGGGAGAACTCAAGATTATGGCAAAATACACTGTAACGAGAACTGTGATTCCGGCAGGTTCTCAATGCCTACCATGATGTCCCAAAGCTCTCCAGTACACATGCTTGTAGAAAGTACCAGTGTAGCCCTATTAATATGAGTAATTCTGACCTAAAGAAGATGATCTTCTTTTTCATGTGTAGAAACTAAAAATTGCAATTCAGTGGACAAGCTCCTCAGGGTAGTTACTTTGTGCCTTGAACAATGTGGAACATGTTGTCAACCTTGATTATGTCCCACTGAGACGATTACGTTTGGAATTCAAAATGAAACCACCTCAGAGAATAGAGAGGTCAGGAGGGGGCTGTGGGAGGGAGGCCTCGTTCCCCTGAGCATCCACCCAGCTTCACGGAAATGCAGTTCACGCTCTGCATCCCTTTTCTTACAGTGATGAGCAAATCCAAGGGGCCGTTCTGGGACGCAAAGACTTCTGGCGAAAGATGTTCAAGTCACAGAGTGCAGCGAGTGATACCAGTAGTCAGTCTGAACAAGACACATCTGAGTGCACCACTGCTCACTCTGGCACCACCACAGACAGGCGCTCCCGCTCCCGTTCCCGACGAATCTCCCTTCGAAAGAAACTCAAACTCCCCATAGGTAAATGTATGTCTCTTCCTCTTCTATCTACATATTGCATGTGCAGAGAAACATAGATTTATCTGTCTTAAATATTGCAGTAGTTCCTTATGGTCCGAGTATATTGTATATTCTCCCAAGGGAAGCTGGGAAATGCTGCTCTCTCCATTTTATAGGTGGGGAATTGAGGCAAAGAGAAACATTAGCAATTTGCCAGAGGTAAAATGAGATATCTGTGGCAAAATAAGAGTATTGAATCTGTGTCTCCAAAGTAGTAGGCTAGTACCTTAATCTCACGGGTATTGTTCCTCTCTGTAGAAAAGAAATATTCCAAACAGCATATGACAAAGAATATGTCCTTTGCAAGTCCCAAAACACGGCCTTGAATGTTAGTTAATGCATGTAAAATGGAAAGGTTGCTTTCCCCATCCCTCCGTTCCCCCCTTCCTCCCTTTCCCAGCCCATACACTGGCATGGCCTCTTTAGAGAATTATGCTACAACTGCTAATAAATAGATTCTGCTTGGAAGCATTTTCAGAGTTGTCCTGAGTGGCTTATTCTGCAACAGGGAACTGGCTGAAGCGTTCTTCCCTCTCTGGCCTGGCTGACGGGGTGGAAGATCTCCTAGATATCAGCTCTGTCGACCGTTTGTCTTTCATCAGGCAGAGTTCCAAGGTAATTGTGTCAGGTGGGACTGCAGAGAGCTTGTAAGGACAGGATCTGGATGGTTTTAGCTGTCCAGGGAAATATTTTTCTCAATATGGACATTGCATCCAATAAGACTCGGTCACAGAAGTCTTCTGAGTGCCATGGGAATGACACTGGACTTTTGCAGCTCAAAGGGAAGTCTAGCTTAAACCTACACTGTATGTGTCAGTCTGCCTTGGTTCATTGAGAGAGAAATGCAGGCTCTGTCAACACACTTAAGGTTTAATTGTTGTAACACTTCCCCTTCCTTTACAGCCTCTTGTAAAAGATGAATCGTTTAAGCAGAAAGCTTGGAAGTTGAGGTGCTTCAGCATACATAAATCTGTGCAGACCCATTTGTGTTGCTATGGTGATCCACCGTGTTAACAGCCTGTCTGTAGATGCTTTATGTCTGAGCAAGACCAAGGGATGTGGTACAGCACAGCCTGACCCAGCCCTCTGCCTTTGCACAGGTGAAGTTTACCAGCGCGGTGAAGCTGTCAGAAGGAGGGGGGCCAGGAGGTGGCCTGGACAACGGGCGAGATGAAGAGGAGAATTTCTTCAAGCGTCTTGGTAAATGGCGCACCTGCCGAAGACACCCATCCAAGCTTCATCACACAGAAGAAAAAGATGGTTAGAAATCAGGGTTCTCGTCTCCTTTTTTCTTTCTTTTTATCTTTTTTTTTTTTTAAATATCTTTCTTTCTGTATTTTACCCCTTTCCCTTTTTTCCTGCTTTCTCCATAGTTTTTGTATCCATTCTAGCCTTCTCCAACTTTTTAGTCTTTGTAACTGTTTTCTTTCCCTTCCTTCTTTCTTTTGTTTTGATTTAAAAAACTCTAGTAAAAGTAAATTAAAAAAATAATCAAGACTATTCAAATAAATTACACAAATGCAACATTTGGGCTTTTAAAAATCAAATTTAATTTGATCAACACACTTGAAAAATTAATGCTTGCTTCAAAGCACTTATTCAGTTCAAAATTATGTGTGTAAACCTTTCATTGCCTAATACAACAATGGGTGTTCCATCAGTTTTTGTTTGTGGTTTGTTTCTTTCCTTTTCCCCAATTTGTGACCATTTGACAGTTTTAGCAAAGATCAGCACTGATGAAATGGAAAACCCTGCACAAACCTTGTTATAATTATCTCTTTTCTTCTGTGTTTGCATGTCTAGTGTCTGCATACCATTCGTTAGGGATGCTGTCCCTTTTTCTTAGCACACAATAATAACACTACTTTTCCATTCTACAAAAGTATAATTAATTGCAATGCATTCTCAAAATCAGCAATGTTTGAAAAGTGCCTTTATGAATAATACAGGGTCATGATATATTCTGTTTTAAAATGTCATGCAGTCATTCACATGATCATGTCCTCTGCTCAGAGCTCATCCTTGTTGTCAGGGAGACAGCCTTGTATCTTGAAGTTCTGTTGCTGTACCCGACTCCCAAAAACACACAAAAAGGAGTAGATTTTCTTTTTCACCATGATTTCTGTAGCTTTGCAGTATGTTACACTCTCTGACATTGTTTTTTATTTTCTGATGTTATACTTTGACGCTGCATTCTATGTGTTTCATCATCATCTGTCCCAGACCAGCAGTGTAATCCATGTGAGACATTGTTCAGGCAAGCGACACCAGCGAAGTCTGGGCATCTCTCACCAGTGTAAATTGGTAATCTGCTGGTGGTGGTTTTCAGCTAGCTCCTAGGTGCAACGTATTGTTCTTTTAGAAGGAGAGTGCATCAGCACAGCAGCTTGTTGTGGCTCAGTAGCATAAGGTGAATACCCCCACAATGGAAAGAACTGCATGGTTTCTTCACCCACTTCTGTGTGTTGAAGTAGGTATAAAATACTTCCACTGTATATTTTTCCAGCTCTTACTGGGAACAAACACCTGAGGGATCTTTACAGACTACCACAGCTGTTTCTCCAGTCCTCTTATGAGATGTCCTTCAAACGCTCTTGCAGGAAGTGTTTTTCTTTCATCTTACTAATTTTGATTTTGTGCCACTATGAGTTTGCTTCTGCTTAGAGTCCCCATGTTCTTGATTCAGTGGCACAGGTTTAGTCTTGGCCCTGTGAGCACCAAAACCCTGGTTCAGTATGTGTGGTCTGTGCAAAACTAAGATGACACATCAGTATTGCCTTTTTGAACTTTGGAAGTGTTGTACATACTTCAGCCTTCTGTGAGTAGGATTGGAATGTATGTAACTAATGAAGAGAACTTGACATCTTTTACATGCATGTGGGAGATGTATGTGGCGTGCTTGGTTTTGGTAAGTGCAGGCATTAGAAATACCATAATAAAAGTGATGCAGTGGGTTAAAGACAGAGACCCTTGCATATTAGTGTGAGGAACAGGCAAATTGCCCAGTGATGTTGATAAGAAGCGTTGGGCTGTTGCATGATCACTAATTGAAGCAAAGGGAGAGTATTTAAAATTTATAAAGCAAAGCATGACAGCTAATGAGTTTTATCACTGTGTTGACAAGGATCTCTGGAGTGCAATGAAAGCCATGTAATATTGGAGTAGTTGTAAGTGTGTGTGTGTGTGTATATGTACTTCTGTGTGTTGTGAAATTGATGTGAGGCCTTTCCAGGGTGGGACAGTTTATAACACAGAACAGCAACATTGCAGAGGGCCTTCAAATTTCCCATGTTTCTGTATCTTCCGTAAAGAGCAGCAGGTTTTATGTGCTTATGGAGAAGAGAATAAAAACCTCCTGGAGGTAGATGGATATACTATTCAATACTTAAAGGCCTGACCCTAAAGCATAGCTTTGGAACGGATTTCAGCCTTCCCATTCGTGTCATTAATGATGCTATGCCATTACTTCACTCATGCTTTCTCCATGTGGTGTTTCCTCTTGTGTTTTTGGGGTTTTTAACAAAGTAGGCCAAATTGAAAAGAAAACAGAGTGAGGAGAAATACGTTACAGTAAACCAGTAATAATAAAACATAGACTAATTTGTCACATCATTTATGAATTGTAATCTTCATTGTGATACATCATTTAGACCACTGGGAATTCTGTGTTGGGTATGTATGTAAGCATATGTGTGTGTGTGTATCTGTATGTGTGCACATGTATACATATGTATGCACATTCATGCGTAATAAAATGTTTATTTTAATGATCTTTTTACCTATAGTAAGAATACAGCATATATGCAGAAGTGTGTTATATTATGTTTACGTGAGACCTTAATGTTCCTTCAGGCACTTACTGAAGATGTTGTGAGTGACCATAGGAGTTGCAGAGTGTTGAAGGCATACAGCACAGTGGACCACAGCATGTGCTTGCTCTGAGGGGTGATCTTGCATCTACACAGAAAGCAATTGTGGGGCTGAAGCTTAGACATCCAGTGTCCTCCTATGTTAGGAAATGGTCTCTGCTCACTGGGTGAGATTTTCTGCAGGGCTGAGTCATGTTGGTATTAAGCTGGGGAGACCTCGCCTGCTTACAGCATAGCTTCTTCAGGATGGGCATAGGAGAGGGTAGTCATCAGCTGCCTCTGGAGGATTCTCTTGCAAAGGTACAATAAAGTACAAGGCGAAGGACTGCAAGACGAAGGGCTGTAGTGATAGGTCGTAACCACTGACCCCAGATGGATGATGTTTCTCCTAAATCATGATAGTGGGGCTTAGGGAGATGCCTCAGGCATGCCCTTCTGTATTGGAAGGACAAGTTTCTGTTCTTTATCTCATACAGACACAGCCCTAACAGGGCCCTGAATAGGAAACATCTGTACCTCAAATGAGTTAGTGTTACAACAGCCGCAGCAGGAAGCACAGATAGCATGCTACAGGCTATAAGGAGGAATTAAAAGAGGAGGGTATTAGTGCCAGCTCATTTATTTAAGTGTTCTACCTATTCTTTCTACTTTGTTTGTTGCATTTTGATGAATTATTTCCCAACATAGGAATATTTTGGTTACTGGAAAACTACGTACATCTTCTCTAGAGAGAGAAAAGCCATAGATGTAAAGAAGTCTCTTGAAATATGATATATCTCTGTCCTCGGGGGAAAAGTGAAGATACACATTGTCATTTTCTGTTGTGACTATTGTTTGTGGTACATAAGTGCTTTCCAATTAATTCTGGGGAGTGTAGTCTCAAAGGGACTTTGAGTTTTCGGCCATTCTTCTTTCCCAAGAAAGGAGAAGTCACAAAGTCCTACAGCTGATGTTTTGCCTCTTGTCTTTCAAATCCGTGTTTTAAGCCAATCTTGAATTCTCCACTCAGCGTTTCCTTCAGTGCTTTATCCTTCAGTATTCTGTAATGTTTTGTGCTATCACATGTAAACAGGGAGAGCATTATGGGTAAAGACATAAAGCCTAGGAGCTGACTGTTCTTGTTTTGACCAGCCACTTTGGCCTTCAAACTACTTTCCTGATTTCTCATCTGTGTCTTCGTACCACTCTCTCAACTCTGGGTACTGACTGTGTAATAATCATCTGCATTCCCAAGTGTTCATTTCAGTCAGCAATGGGATTAGTTGATCTATCACATGAACTTTATACATGGAGTTTAAAATTGTGCTTGAAAAAAGCCCTGAAGGGGTTGCTAGTTTAATTTTCAAAAGGAATTCTTATTAGGGACCTTTTCATCCCAAAGAGTACAAGAAACTTGAAGGCACAGAGGCCAGAGTGGTCATGCCCAGGAGTTGAATCCAGTCTCACTTTGGTTGTTTATTTCCACATAGAACATTTCCAATATTTACTACTGATTTTTATGTCTTATTACTAAGTTGATACATGAGGAATAGGTCTTACGCACACTTCACTTTAAGGTAAATTTAGAAGCAGTATAGACGTAAGATATTCAGCGGTGGGAAGGGCCATGTTCTGGTTCACCTGTGCTGGAGTGGATCCCGGGCTTCCACACAGAGAATGGTGAAATTGTTTTGGGCAGACATCAGTACGACCAAGGCCAGAATCTGTCTTGCTCCACACCTATTTCACAGAAGTCATGAATATCCTACAAATAAACCAGTTATCTTCAAGGTAGCTCATCAAGGTGAGGAAGAGATTTAGACCAGGACTGTACTCATCAGGGGTTCTGTACCACTTTTTTTGTTGGTGAGAGACTGTGTTCCCGTCTTCCTACCCCTCCCTGCATCCCCTCTGTACTCTCTACCTCTTTAGGTTGCCATAGCTTTGATGATCACTTGACCTCCAGCCAGGAAGGAGGAAAATCCAAGAACGTTGTGAACCTGGGAGCGATCCGCCAAGGCATGAAGCGCTTTCAGTTTCTCCTGAACTGCTGTGAACCGGGCACTATCCCCGATGCCTCCATTTTGGCAGCAGCCCTAGATCTTGTAAGTCATTCCTTGGTGTGTTGTTACCTGCTGAGGGAGAGCATGTGCATATGTCCGTTGTCATTCGCTAATGCTGTTCATGCCCACACAGATGCAGGTAAAGCATCACAGCAATGTCAGCTAGTGTTTCTGTTCTTAGGTGGAGTCTTAGCATCTGTGAGTGGATGAGTATGCAGGCAAAATGGATCTCTTTTATTGCATGCCTTCCTGTTAACTAGATTATTGCCAGTGCAAAGCTTTTTTTGTCAGACTTCAATTTTTGCTCACAGCCATTCTGCTTCTGCTCCTAGTGTCAATAATAACCTCCAGAATAAGGATTGAAGACTGGATAACTACCTGGAGAGGCAGAGAAATTCTGCTCAGGAGTTCTGACAGAGCTATAAATACACTAAGAAACACTGAACTATTAGTCACCAGGGCCAGTCAGTAGAAAAAAACTTCAAGTGTTGGAGTGTGCATGCTTTTAAAGACAGATAAGGCTAATTTGCGGATCCAAATCACAGGAGTGACAGAATTCAGTTCCTCCTTCCTGACACTGAGTATTTCTTCTGTATCTCCCTCTGTCCTTTCCTTGCAGCTGCTAGGTTTTTACCCGTGCCTTCTATTTCTAAAGCAATGGCCTTCAGCTTGTGGGTCATAGGCTGGTGGGGCTCTGTGAGGGGCTTGTGTGACAAGCACAAGAAGGTGACAAAGACAATTATGAAAAGATAGCTAATTATTAGGCATTTCTCTGTACCATGCTCTTCTACTTCCTTCCAGAAGTGTTTGGATGTCTGCAGACTTGGAAAGATTGAAAGCCACTGCTCTCAGAGCGTCCATATCCTCTCTATCCCTTTGTCTTCCCACTCCTCACTGCTTGCCTCTTTGACTGTCATGCCGTTTGTGCTCATACTATGTATTTTTGCTTGCTGCTGGAGATGCCAGGCTCGTGGACTTCCATGCTGCTGCGCTGCCTTGTCTGCTTCATAGTTCCAGGGATGATACGCTCTGTGCACCATGGCTTCACACATTCTTCTTAACCTTGCGTCCTTCGGTTGCAGATTGGAGCAAGTCTGCATTAATATTGGCACAAAATTGCTGTTGCTGTAAGCTCACATATAGCTTTACTGTATGGACCGGTCCTTGTACATCTTCCAGTAGGCAGGTGCTTTCTTCACTACTCCCACTCTTCCTGTTGGAAGCTGTTGGCCCTCTGGCTAGATGCTATGGAAGAAACAACTGATAGGGGAGCCTGTTTCATGCGCTCACAGTCAGGGTTGCAGTGAGCTCAGAAGGTGGCTTGGTGAGGTATTCACTACTGCCATGTGTGCTGCACAAAGACAACTTCATTCTTCAAGGCTGACACCCTGCTGCAAACTCTAAAGACAGGGAATGTAAAGTGTGTGGGCCTGGAGGAGCTCATTGCTGTCAAGTTTGTCATAAAGATCCTTCTGAGGATGTGCTGCTCTGTGTGCTAATGAATCAGATGGTTAAACAGGGTTGGCAGTTGCATCTCTATTGTCTGTCAATGTCTTATTTATTTTTTCCTGACTCCTGAATGATGCACAAGGCTTTGGTATCAGAATTTCTAGAAGGCCTGCAGCTAAAGATGAAAGAAGCCTTGTTCTAAGAACGTACTTGGGAGACTTCTTACAAATACCTGCTCAGCTGGCATTTTGTCTGCAAGGCATTGGAGATACATGGAAGTTAGGCAGTCACGTGCTCAGCGGGTTTCAAAAGGTGACAGCTTGTCACCTCACCGTAGTGATTAATTGCAATGCATGCTGCTATGGAAAATTCCCACATTTTATGTCAGTAGAGCACACACAACAGAAAGCCTTCTGGTTGTTTAGCTTCTGCTTTCAGGCTTTTGAAGTAATAGTTTGAATCAGGTTTGATGCATATTAAAAGCTTCTTAAGTAACTTTATCCAGCCTAGTTGCTGTGGCAACCTTTGAAAAATGAAAGGCGAAGAGCTCCTGTTTCAGTTCTTTCATAAACTTTTTCAGCATGGTTTTCAATGCAGATTTTTGAAATTTCATTCTTCTGCCGACTTCAGGATCTTTGATCAGCCTGGATGTTTATACAGGTTTGTCACAGTGATTTAAAGAAATTAGGACGATGAAACAATGGCTGCATCGTTACGGAGGTAACGATTTATTTGTATATCAAATTGAGTCCTAGTTCTAGAAATGAAATAGTTCACATGTTTTCCTAGAAGCGACATTCACCCTTGACTGAATTTTACACAACTACGTGTGTGGCCTTGCAAATATTCAGTGACAATGGACAATAAGTGGCAGGAGGTTACCAACTTAAATCCAGATTTGGCAATGATAAAATTAATGATAAAATTAATTTTCTTTCCATTGTTAAGAAACTTTGGTAGTTCAAAGGCAAGTAATAAGGTATTTCAGTCTGTGGCCAAGTTCCTTGTATAAATTGTATTCCAGATATTGTATAAATACGTTACCTGAACTGTCCTAATTAGACTGGTGTAAATGACTCAGTTGAGCAATGTGTGACAGCTATCCCCATTACGCTTCTCTGGTAAGATGTGTGAGCTGATCTGTTCTAATATGTAAATCTCTTCTTGGAATGCCATAATGGCGCTGCTTTTTGTCAGGACTGTGTTTGAGGGGACCTGCCAAGTACTGGGAGGGCAGAAGCAAAGTCAAAACTGGAAGAATATTTTTCAGTATCCCAACTCCTTGTCAGCAAGGAGTTGGGATACTGAAAATATACTGCTAATATATCGGGCAGAGTTTTTGAAACTTGGCTTTTCTTCTGAGAAGCAGTTCCATTTAGGTGACAGTCAAAACCAATATTACCAGGCAACTGGAACCTCTGATCCTGAGGACCAAATGGCCCCATTTGGTCCCCCTGTTGTTCCTGTGTCTTGTTGTTCCTGTGTTTCCATAGGAGGAATATTTGTGTGTAGGAGGGCATATGACCAGGAAGGAAATCAGAGATTGCTCCAAACAGATCCCCAGAATAGGTGGCAGGGAACAGAAACAAAGAGCTGTGTTGTGGATTGTACTTGACCATTTATAGATATGATCAGACAGATTTGAACTAACATTTCTGAGGCAAATCTCCTAGACATTGGTTAACAATTTACTCATCTGTTTTCATACACCTGCTAAGCTACTTCGCATGCCAAGTTTATTTTGTGGCTACACAAAGCAGAGCTATCCAGTCAGCATCTTTTGACAGTACTTGAATTTCCTTTTTATTTACTCTCCCTCTACAAGTAGATTGTTGCTATTTTGCTGGGTTTTTTTCTTCCTTGAAGACACCAGCAAAAGCTCTGCAGAATTGCCTTGCAGAGTGTAAGAAAGGGAACAAGAAAATTACCGCTTATTGATTAGTATTACAGTTTCATTGTCCTTGAAAACAAAACTGGATCTATATGTTCTGCAGCCATAAAACTGCAGAATCAGCTGTCCTTGAACAGTAATGTGATGCTGTAAAATTCCAAATCCACGTTGTATTTGCTCCCTCCACCCAGGTCATTGCTTTTGCTGTTACATTAGTACAAATCGGGGTATCTTGTTGGAAAGTTGCAATGGGAGTACTTGAAATTTTAAGAAAATGTTGGATTCATATTCATGTCAATTTCTAGAGTACAAGAATGGTTTTCAAAAGGCAAAGTGATATAGTAGGTCTAATGTTAAAAGTGGACTTGTGAACAGTTTCACAGGCACAGGTAGCCTTGTGAGAGTATTGCTGCTGTGTTAAGTTTTGACAGTGACCATGGTAACTTGTGTTCTTTTCAGCTATGCATCGCCTGCCTGATTCATTTCTCTCCATTTGTGATGTGTTTCTCTGTGGTGTGAATCCATCCCTGTCCATTCTGTCACATCTTCATCTTTCTCTTGCTGCTGCTTCAGGTTTCTCTGGGCCTCAGGTAAGCAATCACAGAGAGCTTCTGCCCCGTGATGTTCACAAAGTCCTCCTTCACCCAGGAAGACTTTTCAGTGGTTTTTAATGGGGAAGTCCTGCTGCAGGACACACCCCTCCCCCACTTCACACCCGCTCTTGCATATCCTCCTTTAGTTATAGCATGATGTTTCCAACACATATCTTTACAAGATTCCTATATATATGCTATGAAATTGTGACTTTACCAGTGCTGAACTAAAACAGGAGAGTAAAGCTCGGGCTTCATCTTATTATATATGTCTCCATGGTTAAGATTGGACTCTGTGAGAATAAAAAATAAAATCCTCCTCTATTCTATGTTCCATATTGTATGTGAGGCACAAGTGATTTGAGATGGTTTTTTCAGGGTCTAGATACTAGTTTTGTTTCTGGTTGTTAATGACTGACTTTCTAGCCCTCCTTGTCAGAACACTGGACCAGCTTTAACGTCCTTGGCTCAAGAGAATTGCTAAAATATTGCTACTCTTTTCCAACATTTGAATAAAATATGACCAAAAAGCTGCAACAGGATGTTGTGTCAGGAAGCAGTTGACATATGTTTTCTTGTTAATGTAGACAAAACATAGTCCCTTTTTTTTGTCTGTTTGGGGCTTTTTTGGTTTTTGGCTAGTCATGGCAGGACTTTTTTCAGTTTGTTGGTAGCAATTTCTGGCTCTGAGTTTAGCTTCAGTACAGAATTTCTTAAATAAATTCCCAAACGTTTGGAGCATTGGTCCAAAATGTCTTGCTTTCAGTTTTTGATTAAAGCAGTATTGGAGGCACTATTTAGTAATGCTCTGCACACCATCTTCCATGGTCTCAGGGTGCATTGGTTATTTGTGGGCCACAGATGAGGAACTGCCCCTTATAAGTAGATGCTGATCAGTTTGAATTATCTCATTAAAGCTGTCAGCATGTAGATGTGTGGAATACATATTTGCTCTATGAAATCTCTGTCAGGGAACCTTTCAAGACCGGCTTGTAAATTGTGGACATAGTTGTACTCTTAGTTGTACAACCTGCTGGTCACAGAGATTTTTGCTGCTGAAAATTGCAGGAAAAGAGAGGGGAAATTAAATGGAAATGAGGAGAACCAATTGCTTTTAGTCATTTTCAATGTCTGTAAAGATGTTATTTTTGCAGAATTGTAGACTGCTGGGAAGAAAGCTCCTTCCTGATTCCAAGCTACCCTTTAGGAAACCAATTACAGTCTCCATTTTTGGACATATTTGAGTTTCAGGAGCATTCTTTATCAATCTAACGTGGGCCCTGCTGGGCAATTTAATGCAAAACAAGATACACTCAATATCATTTCTCCCATTAAAGCAAAGTGCTCTTCCAAGCTGAGGGCAGGAGGATTTTCCACTGGAAAATAGTCAATCTCTTCAAAACTCAGCTGCCTGATATTACGTTTCAGTCCTAAATTGTCTGATGCTTGCTTTTGAAGTTAGGCCATTGAAGTTAGGCCAGCACAAGTCTGTTGAGTGATGCTGGTAATGGATTTCACTTTCCATATCTGCTTGTTTTAAGTGGAAAATAACACTTTCTAGTTTCATCAGGCCTCAATTCATGCACGTCCCCAGGATGCACAAGCAGAACTTATGCTGACAAGTGCTAAGGTTCATGTGGCCACGCTGCCACTGACGTTCACAATATTTGCGACGGTGAAAAGCAAACTTGACCCATTCCTCCAGTAGAAGTGTCGGTGCATGTGCATGCTTCTGCTTTTTTGGCAGTTAGATGGTTTCTGAAATAAAGGATTGCAGAGGGGTAGTGAAACAAGGCTTTTAAATAGGCTTGTAATGTAGCTCTTGCTGCCCATCTAGTGGCTGGACTAAGTGTAACTGTTCGGTGTTTATGGGCCTTGGTTTCACTGGCTCAAGAGGTGTGATCCAGTGCAGAGATCCTGGATTGAGTCGGGTGGAGAGATTGCTCAGCCTGTGTGACTCCTTGGCAAACATGCAAGGCAGTTGATTAAAAATCCTCTAATGATTAGAGAGTTTTTCCCATTGTATTTGTAATGCAGGTGGGTTTTTTTGCCAACATTTCAGGAAGCTCCTGTAGTGGCGAGAGCGGCCCTGTTCCTCGAGTGCGCACGCTTTGTTCACCGCTGTAATCGTGGCAACTGGCCCGAGTGGATGAAAGGCCACCACGTGAACATTACTAAGAAAGGCCTCTCCCGTGGGCGTTCTCCGATCGTGGGCAACAAAAGGAACCAGAAGCTGCAGTGGAATGCAGCTAAGCTCTTCTACCACTGGGGAGATGTAAGTGGGGTTTTTTTCCTCTTCTACTTACATTAAAAAATATACCAAAAACTTAAAGGTAATTAGATACTATGCAAAATTTCAGTAAAATGGGGTCGCAGCCCTCCCTTTCAACTTGTACTTCACAGCCGGCCAGGATCAGCTCTTCTAATGGAAACAGACCTTATTAGGATGTAATGATGTCCCTTCCCTTCCTTCCCCTCCCCCTTCTATGTTCTCTCTGAGGATCCATTTGATCCATTTGTTTCCTGCACTTATCATGTGGGAAAGCCTAAGGAAGAGTAAGAGCAAGGTGTGTGATGCTACTTGCTTTTTTTCTAGCTTCCAAATATTTTTAGCCTAGGACTGATTGAGCTAGATGTGGTACTGTATATTTAGTAATGTATTTCTCTTTTACATATTCATTCAGTCTTTCTCTGCACCCATTAAACTGTTAGCACTCATCATTCTTTGATAAGGAATTTTAGGGGGTACTACATGTCATCTAAAGAACTGTCTCTGTTTTGAGCTTGTCTCCTTGAAGGTTTATCTGACTGTGACCTGTTACCCTACATGAGCTGGGCAATTGCCCTGTCTGGCCCTGTTAGTGCCACTTGCAATTTCTTTGGAAGCCCACCAGGGCATACCTGCTGAAGGTGTGATGCTTATTGCAAGTCATTTCACACAACTCAAAATAGTAGAGGAAGTTCCTTTGACCTCTGTGGTGCCTGTTAACACATGTCTGTCTGGAAATGAGCTTTGTGCTTCTCATGTCTTTTCACAAAACCAGAGATTTTTACAGTGAGCATCATGATGAAAAAAGGTGGGGGGGAGGGGAGCAGGAAACAAGGCTCAAGGGAATTGGAAAAGCATGTATTCTGCAGTCTTGGGGTGCTTGCATAAGCCACACCAAAAAAATCCCCTTGCTGACTCATATTCTCCTTGGTTAAACCAACGCATGCTTCTCAGCGGAGCACATTGTAGGGAACCTTGAGCTAGTGCTGATCATGCTGGTACATTCCCACTGCAAAACACAGCCCATGGGGAAGAACCTAGCTTGGGTGAGAATACTCACTGTCTCCTGGCTGCTCTTCTTCCATTTCTGAAGCCAATTCAGGGACTGCTACCTAGGCACCCTACTCTGTTATGTCTCAAACACAGGTGATCTTAGTAACAGGACAGATACCAAAGGCCATTGAAAAGTTACAGTGTGATTGTATTTGCTTCTATATTCCATGACGTCACCACCTTCACCTAACCCCTTTGAGGACTCCTTGCATGTGGACAAAGCACAGTTACTTGTACTTTTTGCATGCAACGCTGACAGTGAGGGCTGTCCATCTGTGGGCTCTATCCTTTGGGCATTCCTTTTCTTCAGATTCTGACAAGAATGGGAGCAAGCAAGTTAGCTACCATTAGAAGCCAGGTAGGTTCCCCATCAGTTGCCATTTTTAGAAACTGAAATAACCTGAGCTGGGAAAAGTCCAAGGAGGTTTTCTTTTCAAAATGTTAAAAGTACCACTTCATGATGCACGGTCACAAGAACGGAGCCAGGGAAATCTGATGGCAAACAACTTAGCATCATTCTCTTCCCATTAACTTTAATGGCATCATACAATGTATCTGGATGGATTCTCCATGCTAGGAGTAGTGTGTTTGCTGCTTAGGAACATCCCAGAAGGGAAAAGCATGACTTTGACTTTGCTGTACAAGGAGAAGATTTCAAGACTAATCTTTACAGTGCAAGTTTATTCTCTTCTTACTGCAAGGTATCCTGACACACATTAATGTTTCTGTTTCTTCTCATTGGAGGCTAAGACAGTATAGTTCCCTACAGCATCCCTGGCCCCCAAACAAACTCATGCTTCAGGATTGGTTTGTACCTAGCACTCTTTATCTTGAATCCTGGGCTAGGCTGGTCCTCTGGCACCGCTTTTACCTCCCAGGATCTGTTTCACATGAAGGTGTCTGGAAGCATAACCTGCTGCCAGCCAAGCCTGTAAGGCTGTGGCCCTGCAAGATGAGCTCCTCAGACAACTGCTTTTGTTGGCTCTGACCAGGTTCCAAGCAGACAAGCTGAACTGTGCGTAGAGGCAGCTTTCTCTTGCTGTAGTACAGGCACCTGCTGTGGCACACGCTGCCATGTCTGCGTGTTCACCTGCCCATTTCACTGTGGGCAGCATTCCTGTGAAGTGTGGGATGACTGTGTGCTCACATAGCTCCTAAGCAGCTCCAGTACCAAGAAGGTGGGATACCTCTCCCAGCCCGTCTCTGCCTCCATGCAACCACATCCTTGTCGATACTGCAGCACACCATCCTTGCTGCATGGTGGCAGCAGGGCTGCTCCTCTGGGAGGAAGATCCTTGGACAAAGAGAAGAGAACATCTCTGAATGTTCTGAGGCCTTGTCCTGCTTTTTTCTTGCAGTAAATAAGGCTGGAAATTTATGCAACTTATGGATCCTTGCTTGTCTGTCATTGAGATCAAGAACAAATGCAAACTGGTTTTTCCCCACCCAAGCCCTTTAATTCAGCCTCCCCAACTGCTGTCAGAGGATAACAGTGGCAAATCCTTTCCATGAGGTGGGCTTTGGACTGCCTGTAACGGTGATGAGCCTACTGAATCATGCAGTATCACTTGTTAGGCTGTTTTTTTAAGCAATACAATGTTAAATCTATTCTGAGCAGGTTAGTCTGTCACTTTCTTTGGCTCCTTCTGTTAAGAGGCCTTTTCTTTTGAAGTGTGACAGGCTTTCCATTTGTTAGGAAAGCCATTCATGCAGATAATACATGTTAGGAATTCAGTGCTCGGTAGTTAGGGTGCTGTGGGATTATGTATGATTATTTAGTATTAGGGTGGACAACATAATACATGATAAATTACTGCTTTATGGACAGGCAAGCAGAACGTTTCTTCCTTTAAATGCCTGAGAAAGAGAGCTGTGGAGCTGATTTAGCAATGTACAGGCTCACAGATAGTTGAGGTTGGCAACTATTTGCATCAGCTTGCAAATGACACAGTACCACCTTATTTTCTCCATGTAGCAGATTCTACCCTCTTCATTGTTGCTGGATTTCACAGGAACTGCTTAGTGGCAAGGAATCAGGTACCTGTTTGTGACTGTTCATCTGGGACAAAAAAAACCCGTAATGCTTATCTGACCATCAGTGCTGACTTGTAGAAGATTGAGAAATCCTCTCTGGTATCTTTCTCTGAAACCATCCCAAACCCAAGGAGGCCAAATGGCAAGTGCTGCTGAAAATTCAGTAAACACATTTCCTCCCTCACAAAACGATGACATCACAAGATGATGTTTTACATACTGGTCTGAGTTCTCTTCGCCTATCTGCAGTGAAAAAAATGAAGAGCTCTGGACTGTCTCAGCAGGAAAGCATTCCTCTTGCTAACACAGCCTCATCTGTGGCTTTGCTGACAGCACCATGAGGGCTGTTTACATGCCAATAGTGATGCTGGCAAACAGCTACAAATAAAGAATCAGTGCATCTCTCGGGAATGTAGCAGAATCCAGTGGAAATCCGTCTGTGTTGCCTTCATTGATGCCCTCTACACCATTACCCCTGCACCTTCCCAGCTTTTATATGCATGTTGTCAGCTCATTTTTGGAAAGTATATCAGGCAGTCTCACCTTTAGAGGTGGAAGCAGGCTTTCCCTTCGGCCTTCAGCAGTTTTGTGGAGGAAACAGGGACCATTAGTGGATTCCTAAGTCACAGCGTAGCTTCTTAAATAGAGTTTAGGTTCTTAAACAGTTTCTTAAATGTTTTCAGTATTCTCAGACATAGCAAAAATCTGGCATACATATCCAGGAGAGAGAAAAAAGTGGAAGAAAATACAAAATAATGACCTAATCTCCTCCTGCCTATCATGTACCCATGTGCCAACTGGGGGTGGAGGGGAAGGGAGTGTTTTAGTAGGGGGGGAATTGTTGTTGGTTTTGGGGTTTTTTTTTAATTGGTATTTAACCAAATTTGCAAAAGTTTTTCATCCTGAAATTTGGCACTTTACCAATTTTGGTCAGAAAAAAGGGGGAAATAATATAATGGAGGAAATAATTTGATAGCATTTAATCTTCTATCATCCATTTCACTACCATACTGCACTTTGCAGACAAAAATAAAGTTAGGGCATTTGGTTCTGGCTGGAGGGTCTCTACAGCCTGCGTGGGGCAGAGCCCTTGGCCACCAGTGAGTTGGGCTGAAATTCGCTGTGCTTTCTCTTTCTCTGTCTCCTGGTCTGCAGGCAATCGGCGTCCGTCTCAACGAGCTGTGCCATGCTGAGAGTGAGAGCCCTGCCAACCTGCTGGGCCTCATTTATGATGAGGAGACCAAGAGGCGCCTGAGAAAGGAGGATGAGGAAGAAGACTTTTTAGATGACAGTAAGGAGACTCCCTTTACTACAAGAACCC
The DNA here is from genome assembly GCA_013400835.1 of Zapornia atra. NCBI lineage: Eukaryota > Metazoa > Chordata > Aves > Gruiformes > Rallidae > Zapornia > Zapornia atra. The sequence goes on along the minus strand of VZTU01004751.1, from coordinate 123,208 downwards.
CCGCTTGTAAGAACCTCTGCTTTAGGAGCACTTAATTTTTCTTCTCTTTTCATCCTCTTGCCACCCAGCTGTACTTCCCAGTCCCTCACCTTCACCCCAGCTTCCTCCCCTGTTCTTTCAGTGCCTGGATGTACAACATGACAGATGGGTAGCAGCACTAAGAGACTTTGAAGGAAAAGGGAGTGAAAACCAGGCAGTGAATTGTAATTCCTGTATACTGGCAACTGCAATTATAAGCAGGGTACTAATTTCTTCAGTTTTGCTGTCACCTGAGTGCCAAAAGTCATTCAGACTCCATTTCTTCCCAGTTATTTCTGCCAAAATATTTGTGTAAGATCAGGTGCTTTCCTGATTTTTAACACTGAAGAGTCATCTCACCTGATATGAATTGGCACAGCTTTACCAAAGGCTTTTAAATCTTCACTTCAGTTTATTTGCCTGATTGTTAGGCAGAACTGTAGCACAGTGGTATAAAAGGTTATCATTAAAAACCTGTACAAGCACAAGATGATTGACTGACCCGGACACATTTGTGCGTACCTAAGGGCTGGGGGGATGTCACAGTTCACTGTTTCTGAAAGTCCAGGTAGACCTGCAAATTATAACACACCCTGTGAATCAGAATAAATTAAGTCAAAGCACATACTGTTGTAGGTGAAGGTGGTAACAAACATTCTGTCCTCTCCAGACACCATTTGTATATACGTGTGTGTTGTAACGTGCTGGTTCCTGTGTACATGTACTGTTGTTTGCCATTAGATGTAGTGCACCAGCACTGTTTATGTATCTCCTGGTTTCTTTTTCTGTGATTCTGGGTTTGTTCTCATCACTGCATTAAAAGCCAGCTGTGGAGTAGAGAGGAGTAGGTGGGGGCAGTGAAACAGTGTTTGTGGGAAATGATCTCAAGAGAAGTTATTGGCCTAAGCTGGACTTGCACATGTGCTGCTACTGTCAGCCACGTCAATGTGTCTGGCTGTTCTGGGCACTTTATTGGCCCTTTAAGAGATGTCTCCAAAGCAGGGAAGTGCAGCCAAAATTCTCCCTCTCCTGCACCATGAATGAATTTTGAAAGGTGAAGAATAACTCCATTCACTTGACCAAGTGACAGAATAGTCTGTCTTGTCCCTGTTTAGCCACTGATGAGGCACTCATAAGGGGCTGTGGAGCTACTTTAGAAGGGTGGTCTCAGGCAACCAAGAGGAGAGAACAGTTTGTGGTCTAGAAAGCCTTGTGAAAGCCATGTAAAAGTACTTTCCTGAAAGCCAGGGTCTGAAAATAACCAATCTGTATTCTTGCTGAAGGCGGCGACTTTTCCTGCTGTAGGGGTTAGGCTGAGGAGCATAAAATATGCAGCTGTATATTTCATTACACTGTACAACTCATTTGTATTTGATAGTTCAGATTATTTTAGTCCCTACAAAGTCTGTAATTAGCTACTGGTAGATGTGTACAGCGGAATTAGCAAGCACCACAGAATTAATCTGGTTTTGTCTGATTGTTGCTGCATCCTCTTGCTCGTTTGCTTTGCAGTGTTTCTTTGCAAAAAGTGATTAGATCATACATGGGGGGAAAGAAAATCAAAACACAAATCTCCCTGAAATGTATGTAGATGGTAATACCAGGCATTATTAAAAAATGGGTGTGGTTAGTTGTTGTCACAGCTGATTTTTTGTTTCCTTTTCTTTGCTGTCTGTTATCCTAAACAGTATTTTTCAAATTGGTCAAGCGCTGAAGAATCCTTCATAGTTTTTCCATTTTGAATGGCATCAAATGGGTTACAAAGTGTAGGGCATTTGAAGCTGATTGTTTAGATTCAGCTGAGAAGAAACTTCAAGTATTTCAATAATCCCTCTTTCCTCTCCCCCTTTGTTTTAGGTTAATTATTTGAATGTGTAATTTTATTAAGCAGTTTGATTTTTTTTTTCTTTATTATCTCTAAATAGTACTTGGATTCAGTGCACAAATAAGAAGCCTGACATCAAAGGAAGCTCTCTCTCCCAGTTATCATTATAGTAAATAATAGGCACAGTACCTCTTTTCTGGCTAGTCAGAACTCTGTAGATTTTGCAAAATTTTCCTAGATTTTAAAGTGGTTCTTTTCTAGAACTGCAGAAGATTTGGCTGAATGTGAAACTCTAAAGGGAAAGAAAGGTATCTACTTCTTAACCTGCATTTACTTTAAACGAGGTGTATACAAAATTCTGTAAGAGATTGTTAGGTTAGTAGATACTTCACCATAATCATAGAATTACAGACTGGTTTGGGTTGGAAGGGACCTCAAAGATGGATCATCCAGTTCCAACCCCCTGCCATGGGCAGAGACACTTTCCAGTAGCCCAGCTTGCCCAAAGCCTAATCCAACCCCACCCTGAACACTGCCAGGGACCCAGGGGAGCCACAGCTTCTCTGGGCAACCTGTGCCAGGGCCTCCTCACCCTCATAGTAAAGAATTTCATACTAATATCTAATCTAAATCTCCCTCCTTCGGTTTAAGGCCATTACCCTTCATCATACCACTCCACACCTTTGTAACCAGTCCCTCTTTAGTTTTCCTGTAGACCCTTTAGGTACTGTCAGGCTGCTGTAAGGTCTCCCCAGAACCGCCTTTGCTTCAGGTTGAACAAGCCCAACTCATCCTGTCTTCAGAGGAGAGGTGCTCCAGACCTCTTGTCATCTTCATGGCCGTCTCTGGACTCATTCCAACAGGCCCACGTCTTATGTTTGGGATCCCAGAGCTGGACACAGTACTCCAGGTGGGGTCTCACCAGAGCAGAGGGGGACAAATCACCTCCCTCAGGCAGCTGATAGCACTTCTAATAGTATTCCATAATATATACTATAGTACACTATAGTGTGTTGGTACTGTTATATGTGGTGGTAAATACATGGATTCATATGTTCTTCCTTTCAGGGTAGGAAGAGTAGCATAGATAGAAGTCTGGGTTTTCCTCTTTCTTAGTGTAGTCTACATTGTGCACCATATGTGAAAATGTCCATCACCTCTTGGTTCCAGATTCTGTTTTATCTCCTTGCTCACCACAGAAATACTTTTTCCCTAGGCACTGTGAATCCTACCAAATGTTGTTGTCCTTTTGCACTGAAAATGGCAGCCTGCCAGCTTCTCCTGGAGATAACCACCTTCCTGAGAGAGACCTTTCCCTACATGCCCAGGCCACGCATGGAGCCCCTTATGGTAAGTGGACAATGCACACTGGAGTGAGGGCCATGCCCACGGGTATCACTGAGCTCTGTGGCTGGCTGAGGAGAGGTAGAGTGGGGTAATAAGGTGGATATCTGATGCAGGGAGAGAGGAGCTGTGGACTGCTGATGGGCTGGGCACATGAAATGGGTTGATCGAGAAGATGATACTATGGAAGTACTGGAAGTTCAAGAAAGTTAGGGGCAGGTGGATTAAGAAACTGTGTATGGGGAACCTGAGAGGTGTGGGAGATGGGTTTCAGGAGGTGATAGCTCACGTGCTACCTAGCTGATTATAAGGGCTGGTTGGCAGAGAACTGAATGGGGCACTTAAGAGAAAGGGGATGGAATGATTTACAGGGAGTTTGTTGGAGCTTTAAAGTTGCAGATTTTTGGCTTGGGTTAGACAACAGAGTCAAAGGAACTAAGGAAAGACAAAGAACAAGCAGAGACAAAGAAACAAGGAAAGAAATAAACCTCAATGAGACTGGCAGATGAACTCCATGCACTGGCAAATCCTGGCATGAGGAATAAGCTAAATGATTGATTAGGTGACAACTGATTTTATGAACAGCACAACCTATGACACCTGATTTCCAGAGATTCATTCTTGTGTGGATTCTCTTATGTCTAATAATGTGGCCTTCAGCCACTTGTTTCACAAAATACACAGGCACTCAGTTATCTTTTGTCAAATTCAGTTTAAGGTGACCATCAGCTTCAGAGGTGGTTAACAGGGCATAAGAGGAGAATTGCAGACACACAGTTTCATCTTTTAACCCTAATTTCTTCAGAAAATCAGGATAAAAAGTATAAAGAATGAAACGTTTCCAAATGAATGATTTAGCCCTACTCTTCTGGGTTTTGTTAATGACAGACTAAGATCAAATTTTACTGATGACAGTTGTGCTTGACAGGCTAATTTGGCTTGGCATTATTGTAATTAGGCTCTGAAATTGGTTTCATAGGCTGTAGAATGCCCTGCGATGGAGTGACTCAGCCTCCAGGTATGCAAGAAGGGCACTTTAAAAAAACAGGGATAAACTAATCAGGAGTCTTCCTAAACACTTTGTTGATATTTTTACCACATAATAAATGACTGCACCCAAAAGCAGGATAATTCCAGGGTTTAGAATTCATCTCAGTAAAGTAATTAGGCAAGGAACTAAGAATGTGTTGGGTAATGAAGGTCAACAGAAATTTGTGCTTTTGTGCCAGATAGAAATGCAACTGATTAATAGCTTTTCAGTCTTGCATATGGGAAAGAAGGAGGAGGAATTATTCTGTGATGTGTAGGCAGAAGAGGCCTTAAGGTCACGTTATGCAAGAGCCTACTAGAGGAAATGGCCATAGAGTGCTGCTTTTAACTTTGTACAGGGAGGCAGGGGGAGAAGAGCCAACACCACTCCAGACTGAAATATAAAGTCTCTGTATTTATGGTGTGGTGCTTCCTTTCCAAGAGACTCAGGTATGTACTGCAGACAATACAAAGCTAGGTGTAGGAATGCCCTACAGAAGGATCTGGACAGGCTGGATCAATGGGCCAAGGTATGAGACTGAACGAGGCTGAGTGCCAGGTCCTGCATTTGGGTCCAAACAACCCCTTTCAGTACTACAGGCTAGTGGCAGAGTGGCTGGAAAGCTGTCCAGAAGAGTGGGACCTGGGCGTGTTGATACCTCTGGAGGTAGTTAAAAGATGGGTAGATGTGGTGCTTAGGGACATGGTTTAGTGATGATTTTGCTGGTTGGTTTCATGGTTGGACTTGATGATCTTGAAAGGTCCCTTGCAACCAAGACAATCCTGTGTTATGGTCCATAAAGCTGAAATTCCAGTAGAGCAAATCTCTCTTCCATTGGTGTTTGCAGGCCATAGACAGGAGCACAGACAGCAGCCTTGAGGAACTGAAGTGTTTGCAGCTGAATTAGTTGTGGAACCAGTTTACCTACTCACAGTCCAACCAGATTTACCAGGCTGTGGGCATTGGCACCCTTACCTATGTTTGAGTTAGGCAGGGTGCCCTGGCTGAAGTTTCAATCAAAGCCTTTTATCAACACTGGTGGAGATACAAGCTCACTTTGCAAATGGCTTGGAGCAATTAATACATTCTCTTGAAGCCTACTGCTGCCCCAGTAGAGTCAAAGAACTGGAACTTGTCACTTGTTGGGGTGGAAAGTCATTCATTTTAACTTGGCAGTTGCTGAAGATATTGAGACCTACTGTGTGCAAAGAGAGTCTACTTTGTTCTGTCAGTTAACTGGTGCAGACAACAATTTCCAGTGTAAGCATGTTGACAAACAGCTGGGAGGAGTAATGTGCTTAAATACTCCAGGGAGGGGAAGTGTGTCCATGCCCTAGAAATATACCTGTACTGCTATCATGGCTTATCTTATGCATGCTAATTTATGAAGCAGGTGTAATTTAGGCAGATTTGATCACAGATCCTTATCCTGAAATGCTTTAGCCTTTGTTTCATATCCTAAACCCTGTTACATACATTTTTAACTGCTTACATGGAAGTTTTTAGTGCCTGAGATGCTACAGATCATTATTTTAGGGACCCACCTGTTTATATCCTGGGTTTTGTTACTGAACAAAGTCAAAATATTTCCCTTATGTTAGTCAGCTGTTTGCTTTTCTGACAGTCATTTATGATAATTTTCCCTGGAGATGGAAAGCTAGCCTCAAACGGCCCGGGAGCTTCGGGTGGTGGTAGGTAGGCTGATCAACCCAAGTCAGCACAGATCAGTCTTGCACATATATGTGAGAAAACCTTTATTTTTTCTTTCCCAAAACCAACTTTATCACTACCCATGTAGCTCCCAGTAACTTCTCTACAGGAGTTCTGTGTGCAAATTCCTGTATGAGATCTCTTGAGCCGACTGAATTTTATCCAGAATAACTTTTGTTGGATAATTTCAGTGATGTTTTCATTCACCCTTCATACATTCATCAGCTGTTTACTGACAGCAAGAAGCTCTGTATCATCTTTGGTTTCAGCTAGGTACGTTCTGGGTGTGGAGATTTCAAAGCTGATGACACCCCCAGTCAAAAGGCACGAATGATGTTTGTGAAGAGCCCAGCATTCTGACTGTGTTTGCCAGCATGGGAGTTCACAGCCTTTCATTTTTTCTAGCTGTGCTTAGAGAAAGCTTGTGGAATATTAGGACCTTTGCTTTTTTTGGCCCATATTGATAGCCAGTAGGTGGCACAAGTGATGCCATTTCTGTTCATAAGAGAAAATGATGGTGCAAACTAGCTTCTCTCTGGGGCAATGCTGCTTATTTTCCAGAATTGAAGTGCAGACAGCATTTTTATTGCTCCCTATTTTACACTGTGTCCTTTCAGGCTGATCTGCACACAGTTAAAGCTTGCTCTGGGCCACGCTGCCATGACTTGCAGTGTCAGCTGGCTTTGGCTTGGCTTTTCTGCCACTGATGAGTACAGTAGCAAGGCGTTCCCAATAAAACACAGGGAGTAGAGACCTAGACTTCCATACAGCACCTTGGGCTGCAGACATCTTTTATTGCCACCTAACCATTAGAGACCATTCATGTTTTCCCCCTCTTGAGCTTGCAGACAAGGTGTGGATTCAATCAGCCCTGTTAACCAGAAATGCTTGTTAACACCTGGCAGTTCTTCCATCCTGGCAGCATGGCTCCGTGTGCTGCAAACCCAAAGAGTAGTTGGGTTGGAATGTGTCAGGGTAGATGAAGAACTGTGTGCTAGAAATAAAGTGCCAGCTGAAGCAATTCTTCCTGAAGGTTCTGTAGTTGTTATGAAAAGCGTGGGGGCTCATACTGCTTGCATGTTTGTGTGATCTGCATTCTGCTACAGGATCTGGAGAGCTGCAGGCTGCGTCTGGACCCTGAGATGGACCGACACAGGTATGAAAGAAAGATCAGCTTTGCTGGAATTTTGGATGAAAATGAAGACTCAAAGGATTCCCTTCACAGCAGCAGCCACACCCTCAAATCTGAGGCCGGCTTCGAGGAGAAAAAAGGTTTGTCAGCACAATAAGGCTTTTGTTTTCTCAGGGCTTGTGAAGTGGCGCTTGATTTTATGTTTTCATTCGCACAGACTGTGTTTAAAAAGCAGGCAGCCATGGAGTCACGTGGCTTTGAATCATTTCTGAGATGCTTCTGGCCTTCAGGGTTTGATATAACAAATGTGAGAAGCAAAGATGTTAAATTTTATAAAACACTGCTATGACTGAAACCAACTGAGAGCACAGCAAGAATCTTAAAAAGGAGGATGCCTTGTTTGAAATTCTCTCAGTGAGATGCTGAGAGAAGGATCACTATTTGATTACCTTTTTAAAATAAAGATCAAAAATGTTCTTGTTTGTTTTTTTTTTTATTCTGATGACAATTTTCATTTTTATGGAAAGACCATAAATAGGAAGGAAGATGGGAATCTGTGAAAATCTGAACTGGTTTGGAAGTCATGGCATTTCTCAGAATCAGTGATTGATCACTTGATCTCTTGAATTCTTTGCTACCACATGAAAAACACACACCTATGTGGCTTTTGATGGCTAGCAGATTAATGTTACCAGCATACTGTATACTGTACAAGCAAACCCCGAGCTCACTGTGTTTGCTGAGAACAGCAGATTGTTTCCATTTTTGAGCCATCTCATGCAAAACTCACATACTATCTGATGGTACAAGTGTTGCAATACAATATACAGTCATCGTGCATATTTGCAATTAGAGGCTAAACTGCCAGAAAGTTACCTGTAAATGATTCTCCCTCTTAAAAGTTTTCTAGAACTGTTTAAATTCTGTCTCATAACAGCCATATAAAGGTGTGGATATCTGAGTGGTAATTTTGATGATTGTTTTTAAAGGATAAATGTTTGATGATTGCTTGAAAAGGATGGATTCTGTGGCTGGTTATCCTCTAGATACTGTAATGTGTTTTAATGATTCAGAGGAGGTTTTATTGACTTTAGGGGGCTTTGAATAAAGTTCAGGTTGTCTTCGGCTGTCACCCTGACACAGTTACTGGAGAAAATAATGCAACCATTTCCAAGACTTCCATGGTGTAAAACTGCCTCCAAAATTGTGTGTCAGGTGCGACAGTTACTCCTTTGAAGACAGCTAGGTATCCACTGAAGAAAGGTGAGCTGGATAAATTCGTGGTCAACCTCATTTATTGGCATATCGTCAGCCCAGAGAAGCACACAACCTTATGGTCTGTGTGATAGGCTAAGATCAGAGGGATAAGATGTCTCTATTTAGTTGAGGAAAAGCTTGGCTTTGGGGTGTTGTTTGTTTGGGGTTTTTTAAGATAGCTGGCAATTACCTGAAACCACTTTTCAGCCTCTCAGGCAGCAGTCCCACCTGCTGGGATGTTACCTGAGTGGGAGAACACCTACAAGCACACAGTCCTGCTGGAAAATGCTGGTGGCTGCCTCTAACTATCCTGTTTTCCTTAGAGGCAATGCTGACTTAAGTTTTCGTTCATGTGTTACTGTGCTACAGGAATAATGCAGAATTGAGGTATTTTTGCAAAGATACTATTAACTTCTGCATCTTTGACTCTGTTAAACTACATGTTCCCTGAAGTTTCAGTTGGTTTTTCCCCTTCTCCCATTTCCCTAAGCTGTCATATAGTGTTCCTTTACTGAAGCTGCGCCTTTACCTCATTTTAGGGATGGGAAAAGTGGCTATGGTAGGAAGGCTGAATCCTGATATACTCTAGCAAAAATGTACTTGTAGTATTTTGGAAGCTAAATAAATGGCAGATAATGTTATATTTTAAAATTAAAATAATTATGTTCTTTTCTCTGGCCACAGCATATTCTTCTGGTTATCCACCTGGGCCAAACATAATAGATGCAGAGGCATCTTCCATAATCTACACTTTTCTAGATAAGAAAATGTTGTTTGAATGTAACTAAATTTTTTTTTTTGCCTGCAGTGACAGGTTTCTTTATCTCAACCTCTTTGATAAGTACTAATCTGTTTCCTTTCATTTTTTTCCTGAGTGTTACAAACTTTGCTCTCATTGCTCACCCCAGGCATGGCTTAACAACTATCCAAAAGCTACGAGCTTACTGTATAGACCCTGCTCCAGGTAGGTCTGAAGTACAGACACTAAAGCTAGGTAGATGCAGACTCTCAGAGGATCATATGTACTATTTGGGTGCTAAAATGGGATTCTGCACACTTCATGAAATGCAGTTGCAAGTGCTTAAATGGTTTGGTGCTCGGACTGTATTGAGGCTGACAGCATTCAAGCAGTAACAATTGCTAAGGAACTCAGCCTGGTCACTTGGAGGGAGATTCTCTGGTCACTCAACAGTGATTTGCCCATCTGATTGATGAGGACTGAGGAGTAGCTCTCAAAACCTATCCAGCTGTCTTCAGCCAGGAGACTTCAGTTAGCCACTGGAAATGGGAGTGGGAATTGGGTTCTGGAGGAATTAGGGATGTTCTCAGGAGGAAAGGTGTGTTTGATTTTTCCTGAAACCAAAATACAATTCTGTTAAAATATTTTGCTTACCCATGGTATCCAAAAAAACCTGTACCCTGTTCGTTCTCAACAACACACCAAAAGGTAATCGATCGCACATGGCCTTGCCTGATTAGATCTGCAGTAAAATGACTGAGTGTTGCAACATTTGGACTGACATGCTGCTATGTATACTGCCTTTGAACTAAGAGGAGAATGAAAGTGCAAACGGTTGGTGCTTTGAACATTGAACCATTTCATGTCTGTGCTCATCAAAAATGCAGAGTGTCAATGGATGTTGTTAATGCCTGCAAGCTGCTGATTTGTCTGAAGGAGAGGATCTACGTGCTCCCGTTTCCTCTAAAGCATTCTAATGGTGAAGAGTAACATGCAGAGACACGGATTTATGCAAATCTTACTTCAAAGAAGTCTTGTGTGCTAACCTCATGAAGCAGACTACCCTTCTGCAGTCACAAGTGCTGCACGAGTAAATAATTGATCCTACTGCAGAGCTCAGTGAGGTTTACAGAACCCAGGCCCACAGAAGAATAGGTTTGTTCATGGTGCCTTGTTTATTCTTGGGATTCAGCCATCTGTCCCTAGCAAGAGGTGATTCTGCACTAATGTAAACCCTAAGGGCTGACAAAGAAAAGTGCAATTTACACCCATTGGGCAGATCATGTTTCCTGACAGGCACTGATTCAAACCGGTGTGGATCGTAGGTTTTCCTTGTCCGTGTTTTGGGTTTTTGTTAGAGCAGCTGAATCTACTTGCTGGTGGTTGAACCAGGGCTGATTCCAAATACAGACAAGGCCGGAGGTGACGCACCAGGTCTCCAGAAACAAGGTGCTGAACACATTCCTGTAAAGCATCTTTACTGCCTGATTGACGGAGCTGCATTGGCGGTGGCTTTGGAGGGAGCATCTCCCCCACATTCTTTGGTAGAAGACGAAAAGGCGCTGCAGTACAGGCTGGCAGCAAAGGTCGGGGGGGAGGGGAGGGTCAGGATATCTTTCTTTTTTAAATGGGGAAAAATTAAGGGGAAAAAAGTCCTCTTTTATTCTTTTAATACAGTTCCCAGCAGGAAGATCAGGATAGGAGGCTCCCGCTTGCTCCAGATTAAAGGAACCCGCAGTTTCCGGGTGAAGAAGGGGGGTTCCCTTTCCAGCATTCGCCGGGCCGGCAGCCTAAAGAGCACCAAGTTATCACGGCAGGACTCAGAGTCTGAGAATGAGGAGCTGCAGCTGTCCCACAGCAGGGACACTGTCACTGATATAGGTAACTTAGACGAGTGGGTGGAAAGGGAGGGGACAATAGGGAGGACCTAAACTCTCGATGTGATTGCAGCAGAGCTAGAAGTGACAACCCACCCCCACCCCAGCAGGCTAGGAAAAACCTAGAGTCCTCTTCAGCGGCTCCCTGAGCTAGGGCATGGTTGAAATCCTGGGTGCAGCATCGGCGCCACGCACAGGTTGTCAATCCAAGGCTCCATGTTAGAGCATGAATGATGGTGCCTGCCAGCCAAGCGCACGCTGTCTTTAGGGGAGCACATACCTGTGTGTATATGCACATACACACACCCCTAAATCATACGATACAATGAATATGTGAGGTCATATGCATATATGATATTTTATTGTCCATATTAACAGATAGGATATATATATGTACAGACATGCGCTTCATATTCTGTGTAGCATATGATGTCATAGGCGTGCCATATGACATCTAGTATATATATTCCTATATGTAGAATGTAAGGTATACATGCTACATACCGTATTTCTACATATTGGCATATACATATATTTTTACAGTTTACAGGTGCCTGCCTTAGTCTTCAAAAGATGGGTCCCCATATATTTATCTTATGGAAACCAAATGTGCCTCCTGCCACGGGAAATCTCCATCACAATTGAATTAAAGGGGCTGCCTCTGCTAGGGGTGTTAACCAAAAACTACAGTTTGGATACATTTATAGCTGAAATAACCTCCCAAGCCTAATGGTCGCTTTTTTGAAAGGCAAAAGATGCTTCAGAAGAGGAGAAGTGGGAGAACATGGAAAGTGGGATTGCCTGTTGTGCAGACTTTGGCAAATCACAGCTCACTTAAAGAGGAGAAAGAAAGGTTTAACCAGAGTTCATCCCCAGCCATCACTTAGCAGCATTAATGTTAGTATTAATGTTAGTATTATAGGCTCTGAAATGGCTAGAGGAAACGCGGGGATCAGTGACGTTCCCAGAGAAATCTCTCCCTTGCCTGAGTTCTTTAGAACTAGTGTGCTAGAATCAGGATTTTTTTCCCCTTTCATCCCCATGACATTAGCAGATTCCATGGGCAATTAGCAGTGATTTTGCCTGTTGGCATTTCCAGTTGGATGCCACTTCTGGTTGGATTTTTGTTGACATTTTTTAACCGCAGAGCCCAGTCAATGCAGATCACTAAACCAACCATTTGCAGCATCTGAATGGTGCAAATAATTCGTTTTTGGTGTTTTTTGTTTACCTTCTCCCCTTCCATTAAAGAAAAAAAGTGGGGAGGGAGCAGTATTTGCGGCCTGTGAGCCAAGTCTAAATGGTTCTTGTAACTGTCAAGCCAGCGTGATGCAAGGATTGGGGAGGGGTGTCCAAATGCAGTCTTTCCAGTGTGGCACATTCTATGTGCTCTGGTCTGTTCCCACCAAGGCTGGCCTGGCTTACAAGTGCTGTCCCTAGTCTTAAAGCACATAGGGAGCAATAAAAACAACCACCTTTTGGGTATTTTTCTTTTGAAGAAGGGAGCCCTTGGAGCGCGAGCGAACCTAGCATTGAGCCCGAGGTGCTGAGCAACACAGGCGCAGAGGAGAACTATCACCGGAACATGTCATGGCTGCATGTAAGTATGAATCACTGGCAGAGCTCTCAAGGATGGCATTTTCAGTAGGAAAATCTTTGTGCTGGAAATAACCAGACTGCAATCTGTGCTTTCTCCATGTAGCAGCAGGGATCTCAAGCGTAAGTAAGCTGCGACCTTTGGAAATTGTTTCTTTGTAATTTCTAAAAGGGACTAAAACCAGAAAGTTTTTGTCTTACTCTATTTCATATGTTTAGTTTGTAAGGGAAAAGGGACTCTTTCTCTTGGTGTGCAGGGACAACCATGCCATCTCAGCTGAAAAATCCATTAGCTCTGTATCTTCTCTTCAGTGGGTAGTTCAGGAAGAGCAACAGAATGGACTACAGTGTGAGCTGGGAAATGGCATATTAGAAGCTACTTAAGCTGGAGGTTCTGTTGTGACTGATGTATTTACTAACTACCAGGAGATATTTTTTTTTAGGGAGTTTTTCCACCCATTTTTGAGCTAATTTGTGGAATTCTTTTTGTCTCCATCAATTGTATGACCATGAGCACAATTATGGACCTTGTGGGGAAAAAAATACTTTTGTAACTTTTCTTTGAATGGATTAGGTACGTTCTATCACAGTGCCTAACCCAACAGGGCTGCCTTGTAGTTTTGACTCGTATCAGACAGGGAGCACAATAGTGCAAATGTGGGTCCTAAATCATCCATTTTGGATATCTTGGTACCAATGATTTAGATACGCCAAAGGTCAGTTGGGCGAGTCTACACAGTTCGGTCCACTGGTATCCAAGGGCTGCCCACCTCTCTCTCTGGTGCCTCATGACACGCTGTGGTGGTGCAGTGCAGTCAGTGTGTGCTTGTGCAGGCATTTTGCAGAAAGGTTGGGTTGACTCCCTGTGCACAGATTGATTGTATCCTGCATGTGTGTAGGAGGACAGATGCCTTTTGACTTTTGAGTTGCCTTTGGGAAAGATAGCTGCTAACAGTGAGTTGATACCCCCCTCTTTCCCCCATGTGTTTCACACGGTCTGCTCTCAACTGCCCTGTTCCTATGACAGGCTTAATCCAATGTTGTCATGTCAGAAGCAGTTCTAGATAATTGCTCTATTTGGAAGAGGGTGGCAAAGCACACTTGAATGTCATGGCTTTCAAGCCAGTATCTCAACTCTTGGGCTACCCCGCTTCTCCATCAGTTTTCTAATGCTCTTAGTAATGATGACACCTCATGTTGAAATTCCAGAGTACTGAACTGAATATGTTAGACTTGAGAGTGTTTACTAGGTGAGGAACTGCTAGAAGATGAAGGCATCTCCCTAAGTAGCAGCCTAGGATAAATCATGGTGCCTTTGCTCAGTGTGGGGGGATTCCTGGACTCATTAATATGAGGCATAAACTGAAGGGAACTTGAGATGTTTGTCTCACTTTACGTGTGATTAGGCTGCAATGGAGAAAGGAAGATTTGAAAAATCATCCGTTCCAGTTAATGCCACGCAAGTACCGATACTGCATGAGCACTTTCTCTTCTTGCTTGCTGGAAAGAAGGTGTGGGTGGATGGTCACTAAAAATGACAAAACAAAACCAAAAGGCAAAACAAAAACCTGCTTTACGTAAGGTCATGAGCAAACTGCTCTAAAGGATCACTGGTTCCAGTTGCTTCTGTGCATGCACCAGCATTCCTTTACCGGTGCTTTAGGGCAGCCCAGGGTGTGATGTCCTCACTCCGTGCCAGCATATGGTAACTACAAGTTGCAGCAGTGGACCAGAGGCTGGGTAGAGGCTATACAGGGCTGATCAGATTTATGCCATTTGCACATTCATACAACAGTAGTGACTTGAGTTATTCTTGACTGACCCAAAAATAACACGAGGCCAGAACAGGCAGGCAAAGAGGAGTCCCACGTAGGTAGCACAGATTGCTATTTTTTTTTAAATGAAGGTTGTGAGTTTTTGGAAACCTAAATATTTGAAGGTCGAGTGATGTGGCTGCTGTACTTGAGAGACAGTGAGCAGACTGTAGCTGCACCAGGCAATAAATGGATGGAAAATGCATGGATAGCTTCTTTCTGCACTTAGCTGTGGGATGAACAGAAGAATTTATAAAGACCAGTTTGGACCTACAGCGTGAATGGCTTGGAGATGCCTGTATGTATTCCTCAGAGTGATACTGAGTGGCTGGATTTGTGTGTAACATGAAAGGCAGTGTACAAAGAGCTGCGGGACCCAGCTTTGGTCCTCTGAGTTACACCAGAGGCAGTCACTGAAGCCTAGACTTACTCAAGGCTGTCTTTAATGAATTAGTTTTGGGACTAAGACCAGTGTTGGTGAAGCAAACAATGCTCAAAATAGCTACTCTGTTTCTAGATGAATTTTAGCTCTCCTTGCTGCCATATGGCAACACCACTAGCAGTAGTAGCTCAGCCAGCTAACGTATAGCTAGGCTGGATGGGCCGACCCAAGCACAGTGAGCAAAGTATGTGCAGAACAACTGGCACAGCCTATTCCTACTTGGTAGCATACTGAGACATTTCCTTTTGCATCCCTTGAAGGAAACTAACCCTCCAACCCGGTGGGTTTGGGGCTTTAATGATGATTGAGTAGCTGACAACTTCCAGCCCAAGCTCTCAACTCAGGGTGGCAATACAACAGCTTTTCTGCAGATGGAGAGAACGCTGTTTTCCTCAGCCGTAATCTTGCCACCAGCCAGACATACACATTTACAGCGCCTCCGCCTCTCTCTGCTTTTTTAACACTCATGCTTCTTTAGCCATGCCTAGCTAGTTTGTAAACCACTTGCAAGCACAGAGGTCTGTGCAGACAGAAATGCCTTTTCAAAAAGCTCTGTTGAGCTTCATTCCTCCCCAGCTAGGCTGTGGAAAAGTTAGCATAGGCTGCCCTATGCAGCTCTCTGGGTAACTCTTCTTTCTATAGGTGACTGTTCTTTTTTCTTTTCAAGGTTATGATCCTGTTGTGCAACCAGCAAAGTTTCATTTGTACCCACATTGACTACTGTCACCCGCACTGCTACCTCTATCACAGCCGGTCCTGCGCTCGCCTTGTCCGGGCCATCAAACTCCTCTATGGTGACACAGTGGACTCTCTGAGAGAAAACAGCACATTGAACAGTGTGGCAAGAGGCAAAAAACAGAAGGAAGTGAGTAGAAGGTCGTAATTACCTTCAAGAACTGCGTAATGTACTCATTCTTTCATGACAAAATGAACACAGCCCTTCCTAAACACAGCTTTGCTGTAAAAAAAAAAAAAAAAAAATATCTATAAAGTCATTTAGCATTATGGAAGGAACATAATCTGTGTCGATTTGGAACAATTTTAGTTGCTGATAAGGTTGTTTAAAAGCTTATAACCTGACTTTAATTTTAATGTTCTTTTATGGCCTCTACTTACCAGCCCCTGGAGTCCAAACTCTTTTTTCATGTTTCATCTGTTAATAAGTATCACTCTTGCAATTCTTGTAAAAATCTTTGGTAATTTCTTTCTTTTAGGTCTGAGCTCTCTGAGCTGTTCCAAGAATTGTACAAATTAGTCTGTAATGTTGCAGTCTTTTTAGTGACAGTTTTAACAACCACATCAGTGGGATATTCAAACAAGAATTGTGTCTTTTTAGCCCTGTAAGTGGTGCCTTTAACTTGAGTGGAAATACATTTCTCCATTCAGTAAAATGCCCACCCAGGTACCAACTGAGTCAAGTCAACACTTGGTTAATACTTTTTGTATCCCTGACCACAGCAGGCAGACTACAGTTACTGTGAGTACTTGTAATGGCAGAGTCATTCCACTGAGTGCAATGGCAAAGTCATTCTAAGTGTTTGAGAAACTCTCATGAAGATTTTGGTTGGGTAACGAGGCTAAGTAAGTGGGAAAATGAGGGAGTAGGTGACAAGTTCATGTTTCTTCATCAGCCAGCAGATTATGTGTTTCTTGTCAGGTTAGAAAATCAAAGGGTATTTGTATGGGACAAAGCACAAAGCAGAACTAGCAGCTAATGATTCTGCTTTCCTGGAAACTGTAACCCCCATGTATTTCCTCTGGCACAGAAAAGTAGTGTAGCATTTAGGAAGAGGGGCAGTCATTTCTGCTACAGAAGGCAGGCTCAAGATGAGCAGCTGACAGTGTTCATGAAAGGCAGCAGAAGAGTACTATATGCATTACTGTGTGTTGTTTCATCTCCAGCTCTGGTTTGCAGGGCAAACTGATGCACACTTCTTCATCCATAAAAGCCTTTAAGTAACGGCAAGGAAAAAAGAGGCTGGGGGACAATAAACTTTCCTACAAACACATGAGTCTCTCTGATACTAGGCCTGCTGCCAGCACAGGAGGAGGCTTTGTGCTACAGCTCTGGTGCTAGACAGTTTCTAGTGTATGGGAATTCTTCTTGTACATGATCTCCCTTTCCATGTTTTGGGAAATCTAAATGTGAACTACACTTTTTTTTTTCCCTTCCAGTGCTCAGACAAGTCATGTTTGAGAACTCCTTCTCTAAAAAAGAGAGTGATTGATGTCAACTTGGAGGGGAAGAAGGACTCCGGCATGCTAAAATACATCAGGCACCAGGTACTGAGTAGGCCATATGCTAGTTAGGGAGGCTGAAACACAGGCGTCAGGGTAGACTGTAGCAAGAAGAAAAATCCACATCGATCCCCAAGCCCATGTGAAGAACTGTTCTGGAATCTCAATCAGTTCAGCACCGCATGTTTTCCCCAGCTGAGTAATGCTAAATTTAAGCCTCTTAAGGTAACCCTATCAAAGACTGTTTTAATCATGTGGCTCCATTAAATCACAGTCTGCATCTCTGGCTTTCTGTAGTGACACATTCATCAAAACTGGGGATAAAAATAATAACAGTAATTAAAAAAAAAATCCTCAAATGCATTTAAATACAGCCTGCCAGTTTACAGCAATAGTTTCCTTTGTTCTTCCTTGTTCAGTGGCCCTGACGAACCAACAGACTCTTCACAGGCTTGTTCTTGGCAGAATGAGATTTTCATGGATCTGTATCACCATTTGAGCACGACTTTGGGAGAGCTTTGCCTCCATTTTGTCCTCTTAACCTGTGTTTTGGTGATATGAGGGACTAGCAAAAGGTTTGAGGAACTGGCTTGCAAGCACTGCCCTTTCAGAGCAGGCTGAAAGGAGTGCTCTTCTGTGGAGCATTATCTGAAAGGGCTGAAACTGGAGGTTATCAGTGGGTAATCTGCAGATGAAAACTAGGGTAAAATTACTGAGTGTATTGTTCATGGTGGATGCTATGCACAGTTCAGCTGTAAGGCATGGCTTGTTTTTTTGCAGGTAATGAGCCTGTCCCCTGCACCTTTGTCACTGCTAATCAAGGCAGCTCCTGTCCTCACAGAAGAGATGTATGGTGACATCCAGCCGGCAGCGTGGGAGCTCCTGCTTAGTGTGGATGAGCACATGGCTGGAGCAGCAGGTAAAAGAACAAAGCCACTTAGATGGCTACCCTGGCTGCATAACACACAGTAGGTCACAGGTCCCTGCGAGACATCTTGTAATGGAGGAGTCTGAATGCCACTGAGGGTTTCTTAGAGGCTGCTTGGTTTTCATGGGTCTTCATGTGGTTTTGTGCTGTGTAGTAAAGAGGTGGTCAGAAGGATCGGGAAGGCAATTTCTCAGCCCCTGGTTGTGGTGGATGATGAGGAGCATCAAAATTAGTCATTTGTGTTTAGCTGCCTTTCTAGGCAGAGGAAACACAGTCATATAATCTGTCCAGAGTCTGCTGAAGTGTTTTGGATGTTGCATCGTGGAAATTGTTGATACCAGTTAAGGGGTGATACAAAAACTGAGAACAGGGGTGAGAGTGAAACTGTCATAGCTCCTCTGTTGTGCTGAAAGGAAAATTCTTACATTGCAGGGAGACAGCAGCACTGCTCAGTCTTGCTGTACAGTATTTATCTAACTTGTCTGTTTCCACTTGATATTTTATTGTGCATATGACATTTTCTGATGACACATTATTGAGAGGCATATTAAAGACAAAGAAATTCATATACCTGTGAGAGTGTTACCTTGAAAAATATTTTCCAAACACAGGATGAAATTTATTACTACAGACTGTGAGATTATGTTCTTGCAAACTAGTAAGATTTTTTTCTGTTATGAGCTTGGATCTTCTGCTGTGGGCCTGATATAGGTTCAGACTGTATTACTTGGCCAGAAGATGGCTGGCTTAACCAGCAGAATTCATCTGTGAAAACAATAAACACAGTCAGGATGTGTCAGAAGAGGTATTTCATGTATGAGAGTCAATGTATTAATACTGTTGTAAAGCACATTTCGCAACTACCTAGGACACAGCACCTCTATGCACAATGCTTGTCACCGAAGAAAGAGATGTTTATATGAGACAGGTACAATAAAAGATTATTGAGAGAGGGGGAAGAATAAAGAGCCTATATGACAAGGATATTTACTTAAGGGATTCAGATGATGACTGAGAGGGGATGCTATTGCTCTCCATAAATACAGCAGGCCAGAATTATTTAAGCCTAAGCAGCATAAAGACGAGTATGAACTTTTTATGACCTCTTTCATCTGGAAAATAGAAGATCAGAAAAAGAGAGCAAACAGGCTTAGATTTAAGAGTTTGTGAAAGGGATTAGGTGTTGTGACTCAGGAGGTCCTTTCTAGTCTTACTGTCCTGCCCAAACACACATAGGCAGTGTGTGCTAACACCAGATGTTCAGAAATCATGAGCCACAACCCTGGAATCTGTGAACACCCCACGCATACAATACCCAGTTTGTTTAAATAAAGCATAAATCAAAACAAGCAAATTTGTAAGCCAATCTCCCAGTTTCAAATTCTTCTTTTCTCCTTCCCAAGCACGCAAGGAAATGTCTTGGAGATTGTCATCTTCCCCAGGTTTGTGCACTAAGGGAGCAGTCACGGGTGTTCTTGCACTGAAGATTGATTTACAGGCATTTTTATCAAAAGCTGCTAGCAACACAAGAGTTTTGGAGTGCCATTCAGACCTCACTCCCCCTTTCATCACACTTCAATCTAGCTTACCAGTCCTTCATTTTCCAGAGCTGGCAATGAATTCTGCCCCTTCATCCCTGCCTTTCCCAGGCCAAATACACAGACAGGAAGAGAAGGAGGTAAAATAAAGAAGAGAAACAAGCTGCCTGAAACTGCACTTGTTTCTCCTCTTCAAGTCCCCTTCTGGGGGGATGTTTTGGATAGTCTTCCTCTCTTACAAAAAACTTAGAATGGGTCCCAGAGAAGCGAACAAAATTTTGCTGGGCTTCCTCAAGAAAGCTAATTGGCTGCCTCTCCAAACCAGCCTCTGAGAGACACCTTCCTCCTTCTCCCTTTCTCGAAGGGAAGATTAAAATCCATTTGAAGGTCTGTAGTAGCTTTTTTAGTAGCAAGTGATTTCAACCCAAGCAACATTCATCAAGGTCGAAACCTGTAAACTCATTAATGTTGCTCTCCACAAGCTGGATAAAAAGAACTGTGCTAGTGTACAACAGCACCATCTACTGACCTCTTCTAAGGGCTGTATTTTTTTGGGTTACTTCAGTATGAGCTCACACTTTTAAATCAGTCCTACTAAGACTTGACATAGTTACACTGAAGAGACCAAAGAACAGAAAGTTCTCTTCACTGGTGAAACAGAAAGGTCCCTTAAGATTTGGGGCAGGACCAGGAACCTTGTAGTGCAAGGCAGGACCTAAGCACTCAAAGAGCAGCCTTGGTTTTCTGCAGTGTTCAGACTGCCTCCCATCAGCACAGCTCGTGTCCTGGCACCTTCTGAGTAAGTGCTGAGGCAAACACAATGGCAAATGTCCTCTTCCTACTTTGGAGGATCAGCCACCAAATCTAGATTAATTGTCTCTGGTAATCTGTGGTCAGCTACTGGTCAAAGAAGCCATGGACTCTCTGACACCCACTGAAGTCCCACAGCAGCAATGTTCCCTCTGCATCTGTTTCCTCCCCAGGGCTCTCAGACACCTATCTAAGTTCATGGGCCTTCATCAGTCTAGAGTTTGACTATGTTAATATTAATGGTCCTTTGAAACAACTACGGGACAGCTCAGATTCTATTGTGCTGTTGTGATCTGGTCCTTTCTCTCACAATTCACAGCATCTCTGTTTTCTCAGGCAGGCAGATTGTGATCATTACATGGTGCCCATTTAACTAAGAACCTTTCTTCATGGTTTTATCTTTGAAAGTAGACAGGTGAGACCTCTACTGGGACACTGCCTCCTGCTCTGAGGGAAGGCAGAGCTGCTGTTAAACCAGTCTTCATTAATCATCACAGAAATCACTTGGAAGTGGAATCTTTAAAAGCCAAACTCAATGTTGTTACTTCCAAAGATGCTCCTTATTTTAAACTGCTCATGACTGAGATTTTTGGTGAGAAGAGCAAAGCTGTATTTTATTTTAAAAGCAGGTTTTCCAGAAGCCTTTCTGAGCTTCACACATAATGCTGTGTGGCTCCAAAAGGTGCAGTCACACGTGCTTGGTTTCATGAAGCAGTACAATTTTCACTGGATCTGACAGACTGCTGATCTCATTTCTGGAGCCAAGATTAGGTTTCTTCTGGTGGGGGTGGGGGGGGGTTGTACAGTGGCAGTTATTCTCTTCCAAATAAACACATTATTAAGGAAAGTGGATGATCAGATGTTCTCTCCCTCCAGCTGCCATGTTCCTGCTGTGTGCTGTGAAAGTGCCAGAGGCTGTTTCTGACATGCTGATGTCCGAATTTCATCACCCAGAGACAGTGCAAAGACTGAATGCCATTCTCAAATTTCACACGCTCTGGAGGTTTAGATATCAAGTCTGGCCAAGGATGGAAGAGGGAGCACAGCAGATCTTTAAGGTACATGGGGCGCATGAAACACAACATTGTCATTCGCAACCTGCCTTGTGGGATAGATGAGTAATGATTCACTGCCACCACATTGTCTGAAAATCTGTTTAGAGAGAAAAATGCCTGTGTAAGTCACACTGGTCAGGGAGGTTATGTATAAAATGGGGAGTGTATAACGAGGATGCAGGTCAGAAAAAACATCAGAGAAAGACAAACATGTGACATACATGGTGTTAAATTTTTACAAGATACAGAATTGGAAAAATTTGTGAGGTACTGAATGTCTTGGGTACTTGTGCTCATGTTTAATTAGCAGTATTGACATTAATACTAGTCTGCTGTAACCACATGTCTGTCTTGGTTTTGTTTAGATTCCTCCTCCAAGTATAAATTTTACTCTGCCTTCTCCTGTCCTGGGGATGCCATCTGTGCCAATGTTTGACCCCCCTTGGGTCCCTCAGTGCAGTGGGAGTGTGCAGGATCCCATAAATGAAGATCAGTCGGTAAGCAGGCATCGCTACAGTAAGCATTGCTTTTTCTCTGCAGCAGCATGGGGGCACTTAAGCCAAAAGATGTTGACTTGTCTTCCTCAGCTGTGAAGAATCTAGTGCACAGTCCGTGTCGGGCACACAGAATTTTCTGCAAGGGCATAAGGCTTTTCTGTTTGTTTACTGAGGTACTGTACTGCATATCATATCCCTGAGAGAGACAGCAGCTCCGATCTTAGGAGCACACAGCTCCAAGAGAAGATGAGTTCACTGTGCCTGACAGACCATTGTCTGCAGTTCATGTGGTGTCTCCTGGGAGAGGTCTGCACCAAGGCTTGTTGTAGATACAGCTCCAAGAGGAGTCTCCTGATGAATCTCTGTTCACCTAGCACTAGTCTGATTTGTATTTAGAAACTGAGTTGCTGAATGTCAGTGTTTTTCTCTCTGGCAAAAAATGCAGGATGTGTGCATCTTAACAGCTTCAGGTTGTGTTTCTTCTCTTTTCTTCCTGACAGAAGTCATTTTCAGCCAGAGCTGTGTCACGTTCCCATCAGCGAGCAGAGCACATCCTGAAGAACCTGCAACAGGAGGAAGAGAAGAAACGCCTGGGCCGGGAAGCCAGTCTCATCACTGCCATCCCCATCACTCAGGAGGCCTGCTATGAGCCGACCTGCACACCAAGCTCAGAGCAGGAAGAAGAAGGTGTGCTCCAGGGCCAGAAACTGTATTCCAGGAACCCAAGAGCACCTGCCACCAACACAGAGGGCTGCTTAGGGGTGTAACATCCAGTTAGTGTTAGTGTTAGGAATGTCACAACCATATCCATTTCCTGAAGAGTCTAAGTCATTGAGAAGAAAAGGTAGCTAAAAATTAGAGCAAGAAAAACACAAAAACCTCCTATATATTGAGTGCTCACTGTGACCTGCAGCCCCTTACCCATCTCCCCCCAGCTTCAGTGGAACTTGCCAGCATTTAACATCTCAAAGCTCCTAGCATCTTGCAGGATTTAACACAATGAGAACTTGCAAAACTAGGAATGGAATTTGCCTTCCCTAACTTTAACCCTTTAATAATTAAGAGGTGGGAGGTATCATCCTTTGGTACCGTCAGTCTTAAGACACATAGCTTAGGATGGGCTGATTTGCCCCTGGAGTTTTCCACCTTTATGGTGACTAGTGGGGCAGCCTAGATGACCACCTCAACCTCAGTACTAAACTTTCAGATGGCCAAAGTTATACGACATGAGCCTTTGGGTGAGGATGTACATTGGTCCAGGCTAACAGAGCACAAAGATTTCATTAAAAGCATTCCAAGGTATGTGTCAGTGAGTACAGAGATGTTCAGACCTAAACATACACTAGGAAATCTGTGAGCAGAAAACCCAGTTCTGACCAAAAGCTAAGCACCAGCAACCATGATAGTTAACAGCATGTAGATGAAATGTAGAGCCGACTCAGTTACAGCGTGACTCACCAAAGCACTGAATGCTCTTATGGAACAAAGCTCTGCTGGTTCTGAAAGTGTGAGCAAATTAGCTATCTGACTGATCTTTCTAGATCTTAAATTGTGCATTTTGAATGTTACCTGAATGGAGGCCTGTGACTAGCGGTGTTCCCCAGGGCTTGATGTTGGGTCCCGTCCTGTTTAATATCCTCATTCACGATCTTGATGAGGGAATAGCATCCACCCTCAGCAAGTGCCGATGATACAAAGCTGGGAGGAGTGGCTGACATGCAGGACACTGCGCTGCCATCCAGAGAGACCTGGACAGGCTGGAGAGCTGGGCAAGGAGAAACCTAATGAAATTCAACAAGAGCAAGTGTAAAGTCTTGCACCTGGGGAGGAATAGCTGCATGTATCAGTACAGGCTGGGAGATGACCTGCTGGAGAAGAGCTCTGTGGAGAAGGACCTGGGGGTCCTGGTTGATGACAGGTTGTATATGAGCCAGCAGTGTGCACTGGTGGCTAAGAGGGCCAATGGGATCCTGGGGTGCATCAGGAAGAGTGTGGCCAGCAGGTCTAAGGAGGTGATCCTCCCCCTCTACTCTGCCCTGGTCAGGCCCCACCTGGAGTATTGTGTCCAGTTCTGGGCTCCCTGGTATAAAAAAGACAGGGACCTCCTGGAGAGTGTCCAGAGAAGGGCTACGAAGATGATTAAGGGCCTGGAGCATCTCCTCTATGAGCATAGGCTGAGTGAGCTGGGACTGTTCAGTCTAGAGAAAAGAAGACTAAGGGGGGACATAATGTTTATAAATATCTTAAGCATGGGATGCAGGGGGAATTGGCCAGCCCCTTTTCAGTGGTCTGTGGGGACAGGACAAGGGGCAATGGCTGCAAATTGGAGCACAGGAAGTTCCACACCAACACGGGGAAGAACTTTCTCACAGTGAGGGTGAGGGAGCCCTGGGACAGGCTGCCCAGGGGGCTGTGGAGTCTCCTTCTCTGGAGATATTCAAGACTCGTCTGGATGCCAACCTGTGCAATATGAGCTGGGGAGCTGCTTTGGCAGGGGGGTTGGACCCGATGATCTCTTGAGGCCCCTTCCAACCCCTACGATTCTGTGAATCTGTGAATTTTCAGTGTTCCAACTTGGTTCTAAGTGCTGTCCTTCAGAAAGTTCCCTAAAGTCTGAGAATTGGATTTGGGTTGACATTTCCCATTCTGTTTGTCAGTAGAAGAAGTTGCCAACCTGGCCTCCCGCCGTCTTTCTGTGAGTCCTTCCTGCACCTCCAGTACATCTCATCGGAACTATTCCTTCCGACGTGGCTCTGTCTGGTCAGTGCGGTCAGCAGTCAGTGCAGAAGGTAGGTTGACTTCACTTTGGAGTACCCTTCTTAGTACCCTTCATTTACTGGAAGCCTTTCCTGTTGACTCATAAAGCTGGTGGTTTTTCCTTTTGCTGAATGTATTCCTAAACTTGAGCCGCTTCACAATAAATTACTGCCTTTCATTATTTTATTCACTCCTCCTATAACAATGTCTTCCCTTGCTGCAGAGTAGTGCCATGGACAGCACTCTGGCTGAAAAATGGTGATGAAATGAGATTTTGTTAAAATGAAAGTGGGTTCCTTACAGGAAGAGAAATATGAATTGGAAAAATACACATTTACAGTGAAAATTCTTGATGAAGTTGGCTGGAGGCTCATTTTCTTCTCAGAGATAGTAACAAATGTGCCATGCTTGCACAGTGACCAGAAACCCTATGTTTTTGTTCTGCTGGTACAGCACCTAACATAAATGTTTAACCTACCTGGATAATGCCAGAGCTTATTCACTAACCAAACTTTTCTTACTGTTCCAGATGAAGAACACACTACAGAGCATACTCCAAACCACCATGTGCCACAACCACCTCAGGCTGTGTTTCCAGCGTGCATCTGTGCAGCGGTGCTCCCCATCGTCCATTTGATGGAAGATGGAGAAGTTCGGGAGGATGGAGTAGCTGGTAATGACTGGGTTAAAGTTCAAGGAATTCTTGCTCAAGGGTGCCAGGACCTGCCAGCACTTTGGACAATGGCTTACATTTTTTGGGTGCCATAACTGAAGTGGAAATGAGGTGTAACACAACCTTGTTATTTGCACACGGTTCATGCTTCTTAGAAGTATTATGTGCTATATTGTTATGAGTGTATATGTTTGTTATAAATTTAATGAATAATCTATTAAATCCTCACAAACTACTTGGAACAGTTTGTTCTCCAACAGAAAAGTTATTTTTGTGGGGTTTTTCCTTTATTTTCTCCATAATTTGTGTTTGGTTTTGAGGGTTTATTGCCCTTTTGGGGCCCTAAAAAAAGCCTAAATTCAAGAAAGAGACTGAGAAGCTGAAAATGGCCTGGGGGGGAGGGGAGGGGGCTACCAGGATGGTAAGATGTCTAAAACAGATATCCTTGGAGGGGTGATTGCAGAAGTTGGGCTTGTTTGGTGTGATGAAAAGGAAACAAAGAGTTGTCGAACTCCAGCTTAGAGGTTGGAGTTCACTGGCATGGTGCCATTGCTTTGACCTGAAATTTGGAAGGCACTTTATAACCAGGAGCATAGTGCAGTTTCCATGGATTTTCCATCCACAGCAGTTACCAAGCCTTGGCTAGTCAAAGCCATGATTGACATAATCTGGTGTTGGTGACAGTCCTGCTACAAGCAGAGTTTAGACTGGAGACCTCCAGAGGTCTAATCCCACCATTTCTTTGATCCTTTGGTAAACGGAAAGCCACCTATACACAGCTTGAACGTTTTGGTTATGGTCTCTGATGTATTTGTAAATTAATAATGCATTTTTCTGAATTTGTTTCCCTGAAATGTTTATAGATGGTGGACTGTTGCCCTTCCTTTCTCATCACTCATCTTGTCAGCTGATTGCACAGTTAGCTTGCTGTTACATTTTGTATTCAGTTTTGGGTGGATGTAGTCAGCCAGCTAAATAATGTATGTGTCAGTTTCTGATCAGGAACTGAGTACTGAAAACAAAATAATGAATAATTCTCTGTTGTTTAATCTTCACAGGATTCCAATTAATTACACTTTGGGGAGTTGATCATCAGTGCAATTCCCTGCTGATTATCTAACACTGTTCACCAATACCAGATAAATTCACTCAGTGAATCACTATGAAATTGAAAAAAGTACATGAATTTATGATTTTTAATTGCCAGATTCGTTCACCTGAAGTTGTGAATCCAGATAGTTATTGCTTTATTATTCCTCTGACTACAGTAGTTAAGTGCTTCCTCTCATATCACCAGTAGCTAGGGACTGGTTGACCAGGTATCCTAGTGTCTCAAAGAAGGTCCTGTGTGTTGCAGGACAACACATAACAGTTGCAGAAGGTTAGGACTGTTTGTGTCTCAGCGTTACTGGTTCATTGCTTTTCCAAAGGAGATGGTTCTGACCTCATTTTCTTTCTCTTCCGCAGTGAGCGCTGTTGCTCAGCAGGTGCTGTGGAACTGCTTAATTGAAGATCCATCGACAGTTCTGCGCCACTTCCTGGAGAAGCTCACCATCAGCAACCGACAGGTGCACTCTTCCTCTCCTGGTGGTGTGTGTATCGCTCAGAGCAGGGGAGAACAGCTCCAAGCAGAATCACTCTGTGGGCATCACTGAGAAGAACATTTCTTATTATAATGTAGCTCAAAGCCTTTTAGGCTGTATCATCAGTTGGCTTCAATCTTTGTCCACTAATGTAAATGGGACATAGCTGATTTACTGCCACTAAGGATCTGACTGTCTCTAAGCCAAGCTCTGAACATCTGCTTAGTAAAACACAACCCTTTCTATCTACCATGGGCAATATTGCCTGCACCTGTGCCACTCTGCTCAGCTTTCTCCGAAAGGTGGGGGTGGCCTTGTCTCTCCTTGGCTTATTAGACTGCTTTCTACTGCCATGGCTAAGCTTTATGGAAGAGAGGCATACTGGTTCTGACTAGGTGAAAGGCAGTGAGGCACTCTGTAACATCTTCTCAACTGCACACTTGATGTACGATATCAGTATCACTGTCCTCATCTTCCAAGCTATCACCTAAAACTGACTATGAAATGAACATTAAAACCTGAGAAAGGCCAGGAAAGTCTGCTTTTTATTTCATTGAGTAATCAGGTCTCAGTGGACTTACTATTCCTAAGACTTCTCAGCCATAGTCCCCAAAACTTGTTTTTAAGTTCAGAGGGTCACTTCTGTTTGTTAAGTACCTCTGAGAAAGAAGCTATATGCTGTCCAGCCTCAGAGGCCTCTAAGCTATCATAGTCTGCTGGTTTACGGTCTCTTCATAGTCATACTACAACCATGAATACAGACCACAGAGAACAGGTGTATTTCATTGGAAGCTTCTTTCAGTGGATGTGTCATTGGCACGGGTTATAATCTGCATATTCATGCCTGTAACACTAGCAGAAATCTGCTCTTGGTTAAGAGAATGAAGCCCACAGAAGAAATTTATGACTGTCTGTCCTTAGCTGACAGTGATACTCCTTCCCCTCTATTTCCTCTTCCCACCATAAGAAATGTGTTAGTCTGCATTTGAATCAGGCAGCCTCTAAAGGAAGAGAAGTTAGGTTCTGTCCACACCTCCTACCCAGCAGCCACAGCTACTGAGTTGAGCTGACCGAGGTTTCACAGATCATCTATGTAGTTGTTTCTTGCAATAAGCAGCACGGGATTATCACAGGGAAAGGAGTGCAGAATCAGGGTGCTACAGGCAGTGCAGTTTGCAGTAGGAGTTACTGTCCTCTCTGAGATAAAAAAGACAGACATTGACCTGAGTGCTGTGCCCTGGGCCTTGGGAAACTTGGGAGCAGTCACAAGCATACAGTTCTTCATGTGCCAAGAGACAGAGCTGAACAAGGGAGTATGGAAAAATGGGGAGAAACAAAGTCAGAGAGGACAAAAGGGAGAAATCCATCCTCTACTTTGTGATGGAAAGTAAAACCATTTGCTCTTCTTTCCAGGATGAGCTGATGTACATGTTAAGGAAGCTTTTGTTGAACATTGGAGACTTCCCTGCCCAGACATCTCATATCCTCTTTAACTACTTGGTGAGTAATGTGCAGATCTCTTGTGCAGCCCAGAACGTCATCTCTGCCTGTATGTGTCCTGAAAAGTTAATGTCATAATCTGCAAGGAAATAAATGCTCTTAGCTTTTCCTATGTAGTTCATAGCTGCTTCAGGCTGTGAATGCAAATCACTAGGCTTACACCAGCCTTTCAGTCCTTCTGCAGAGAGAAAAAGGAACCTTTAATTTTTTATTAAACCCTGAAGCAGCCTGTCATGGTATTCTGAATTGAACCAGAGACAAGTTGCAGACACTAGAAGGATGCCAGTGCTAGAAACCTTTAATTATTTTACTTAATTTTGATTCCAAAAGTGCTTTGTTCTTGGACAGTCCTATTGGAGCAAATGTAGTAGCTTTGTTCAAGGCTGTGGAAAATGCTTTTGCTGGAGTCAGGAGATGAAAAGACGTAAAGATGTATGCTACTCCAGGAGCCCTCTGTGAGTTGTATATGGGCAGCATATCAGAGCAGAAGGCATAGGAAGTCTCTTACCAAAGGGGTTCTCCCTGTTCCTCACCTACAATGGTATTTAAGGCTGTTAAGGAAGAATAGTACAACAGGTTGTTCTGTAGTGTGTATAAACTTCCAGGACATAAGTTTAATGAGTTTATCCCTCTGAGTGAAGAAAGATAGAAGAACAGGATTCTTGCTCTGCACAATTAGGGCTCTGTACGGCCTGATCTGCCTCTTCCTATTACCTGCAGGTAGGACTGATCATGTATTTTGTACGCACCCCTTGTGAATGGGGCATGGATGCCATTTCTGCCACACTGACCTTCCTTTGGGAAGTGGTGGGCTACGTAGAGGGACTGTTCTTCAAGGATCTCAAGCAGACTATGAAGAAGGAACAGTGTGAAGTGAAGCTGCTGGTGACTGCCTCGATGCCAGGTATGAGAAATGAATCTAAATCTCTTTCACTTCAAGTTCATGAAACCCTGTGCCAGAAAGGAAAGCCATCTCTACTGGATCGGAAAAAGGCATGTTACAAAATGGCTCCATATTCCTAAGTGTGTTTTCCTTGAGTTGAGGATTCAGCCAGTAATTCCATCTATAATACCCTGAGATTCAGAAAGCCACTTTAAGATGTCTGCAAGAAGCAAACAGAAAGTGAATCAGAACAGTCTGTTCAGCTCAGAGCTTTGTGCCTGTTAGTCTGTGAAAGGCTGGCAGGATGGTCATTGTAAGATTGTCCCCTTCAGACTGAGTTTGTTATTATGCAGCATCTCATTTCAGTCTTGAGAGAGCCCAAGAAGAGTGTGCAATAAGCCTAGGATGCCACGAGTCAAGCAAAAGATATCTTGCTGAAAAACAGATTTGCCCTTTTAGGTTTGTTCCTTCCACAGCGTGACAGTTACTGCTAAAGCCAGCTCAGTCCTTTAGCAGCAGATCGATTTCTCATTAACTGTGGAAGTGTAAGACTATGCTAACGCTACATAATGGATTCCAGGCAGGACTGGCATTGTCTGTCTGCTCAGGAATGAATCTATCACTTTTTCTCCATGAGCAGTCTTTTAAAATTGAGTTAAAGAGGCCAGGGAGAATGCAACTGATGTTCTTCCTTCAGGCACAAAAACCCTTGTCGTGCATGGGCAGAATGAATGTGATATTCCAACTCAGTTACCAGTCCATGAGGACACACAGTTTGAAGCTCTTCTGAAGGTAGGAGTCAGTTTTTGAACCATACAAACTTCTTAATGGAACATTTACCTGCCATACTTGCATGACAGCAGTACATTCTACCTGATCATCCTGTTTCAGTGGGGGAGGGAGAGAAGTTTTGCTGACAGGCATTTCTGTCTCCATATGAGGAGAGCTTGGTTGCCAGAAACAGGATCCTGTATGAAAGGATATTGTAAATGCTCTGACTTCACAGACAGGCAAAAGCTCACAAATGCAACTACATTTAAAGACACTGAAGCTTGTTGGGTATTTGCCATACACTGTGCTTTGAATAAATACACAAATTATTTAAACGTTTGGTTGTTTAAAGACTAAAGAGAATAGTAAAATCAGGGTGGAAATGATGGTTCGGTGGCCACAATGACATCTTGGGATCTAGGACATGTGCAGGCTGTGCCCCCTTCTGCCAAAGATTTCCTGGATGGGCTTAACAAAACCTCATAGGAAACAGATTTGTAAAAGTCTTCAGTTTGTCCAACTATGTTAAATTTTAATGGGAATCAGGCATCTCAGTGCTTTTAAGCATCTGAACTTTAGTGTCTCTCTACACCACCTTTCACTAAAGCTTGATAAATACATAGTATGGAAATGGAAGCTGCCATACCCACGTGGCTCATACAGCCAAGCAAATACATGTGACATGAATACACGGAAATAAGTAACATTCAGTGACTTCAGGACTGTGAAATCAGCAGGCTTTGATTATCACAAACATATTTTATGACTAAAAAAGGAAATTAAGAATTAATACCAGCAAAGTGATTCATGCAGGTTTGTGCCTTTGTATGTTATTAGCTGGATATTATTCTTCTTGGTGTACTGGTCTTTGTACAAGGGAGCTGATAAGTAACAGGATTTCTTTCTTCCTCTTCAGGAGTGCTTGGAGTTTTTTAACATACCTGAAACACAGTCTTCTCATTACTTTTTGATGGATAAGCGATGGAATCTTATTCATTACAACAAGGTAAGGCAAAGGTCAGGTACAGATGACTCTATTGTTTCCATCCAGTCCCTCTTTAAGCGTCAGGGTTACCTAAAAGGAGAACAAGCAGCCCATAAACAGACAGAATTCTGTCCTGTGGGCACCACACCTTGGGTGTTTAGTTGTGTCTGGTGAAAGATTGGAGTTGGACAGAAGGAGGAGGAGGCAGAAGTGGAGTCATTAACGTTAGCTTCCTTAGAAAAGAGCAAATTTCTCTTCCGTTTATGCTCTTCCACGATATCTGACACTGTCTGAAAGCCCTGACCCAGAAGCTTTAGAAAGGGCTAAAGGGCCTTTTATTCAGTTCTGTTGAGTGATGCTGTTACAATTGCATTTTCTTGCACTTGTTTCCTTTCCTGGCAGACCTACGTCCGTGACATTTATCCTTTCCGGAGGTCAGTTTCTCCACAGCTCAACCTGGTGCAGATGCATCCAGAAAAGGGTCAAGAGCTCATCCAGAAGCAGGTATCTTACTGTCACCAAACACCTCTGCCCAGAAATAACACTTTCTTTTCCTTGAAAGACCTTCACTCATGCTGCATGCAGACAGAGCTTTGCTGGAGAAAAGCAGTTGGCATGGTGCCACTGGACAAGTGTACAGTATTTTAACAGTCAAAAAATGCAACTTGAATTCCCTCCCACTCTCTCTACATGACTTTTTCTTTGCATGCCCATCTAGCTGTTGAGCAAGAATTACCTGTTCTACCTTCCTCTGTGTCCTCTCACTGTAGAGAATGTTGCCTGCCTCTCTTCCTTGTCCTGCTCTCAGACGCTAGTTTTACAACAGATACTCCCAGAGACACAGCAGGACTGATTGTTTTGTCAGGGGAATGTTTGCCCTCATAAGAGCATTGTCCTCCCTATCTTCCAGCCTGAGGACCAGATAATCTGTCTGACCCTTCTACTGCTCTGTCGCCCCCAGGAGCTCTCCCTGAGGAGCTAAACTGTAACTGAAGTGGCAGGGCAGTGCCTTTAACGTGCAAGTGTACTTTCTTTCAACAGTAAGACAATGGTATTGAGCTCACTCTACCTATAGAAGCCACATGCTCTGGTTTCCACAAAATCACAGTTGTCTCAGTAGGACAGCATTGAGTGTTCAGGGAAAAGCTGCTCTAGCTGTATCTGCAAGGGATGATAATAAGCAGGAAATAAAAAGGGGTAATGTGGTTAAATGGTACGAGTTTGGTATTAACAGTTGTATAGGCCTAAATCAGCTGCTGGAGTTGTGTCACTGGCAATGTGAATGCAGGGACAGGAAAATATCAGGAGTGGTTACAAAAAACAGCTATAAAGCTGCTTAAGAGAGACTAGCAGCTAAAATAATGGGGAATATAGTTAATGCCATCTCCTATGTGTACAGTACAGAATAGGGACATATTTTATGTGCTGCATTTGTCAGTAGAAAGTCTATAAAAATATGAAATTACTTGAGATCATTTTTGTCACTTTTCTGAACAGAAATTATTCTCCCTGTGGTTCTAGTAGATGCGTCCCACATATCAAATAAATGAGTCTGATGTGCCCTGCATGACCCAAAAAGATTAAACTGGCTTGTCCAGTTTTGTCAGGGCAGTATTTTACATTTACATTTTTCTATCTAGAGTACTTAAGGGGCAAAATATTTCTAAGGCAAGCTTAAATCATGCGTCTCCCAGCCTCTCTGTAGTCATGAAGAAGTTGCCGGGCAGCATCCAGCTTCAGCAAAGAAAACAGTACTGTATGGTCTACCCACAGAGCAGAAATCCATGGAAAAGTATTCTCTTCACTGTCGATTAATTGAGCACCCAGTTCTAAGCCCAGTGCACTTCAGAGGAAGGTCGTAACAATTGTAGCATGTGGGAGTTGAGCTTTGTCACGTGTCAAGCCACGCGCTTCAAGTTTTGGCTTCATCCCAGTACCTAAGAGCTGTCTCAAAACTCCTTCAAAGGACAGTAACTTCTACTCCTGAGCATCACTCTGCCTTACGGTTACTTTTAGCATCAAAATAAAATAGCTAGCCTGACTCGTCCTGCCAGTCAGAAGTTCAAAGGAGGCTGGTAGAATGGAACTCGGTTTCCCAGTTGACGTACACCAGCAGCAATAATCTGAAGTCAGCAGGACTTTGCTTGTTTGCAGTAACTAGGGATCTGGTCTGCTTTGCTTTATGACTGCTTTTCTTTTGCATCTGTACATACACTTTCTGTGGTCAGACATGAGCCAGCCTCAACCCAGAAGGTAGGCAACTGTTCCAACCTCGTGTTGACTATATTGCAAGACCTTGCAGAGAGCAACTGCAACTACCTGGCCTTCATTTTGAAGTTGGCTTGTCTCTGATCACCTTGGGGCTCACACTGGAGAAGCTTACATTAATCTACAAGACCACATGGCACAGTTGCCATATGTTTTACAACCCCCAGGGTTTCCACCAGACTGAAAAAGAAAGTGTTGTTAAAACCTCTTTTACAAACACAATCATCTCTGGTAGAGAATATAGGGAGCATTTTGAATCTGAACAAATACATGATAGCTTTGTCAGAAGAGCTTAATTCTCAGTCAAGGAATTAATCTTATCCTGCTTAGTCTCTGTCCAAATACAAGTGTGCCCAATTTTGAAATGGAGAAGAAAGCACTTGTATTGCAGAGATGAGTATTGTGGGGTGAGAGACTTCCTTAAGAAATCTGGACCGATGTTGGACAAAACCAGCTGGGGGGGCAATGGCTTAACTTGAATTTGTCCACAGTAGTCATACAAGTTCTAGCAGAAGGGTGCAGCACTAGCCCTGTGAATTTCAACAGGTTCCTCTGAGCCATGAGTGCAGCAGCCCTCCCATCAGAGAAGGCCATGGAAGCAAACCTAGAAAGTGCATATATGTTGCAGAGAACTTTTTGATCAGACTGATTCTGATCCTTGTCTCCTCTCTCAGGTGTTCACCCGCAAGCTGGAAGAGGTGGGGCGGGTGCTGTTCCTCATATCGCTGACACAGAAAATCCCCACCGCCCACAAGCAGTCCCATGTGTCTATGCTCCAGGAAGACCTCCTCCGCTTGCCTTCATTTCCCCGAAGTGCCATTGATGCTGAGTTCTCACTCTTCAGTGATCCCCAAGGTATGGCCTTTGGATAGCTTTCTTTGGTGGTTGTACAGGGCCTGGAAGCTTTCTGTGGGGCAGTGTAGAGACATGCAGGCTTTGCTTCCCTTGGAAACATACAGGCCTGTAGCATCTCTGAAAGCTGATAAATCTCTTCCTAGGGAAGATGACATGTAGCTGTTGGTCTGTGAGCACAACAGTAGAAAGGGCTTTGCTATGTTAGAGGTTTCCAGACAAAACTCATTTCTTTGGGCCCAAATAAGAATAAATTATAATTATGTAATAAAATTATGCACGAGGATACAGCTGGAACACTGTGTTCAATTTTGAGCTCATCAGAACACGAGGGTTTTTAACAAACCAGAGAGGCTCCCAGGAAAGGTCACTAAGGTTGTTAGTGAACTGAAGGACTTGCCATATGAGGAGAGGTGGAAGAACCTGGGCTTCATCAGTTGGGAGAAGAGAAGGCTTGGATGGGGGGAGAGCATCTAGCAGTGGGCATCCACTAAAGCAGCACTGTAGCAAGGACAGTGTCAGATCTTTCTCAGAATTAACAGCAAAAGGACAAGAGGCAGCAAGTCCAAATTGAAGAAAAGGAAATTACAATTGGGCATAAAGAAAAAAAAATCACAGTACAAACAGGAAGGTACTGGGAGAGGAGCCCAGCGGAGCAGTGGTTTCGCCATCCTTGGAGATTTTCAAAACTCAGTCTGTCAAGACCTTCAGCCACCTGATTACTTTTGAAGTTAGCCTTGCCTGAACCAGGGACCTTTAGTAGTCTTCTCTAACCTAGGTTTTTCTGTCTCATGGGAGTCTCTGAACTTTGGCTAAAGCACTCCATGCTCTACACTAGCATCCTGTCACTGGGCCAGTGTTTTCAGACCCAAGCGCCTGAAGACCAGTTCTGAGAAAGTTTCTAGGACCTCATGGCATAACTACTTCTAAAAAAGGAGAGCTCAGAGGCTTTTGCTGTCCACTTTGAGAAAGCAATGGGCCTTTAATGAAGATTGAGCAAATTTTGCAGCAGAGAGATAGAAACAGGACACTACCTAGAAACTTTGCTGTGAAAGTCAAGGTGGATTTCCAGCCTGACTTGGGGATTAAACAGGCCACTCTTGCAGAACGGTAAGCATTGGCAGGTTTTCTAACAGGCCCTAGAGACACTTACTTTCCAAAGTATTGCTGTAACTCTGAATCAAGGTCCTATATGTTGGGGGACACCTGAAGGGTAAAAAGTCAGCAAAATCCACACAGCCATTCAGGTTATGTGCGGCAGATGATGAATTTCTGGTTCTATGTACAAGCTCAGATTGGCTTTCACGTCTTAAGAGGAGAATTTCCAACCTGTGCAGAGCGGATTTAATGAGCTGTGTGACATTCATCACTCTTTGTCTTCACCTGTGTTGCTTTCAACCAAGGCAGGCCCTCTGGGAAGTACCAGAAGCAAAGGATGGGTGAACTAATTTCAAAAAGGCAGAACGATGGTCAGTGTTGCCAGAGGGTTTTCTGGAGAGGCCTTTGGCCTCTGGAGGTGTGGTGAGGCTGGCTGTAGTGGACAGATTCGACTGCTGTTGCCTCTTCTCCCCCACAGCTGGGAAAGAGCTCTTTGGTCTGGACACTCTTCAGAAAAGCTTGTGGATTAAGCTGCTAGAGGAGATGTTCCTTGGCATGCCCAGTGAGTTCCCCTGGGGGGATGAGATCATGCTGTTCTTGAACGTCTTCAACGGTGCCCTGATCCTGCACCCTGAGGACAGTGCCTTGTTGAGGCAGTACGCTGCCACAGTCATCAACACAGCCGTGCACTTTAACCACCTCTTCTCCCTCAGCGGGTACCAGTGGGTCCTCCCCAGCATGTTGCAGGTGAGCCATTTCCATGAACAATATGAGGGAATGAGCACTTTGTTATAGAACTGGCTGTTAATGGAGAAACTGCTGAGTCCCAGGCAGGTCATGGATTTTGGGGTCTCCAAGAATACAGTAGGTCAGGGTGGGACAGCCCAAATTTCCATTCCTGAGACTACATTCCCTTTTCTTCTCCAGTAAAATACTACATTTTCTTTCCTCCTTTATGTTAAGTAAATGAACATTGCTTTCCCTGACTGTGTAGGTATGTGAAATTTCTGAGGTATTTTTGGACCTTGGGTCTCCCTCAGAGTTATTTTTTTCTCCAGGAATGGCTGAAATTTGGGGAATGATTGAAATATTTGGATTTATTACTTGCTGATTGAAAATAAATGATATTCACTTCTTTAAGTATGATAATTGTATTATCTGCAATGTAAATAGCAACAGAAAATAATACTATTTAGGAAAAACTGTATGTTGTCTTCTCATGTGAGTGATGACAAATACTGCAAGTGTTTCTCTTCACTTTGAGGTTTACAGGTGTGACTTTTTCTGTTGCCATTGGGAAAAATCAGGTACTGAAAATAAAAATATACATACAGTTCTTTTACAGACAAAAAAAATATTATTTCTGCAGGACTCAAAGACAATATCTAAGTAGAGATTTAGTATTATAATGCAAATTCAGGAAAAAACCCTATTGTTTCTGTAAAAGAAGCAATGACCATGACATCCTGATGTATGTTAATTTTAATAGAGTTAACAGAGTGTGATAATTAGGACCAGTGATGAATTTAGCTATAAAAACAAACTCTTTAGTAACTGAAAACTCTAATATCATGCCTAACACAGTTAGGTAAGTATGTTTTGGATCCAGGTCTGCAGTACATGAGTTTATTCATTAGAAACAAGACGTTCTAAGATAAAATAACAACTTAATTGAAGTACAGGGCAGTAACCATCCAGCCCTGTGAAGGACTCTCCCTTAATTTTCACTTCTCATTATGAGATAAATTACTTTTGTAATTCTTTCCTACCACCCCTTGCTCCTCCAATTACTGCCAAATAATTAACAAAATACCACTTTTGGGAGGCAAAAAAACAATTCTAAAAGAAAACCCAAGTGTTGCCGAGCTTGCTTGTTTTTGCAGACCCTCACATCTCTGTTCCTGGTACCTACGATCAGCTGGTTTGTTTGTGGTCATCACAAACATTCTTCTACCACTTCTGGGCTTCACCCAGCCATTAATAGCATAATTCCTGATGCAGGCATGCACATACCCCCACAGGGCTCTTTTCGTTGCAGGCTTTTCACTTTCCTTGGTAAAATGAATAGGCCATGGTGGTTGACTTCAGTCATAAACATGCTAGAAGCTTCTGATTGTATTGCAGACATGCTAATGTCTTTGGTCTGCTAGGCCAAGTGAATACATCTCTGCAGAGGTCTCACACTAGTAATTTTTTAGAACCCTTCAAGCCCTGTGCTATAACGTAAATTTTGCATGACCATAAAATCTCAGCATTACCTTTTGCCAGCAAACAGCAAGAAAATCACAGAATATACTGAGTTGGAAAGGACCCATAAGGATCATCAAGTCCAACTCCTGGCTCCACACAAGGAGCAATCCTGCCAACCCCAAACCTCCCACAGACTTGTACCAGGAGAGAAGTGCAGACAGGCTATTGAAACAGACAGAAGAAGAAAGCACAGTGAAGTTGTTCCTAGCAATTTATACTGTTTACATAACTGAGAAATAAATCCCACATCTATGGCAACACATTGACTGCATGGTTCATTGGCCAGCCCTGAAGGAAATGCCACTCTAAAAACCTTAAAATATCTTAAAAGTGGGTGGAACTGTCAGTGTGTTGGAGGACAGGCTGGAAGTTCAAATTATCTTGACAAACTGGGAATGCAGTCTGCAAAAAGGAAAAAAAAAACCACCCAACTCTCAAAGAGATTAAGTTGATCATGTTGGACAAGCATGGGTCCTTCCTTATGAATAATCAGCCACATAAATGTGGAAGGGAAAGTAACTGATTCAGTAACGCTTCTGCAGGACAGAATATTGGAGTTGTTCTAGATCTAAAGCTAAACATAAATCAACAGTGTCCTTCTGTTGAAGGATAAAAAAGAAAAGGTCTCAAATGCCATTCTGTGATGACTATGCAGGTTGGCAGCTTGTGAAAGAAACTTGGAATAATTCTGCTGCTCCAATCAGCAGTACTCCTGACTTAAGCGCTGGCTCTGTCCAGCTGTGGGCACTTCAGTTAATTGACTGCCAACTAGAACAGGGGTGTGCATCTAGAAAGCATGTCCCATGAGAAAGGTCTGAAAGAGCTGGGATTTGATTACCTGAAAAAGATGGAAGATTCAAGAAGAAAGTGCTAACTGGTTCCAAATAACTGAAGTGCTTCTAGGAAGGAGAGGGGAGGAATCTACTTCTGTTACATAGGACAAAAACCAATGGACTAAACTGTGACAAAGAAGGTTCAAGAGTGACAGGCAAACCTGTTTTCTAAGGTTAGTTTGTCCCTGAAATGCATTGCCAGGAAGAGTGGACAAGTCTCCATCTTTAAAAATGTTAGGCAAGCATATCAGGAATGGCCAGGCTGTAGTTGATTTAGTCTGGGATCAGGATATTGAAGAGCCCTACTACTAGAGCAGCACTTCCATGTCCTTTTTCATTTGCTCAGGTATATGCTGACTATGAAAGCAACCCCCAGTTACGCCAAGCGATTGAGTTTGCATGCCGCCAGTTCTACGTTCTGCATCGCAAGCCCTTTATCCTGCAGCTGTTTGCAAGTGTGGCCCCTCTCCTGGAGTTCCCTGTGAGTAAAAGCCATTCCCTGGTCTCAGCATGGGGAAGCCTGTGTAGGCACCCCGTCCCCCATCAGAGATCACAAAGAGAAAACAGCTGGAGCAGCAGCACAGTTCTTAGTGAACATGTGTTCACTGCACTTGGTGCTGCTTAGCAGTGTTTCCTGGACTTATTTCTGCATGCTTCTGTTCATCAGTGGATTGAGCAGGATGCTGAGTTAATGGGCCACTGGTATCCAGGCTAGTAATGTACTCTCACCTTAAATTTCTGAGTATAAGGTTGTAAAAGGACAGTAATGACTTGTTACTCTGTAAATACAAATTCTTTCTTAGAATCTAGCAATAGGAACTAAAAGTTTAATGCCACGTGTTACTGTGTGGAAAACTCTAAGACTCAATTAATCATGTTTTCAAATATTCATCAATTAATTTTAAAAACTGTAGTGAGTTAAAGCAATGGAACTTTAATTTGAAGTGTGACTGTCAAATCTAACTGCACATACACTGCAGGCACACACGTCTCTCTCCTTCACAAGGCAGCAAAGCTCTGTGTTTCTGGGAGGTAAAGCTGCCTGCAATTTTCAGATTGTGCTTCTGCTGTAGCATCAGTCTGTTGAGTCAGGCAAGACTTACTGTTTGATGGCAGTAAGCTCTTGGACTCCATGTAGGCCTTTGTCAAAAAAAAAAAAAAAGAAAAAAGAAAAAGTTGCCCACCTTTCCAGATAAAGATCCCTGGAATGCACACAGACCCCCAGCAAATCAACCACGAATGTCTGCTGTTGAAACAGGATGCTACAAACAACGGAACCAGCAAAGGAGTGTCAGCTCAGTGCCTCTTTGACCTGCTGCAGTCTTTAGAAGGAGATACTCCGGACATTTTGGACATCTTAGAGCTGGTGAAAGCAGAAAAGCCTCTCAAGTCATTAGGTAACAGCAAAGCACCCCTTATTCAGTAATTCTGCTTTGTTGGCTGTTGATTCAACATGCATTTTATGCAGCACAATTTGTTCAGGGCCCTTTTTTTCTCCCTGGATGCAGTCCCGTCTGCTGCTTGGGCCTCATAAGGCTTGTAGGGTTGGCTTTATCACAACCATCCTTTTAATATTTTCTGCAGGAGGGGAATTACTAATTTATTTTATTCCAAAGCTGCTTTTTCTGCATGGAGCCTGCTAGTCTGAGATTAGCCCCTGGCATTTAGAGTTTTATCATGTGTGGGTGAAGAATGAAAAAGATGCCTAATAAACTGTAGCATGCTGACAAGATCAGTGTTATCCTCTCCTCTGCTCCATGTGGGCAGGAAATAAAAGCATCCCCTCCTGTGGGTAGGCTATGACTAGTAAATGATGGATGCCATTCAAGCATCCAGTAGCGCTGAGTTCTAGGCAGGGTGTTGATTTATCACAAAGCAGAATACATCCAGCCACATGATGTATCCAGGACACTGTGTCTCTTGATAGTTACCCATGCAGTGCAGCTTTTAAGAATTTGACAGCTTTGTCATTTGCAGGGAAGTTATTTTTGTTGATTTTTGTAAGGGATCTTCAATTTTTATTTTCCAAATTTGCATTTCACTTAAATAATACTGATGTCGATGAACTGTGAAGCCCATCTAGCCTTAAAGTGCAGCTTACTGGGATTTTATGATGCTGAACAATTATATCACAAGTTATGATATAAAATAGTATAGGAATGGAGGCTATTTCTTCCTCTTTGTGGATTGTAGTAAAGATTTATATAAAAGCTTTGGGTTTTCTGTGGTGGGTTATTCAAAGACATCTCTGAAAATTCCAAAATGTGTGTAGATGGTGAGACTATGGATGAGTATGTTGTGTACCTGATATTTTCCATGTGAAGATCAGAATTATCTAAATTGTATGACTTCCAAGTTCCATTATTCAGTGATTTACATACTTTTGGACTTTGACTTGGGCTCCTATGTACCAAAGTCACTTCTGAAAATGGGACTATCAGTTTCCAGTCATCCCCAGGGTAATATTTGTAGTATGGGCCAAAAATGCTTTTGTAAACTTCTTCCCAAGCCACTAGCAAACCAGACTCACTTCTTCAGACTCACCCATGTGGCATGCAGTAGAGGAGGGACTTGATTTTTTTCTTTTTTTAGAAGTACAACTGTCCTCTGCCATCAGTGGTGTATCAGCATCATTTTTAGTGTGGCAAAAACATCTAGGGAAAAGCAGAGAGACCATAAAATTTGTCATTAAATTGACTTATGTCCTTGTCATGTATAAGCTTAAGATTTTATCTTGGTGGGTGATGTTTGAAACAGGACTCCTGTAGCAGCTGTAGGCCTTATGCTAAGCAGTGATATGAGCTACTGAGTTCCTGGAGGGTGGGATGCAAGTGGGAGCGCAGCGTAAGTTTCTTTTTTCAGAGGCAGATTTTTGACAAAAATCAAGAGTCTATTAGAGATTGTTAACATGAGAAGCAAACCATTGAAAAGGGAAAAAAGGTAGAAGTGTCCTAGCTCCTTTCATGGTCAGTGTGTTTGGGTGATAGTCTTCTCATGTTGCTTTACTCCTTCAGATTTCTGCTATGGGAATGAAGACCTGACCTTTTCAATCAGTGAAGCCATCAAGCTGTGTGTGACAGTGGTGGCCTATGCTCCTGAATCATTCAGAAGGTGCTAATTTGTTTTCTTGGTTTGTGCAGATGCAGAAAGGGCATAAAAGCTGCATATGGCATGTGAAAACAAGGCAGATAAATGGAGGCAGGGATATAGAAATGCATTCCAAGCATGGGCCTTCTCTGTGAGGCCAAACCTCTCTGCCTGTTGATACCATCTCCAGGGCTTCATCTTCAAATCCTGTCAGCTGCTGGTTGGTAGTCTGAGCAGCAAAACCTAAGTGGTATTTCCAGGTAGGGACTGCAGTGTGTCCTGCAGGTTTCTGTTGTTGGAGACAATGGAGGGGGAAGTGGAGGGGAAAAAATAAACAGCTGGAAAGAACAAGACCATACAGAGAGAGGGGAAATAAATGGTGTAAAGCAAAAAAGTTACTTTCCAATGGGGAACCAGAGAAAAAAGGAATCTTTGGAAGAGAAAATGGATGACATTCAGAAGATACCCAGAAGTTTGGGCTGTTGTTATCATTATTGTGTCATGCATCAGGTTACTTTATGTAACCTGATAAACAGTAACACCCCTGGTGTCCCTTATTCAAGAGTTTCTTTGGCTCAGGACTGCTTGTCTAGTGAGAAACAATGAAATCAGAAGGCCAGTGAGAGATCCAGTATAGAAATAGTGAGACAGCCAGCTAGAAACTTAAGCCTCAGCCTGATTTGAGTTTCAGAATAGACAAAATAAAACAGACCAAGTACTGGTTATTTTTCCAGCCTCCAGATGCTGATGGTCTTGGAAGCACTGGTTCCCTGCTACTTGCAGAAGCTGAAGCGACAGACCTCTCAAGCGGAGACTGTGACAGCAGCTCGTGAGGAGATTGCTGCTATGGCTGCCCTGGCCACCTCTTTGC
Organism: Zapornia atra; assembly: GCA_013400835.1. Classification (NCBI taxonomy): domain Eukaryota; kingdom Metazoa; phylum Chordata; class Aves; order Gruiformes; family Rallidae; genus Zapornia; species Zapornia atra. The sequence continues at coordinate 80,947 of VZTU01004751.1, read as the reverse complement.
AGGCCCTCTTGTACAGCGTAGAAGTTCTCACCAGGTAACCCACATGGTTCAGAGGTCTGAATCTGCATTTGTTTGTCAGTCTGGGGAGAGGGAAGGCACAGGGGGTCATGATGTGCAACTTAGCTTCAATACTGGTTGAGTTTTAGACATGGTAAAATTAGTGCCAAATGTTGCCAGATGACAGGCAGAACATCTGTGCACGTGTTTCATTTAGTCTTTAGCATGTTATCACCTTCCCTTTGCCAGGCCTATGACAGCCCCACAGATGAGTCGATGTGACCAAGGCCATAAAGGAACCACAACAGCAAACCACACCATGTCAGCAGGTGTGAACACCAGGTAAGTCAGAAGGCCTGCCTGCCTGCCTACCTTCCTTCCTCTCTGTCTGTCTCATTTTTCCAAATAGCTAAATGTCTTTTTCTTCATTTCCCTTTTCACACTCTGAAAGTATACTGACCACGCAGCTCTGTCCCTCAGCTCTCTGCTTTGCTTCCAAGCCCACTGTCAAAGCAACCATTGGTCAGGGTAGACTTGGATATCAGAAGGGTCGGATCATTCTGGCCTTGTTCTGGGAGTCTGAACAGCAGTTCAAGCTCAAACTTGCATGTTGGTTGAGACTCACAGAGACTGGCACCTCCTCTAGTTTTCTTCCCTTCCCCATTTCTTTTATTTTCCCTATGGTCTCTTTCTATCACCTTTATCTCCACATTGGTCTGGGGTGGTTTTTTTGCAGTTACAGATAGCAAAGGAGTGGGTGGCAGAGAATTTGAGAGAAGGAAAGAATGACCAGGAAAGTTTTTGTCCTTAAAAAACTCCACAAAACCCTCACAAAAACCTTCACATGGAAGGAGGAAATAAGGAAGGAGGTGGTGCCAGCAGACTGTAATACTGTTCCTCGGCCATTCCAGTCAGACGGCTGCAAATCAGACAAGGCCACTGAACTATTTAGTCATAGAGCAAGGGCTTAAGAAATCTTGTTATAAAATCCTCTGCCCACAAGCATTTGGGATTATGGAGGTTTTCTTTGCAGTACTGATTGCTGGGCAGCCCTGCATACTCATGGCCAGGCTATGCCTTACTGGCCTTGAAGACTGGGTGTTTGTGTTGACCTGGAAAGGAAATCCTCCCCTAACAAAAGCTGGAGTAGCTGTTCTTCCCAAGCAGGGTATTTCCTCTGGGTTTCTCTTTCGTCTGTAACAGTCTCTGCACAGCCAATAGTCTAGTTCGGTACCATGGGCTGTATAGGACACTAAATCAGGAACACCCTTCTGGCAAGACTTGCTTTCCAAGTTATTCCCTGTCTTCTTTTGTATCAAAGGGAGATAGAAATCACTCTCTGCATGGATCATTAAAGGGCTATTATTTGTACAGGTGTAGTGCACACATCTTGGTCCAGTCAAGACTCATTCATGCATGGATGTAGCATAGCTTTGACTTTCAGTCCCGGACCTGAGAAGCAGATAAACCCCTTCATGCTCAAATCTGAAGTGGTTATATGCCGTTTACTACCCTTGCAAGATTGTATAGACTAAGGAAGATAAGGTGTAATGGAAAGTAGTGGTTTATTATTTGTTTGCTGATTTGGGGGAGCTGTTAATATGTATCTGCTGTCAGGCAGCATAGAAACTCCTGATGCTGTGTGACTCAAACATCTTGGTTTACATTTCCAGATCTTTCTGATTCTCAAACATCTAATCTCTAATCCAAAATAGTTTTGCACAGCTCCAGGTTTCCTGCCTTTCTTTCTTATGTTATGTTATCACTGCAACAGACATCTGCTAGGAACAGCAGGAGTCTCTTGACAATGGAATGATCACTGTTCCAGCCCTGGAGACGTTAGCCAAGTAGTGTGGAGTTTGTTAGTGTTTTCTCAATGAGAAGTGGCAAGAGAAAATGACAACAAAACAAACCAAAAAGGCACTCTGAGGTGTTATTTCTACTGTGTGATCTCTGGCTTCATGAAACAGACTGAGCACTGGAGAGAAAAGCAGTAAGAGACATTGCTTGAAAGATGGCTGTGATTTTTAAGCCTGAATTTTCCCTTTCATAACAAGGGCAATAACTACAGCAAAGCAATCTGTTGTTTGCTGCCAGTTGGGAGGTAAAGGGCATTCAATGTGGTCACCAACTACGTGTGTTTTAGTGATGCAAGATACCGCCCTGCCCATGTCCTGTATACCCCTGGGCTAGAACAGCATCACCGTCTGTCAGAAAGGCCTAGTTTAGGCATTACAAAGTTGCTGTTTACAACTACACTTTTTCTGTTTTCCCAGGTACCCAGAGCAGGGAGCCAAACTACACTTTATCAGGTACAGTAAGATGTTCACCCAATCTTCCCTGATGTGTGATGACCCAGGACTTCCCAGGTTCACGGGGTCCCACTCACTGTTGCTGTGACAGCCTTTTCTCAGGGGAGAGTAGCAAAGGGTAGTTCATACAGAAATTATTCATGTCCTTAACAAGACTTAGCAGGCAATAATGCCCCCGACATTGTGCTTCATTGCAGATGCAACTTTCTTTTCAATTGCAGGGGAAAGCATCTGTTGCAGAAGTGTGCTGGAGAGCTGTTATAATCTATGTCTGCTCTTCCACTGCATATAACCCTTCTTTTCCTCATTTCATATCCTCCAGGGAGAACCTTCACTTACTGGAGGAGGGCCAGGGCCTTCCCCGAGAGGAGCTGGATGAACGAATCGCCAGGGAGGAGTTCAGGAGACCGCGGGAGTCATTGCTGAATATCTGCACTGAGTTTTACAAGCACTGTGGTCCAAGGCTGAAGATTTTGCAGAATCTGGCTGGTGAGCCCCGAGTGACTTCTCTGGAGCTGCTGGATGTGAAGTCCCACATGAGGTATTCCACAGGCATTCTGCTTTTACTTCATTTCAGGGAGACTCCTTTCTTTTAGCTCTTAATATTTCATAGTAGTGGACTGAATCACTTTTTGGTGGTGTAGCTACAAGTTGCTGTCTGAAACATACAGAGCTTTTTCGAGTATTCCTAAGATTGAACCTGATGCAGCCTGTATGTCCCCCTCTGTTCTCATACAGACCCCCATCTCCAGGGGCTGAAATAGCTCCATAGAAGCGCATTCAATACGTCAGAGTAAGTTGCAGTGAGGAGCAGAGCAGCTAAGGCTGCCTCTGCAGGGCAAGGGGTGGGGAAGCTGCCTAGCTGGCTGAATATGGCCTTTATCCTCCTGTGACACTTGCATCAGAATGAGCAGCTAAAAGGCAAGAAGGGCAGAGCAACCACTGCACTGGGTTGCATCAGTGCCTGAAGTACAGAGCAGACTGCGGCAGGCGGCATGTACAGGACCGCCGCCACCTCAGCATCAGATACAGCATGTGCACAAGATGTTTTATTAAAGTGCAGCATTGAGCCCAGCTTGCTGGTGGGATGCTCACTGCAAACCGTTTCATGTGGCGCTGACCTGGAAGAAGTTGGGTGTGGGGCTTTTGGAGACCTTTGGACCTGGTTCTCTTCTCTGTGCTTGGGGTTGATGGCAAACACGAAGTAGCACTGAGAAGTTTCTCCAGATGTAAAAGACAATGAAAGCAGTGAGCAGAGAGGGAATTGACCTGATTCTGTTGTCAGTTTTTCATTCATTTTCAGGGGAAACTCCTTTCTTTCCTAGTATTATCTTAGGAAACATGAACTCAGATGATTACAGCCCAGATACTCTCCGAGTCAGCCACACTTAGCACTGTTCTTACTGGCACTCATCAGAAGGAAAACCAGGATTAATATGAGGCAGTCCCAGTGTTTCCCTTGGTTGGGGGGTGTCACAGGGAGCCAGCTATCTGAGTTGTTTTATGAGACAGCGAAATACTTCAAGATCATTCTTCGAATACAGGACAGCCGAATACCGAGAGGCCGTTTGTGGCTGAAGTCAAACAGTAGAGTATTAAAGTAAAAAGGGAAGATTGCAAAGATATCTATGGGACTGGCCTGGGGATATCTAAAGGGACTGGCCTTAAAAGTGAACTCCATGAATTAAAAATACCATGAATTTTAGCAATACAAGCCTGAGATAAGAACTTTAATCTTAGAAAGAAAGGCGAGATTCTCTGGAGACATTATGTTCTTGGTTAGACATGTTGGGGTGGGGTTTTTTTTATGATTTCAATGGGAGAGAGGAACATGTCTCTCATGAATAAACTTTATTTAGTGCAGTAAAGTAAGGGGCTTGCCTCTTTTTACTATCCTAATCTTACATTTGTATGTAATGTAAGAATGCTCGGAGTGTACTACCCAGAAGTGTTTGCAGTTCAACAGTAATGTGGGAACTTCATTTCTATGTCTTTTTATATTCCGGAGTAGCTGAGTTTAATTGTTCTTAAAATATTTTATGTTACTCTCTTAAAACATGAGTTTAACAAACACAATCTGTATGTATAGAAGGAGTTATTGGCCTATTATCTGGAAAGAGACTTTCTTCTGGGAAGATTTCTGTGAAGCAGAGTCACAGTACGCAGCAGTAACTGGCAAACAGTGCATTTCTTTCAAGAGGGAATGTCTTTCACTGGTCAGAGGTTACAGCACTGAAACTAAGGGACTGATTTTCAGAAGATAATGAGTTGTACTCTGATGTCTCCTGGAAATAACTGTTCTATCGGGGTTGGAACCTGAGCTGCTTTATCATAGTTAGCCCTAGATAAAAGCAAGCATTGTCTTGATTCTTACATAAATTCATTTCATAAGCACCAGTGAAATGGCTGGCAGGATTTAACCACTATAGGAATACACCTTTTCTGAGTAGAAATTTACCAGAATGTGATGCGACAGCCATGGTCTTGGGAGCCTGACAGATGCCGTTTCAAAGACTCCAGAAAACAAGGTAATATGCCAGTCACCTCAGACAGGATTCATCTCTCCCAATTCTAGCCACTTAAAAGTTAAATGTTTACTCTGTAAAAGTCATAAAGATCTCTTTGGGCCCAATGAAAAGGGACATGCACATCCAGTGATCTGTTTATCCCAGTATTTCAGGAAGATAAGAATTTCCCAGGTTGCTTAGTTCTGCATGAATGGAGCTAGAAGATTAATTGAGATTGACATCTCAAGGTGGATGAGATGAATGTCACACTTTATAATGCATAAGAAAGTGTTGATGTACCATTATATGCCACTGATGTTGTATTGCCAGAAAGAAGCATATGTTATACGATAGTTTAAATTTCAGTGTTGAAGAAACCAGACCTACTCCATAGAATTCTAAAAAGCAGTCATAAAGAAACACTGGATAAAGAAACACTTTTAGAGCACTTTGGGTTTATGTGAAGAACTTGTTGCCCTTGATAAAGCTAGGAAGATTTTAGAGAGAATGGAAATATGTTTCATTAGTTAAAGGCATTTCAGAAGAAGCCTCCCCCATACGAATAGGGTTGTAGTGTAATAGTCCACTACAGAGCCTATTGATGCTTCCGGGAGTGTACAGGTTTCCATCCCTTTTGTTAACAGATACAGCTCTATTACTTGTCTTTGCTGCAAATATTCAAGTATTTCAGTAAGGCTTTGTCAAACTGCAAGTGTGTGTTAAATGCTGCCATGGTATTTCACAGTCAATACAGAAACTGCCATCGGCGAGGCCATCTGGGAGGGTTAGAAGAAGTAACAGCAACACAGTCTGTAGAGGTGTTAGGAGAAACAAATCAAAGCTGCTTGGAGTAATCATACAAAATACATGTTGTGTAAACCTATGCCATGGCACGTTATTTTTACATGTAACACCTGATAATTGCACAGTGAGAGTTTTCAAAGTGATGACACTGAAAAACAAGCACAAAACTAAACCATTCACTCAGGTCTGTGCTTCACAGGCATTTGCATTGTTGTAATCTTACTTAAGACCTCAGGTACTTTTTAAGCTACACAGGTCAGCTGTGATTCCTGGCATTCCTATGGTGTGTTTACTATCAATGTAAAAATATTCTTCAGACCGTTATGGTGTGTACATTATTATAAACAGTGATTCCAGCTAAAGAATCTTAACAGACCAGAAACTGTGGTATCTGGTTTGAGAGTGTCAATAGCGACCCGTTTGACGTTTGTGTCTTTCTCTTTTTATTAGGCCTTTGAAGATTTATGTGCTAGTTCATTGGCATGTGTGAAGAAATGTGAGTTGTGTTTGATTTAACTCTTCACAAACCTTGCTTGTAGATTGGCAGAAATTGCACATTCCCTGCTGAAACTGGCACCTTATGACACGCAGACGATGGAAAGCAGAGGTCTCCGGCGCTACATCATGGAGATGCTGCCCATCACTGACTGGACAGCTGAGGCGGTGAGACCTGCCCTTATCCTCATCTTAAAGAGATTGGATCGTATGTTCAATAAAATTCACAAGATGCCTACTTTGAGGTGAGCAGGTATAATGGAAACCCTCTGGGGTCCGTTTCTGATGTTGCAAGCCTTGAAGTGTGGGTATGTCATCTAACGAAACCTGTCGTGTTGCAGTGAACCTTTACAACATATCAGAAAATGAACAAATGTTTCTATCTCTGTAAGTGTGCATTTATGTTGACATTTTTGTTGTGTCTTCTGGTAGTAAGAGAGGAAATGCATGGTTATTAAGAACTACAGAGAGAACTTCCAGAAATCTCGTTTTTCTTTCTCCAAAATAAGCCTTCAAATTTGCACCATCTCACTGCCCTCTTTATTTATTTTAGCTGTGAGTTTTTAATGGAAAGTTAAACCTTAGTAAGAGTATTTCTAGCATGCCTTCTCATGGAAAATACTGTTATGTACTCTGTAAAGCTAAAAATAGTCAGGAGCTATGCAGGAGCTTCTGAATGCTCCTTAGGAAAGGGAGCAGAAGCGCAGTGATTGCATCTAGTCAGTGGCTAGTGAAAACCTGCGTCATCACGTGGTAGATTTATGGTACAGGCTTTGGGGACTTCAAGAGGTATTCAATATGGGGTATTGTCACCTCAGAGGCAGTGATACAAATCACTGGGTAGTGTAAAAATCTCCCAACTCTGCAGATTTTCCGGTGATCTGAGTAAAAAGAGTCATTGGTCTCAGTCACCCTCATGGACAAGTATCATCAACTGCTTGAATCAGTCGCTTTTTGGCAGTCTCAGCTGAGAAGCCCAAATCACATTAGAGAACATCAGAATTTAGGACTTGGACACAAAACTTTAGGTCCCAGTGGGAAACATATGCACCCAACTAAGACGGAGCAAATAACAAGGAGATGATCTCTTTCTGGCATCACTACCCATCACTTGGGCTAACAATCTACGTTAAGAAATTTCCGCCCTTGTAGAGAATATGAAGGCAGAAATGCTGATGCTTCTCCTTGCTGTTGGTTTAATTCTTTGCCATATCTTGCCTGCTTCTTGCTCATTCTTTCTTTTCTCACTCCTACTGTCTTCTGCCTCAAAGGCAGCTTAAGGGTCTTCCTGTTCCTGAACATCTTTCCTCTTTATGTAAGCTGAGTGAAAGCTCATATATCAAAATTCCCTTCATACTCTCTCTGTCTCTGCCTGTACCTACGCTTGGCTGAAGCTGCACTTGTGTACACAAAGGAATCAAAACAGCAAAGCCACTGGACCAAATGCAGCAGCTGCATTTAAACACCATTGGCCCAAGAAGCCTCTTAGGGATGGGTCCGTGTGCCACATCCCAGGAGCCATCTGTTGGGGTACTCGCATCAGAGTCTTACATACTGGCTCCTATGGGCACCCTGCTCCAAAAGCAGTGGCTGACAGGAGTAGCGTGTGTGTTGGACCAAGAACAGACTACTGTTCTGGAGATTTAGGGACAGTGGATGCTGACAGATGAGGTATATGTTGGTCTGCATAAGAATGTACATAGTGAACACTTGATGTATCTCTAATTCCACTGAAGAGCTTGTGTAGGGTATGAGCTAACAAGTTATGCAAGCCTTGTCTTTCTGTCCCATTAAGTGCACAGCCAGGTGTTGGCTTGAGATCTATACTTACTCCAAAGAGACAGGCCCTGAGATGGAGGGTGTGAACCACTTTGATGTTACCTATGCTGTGTCTGCTTATGATTAAGAAGTACTCCATTCAACATCTGGCACCAGCCTTAAAAGTTGCTTTGGTGAAAAACCCCAAAGTGCTGGGGAAGAAAGGATCCTGGAATGGAGGCCTTCGGTGTAGGTAGGGAATGAATCCTCCTGCACAGGATGAGGAAGGTAGGGATTGTACTGCTGGGCTAGTTTAAGTTTAGGGCAGACTGGGAGTCGCTCTGGCAGAGTGGACTAGTCTGAAGAAAGTAGCTTCCAGAGGACACTGCCAGCTGATGGGGCTTGTTCCCGTCAGTGAGAACATCCGCAAGTCACAAGAGATGAAGGAGTGTCCCTCGGTTGGGAGCATGGCACAGCAAGCCTTTCCCCCTCACAGCACACCTGAGACAGTTGTTGGTGGCTCCTTCACTCACCATCTGTTGGAGGGGAGCAGCAGGGATTGAAACACAGCTCATCTGCCACTGCTGGTGCAGGGGGGTTTGTGTCGCTACCACGGACCCCTCTGCTACGTTTCTTGTCTCTCTCGAGTGCCCAGTGTGCTCTGTGACTCTGTGCTTTCCTCAGCTGCCTGGGTAAAACCTTTTTTGCTGTTGCGCACTCTGTGCTCATCCTGGACATCGTCGCTGTCTGAAACGTTTCCTCTGTGGGCGTCAGTGTGTGTCGGTCGCCGTGTTTGCAAGCGTCTGGTGGGGGGCAGGAGGCCGCGGCTAACGGCACCTACTGTTGTATTGCAGGCGCCAGGTTGAGTGGGAGCCTGCCAGCAATTTGATTGAAGGGGTTTGTTTGACACTTCAGAGGCAGCCAATCATATCCTTCCTGCCTCACCTTAGGTCTCTGATCAATGTGTGTGTCAATCTGGTGAGTAGCCGAGCGGCAACCCCCCGTGAACCTTTGCTAAACCTCTCCCTGCTGTTGACTTCTCTGGACTGAAGATCATTCCCATTCCTGTCATTTTACCTGCCCCCCTAACCCCTCGCAAGGGGACTTCGCAAGTGACACTAGAGATAGCAAGGTTCATTTTTGAAGTGGTGCATGGGGAGATACAGTGACCGGTAGCTGTGGTCAAGCAATTAATTTCCGTTGCTTCCCACGCACCACTTTGAAGATCCACCTTTGCCAGTCTGAGCTGAGAGTTGAGGGCTGCAAGTTGGAGAGTGGGGTGGTGGAAACTGCACACACCTGGTAGAGGCGGGGAGAGGGGGGCACTGGGGATACCTACCGTCTCCAGTGGGGAAGGACCCTGACGGCTCTGTCAGAGGTTGTCAGGTGTTGGCTAGTCAGAAGGGTTTACGTGGGTGGATTCACTCCGCTGTTTGCAATGTCCCTGGCTTGATCTAGTACAGGTTTGCACTGTACAATGTTCAGATCCCACTCCCAGTAGAATTCATGCTCCTGAGTGTGTTACAATGGAGAGGTGATACAGGTGGAGCCTGTCTGGTCATTCAGTGCTAGGCTGTAGTGTTTCTGCAGCTGTTGAGCTGGGGGCAAACCTTCAATTTGATCTCAGCATAACTCTAGCCATTCAAACATGCATGCTTTCGTTCCATGTGGAAGACATAGAAATAAAAGGGGAAAGGCTGCTCTGGCGTTTTTATTGTTACTGGGTTTTAGAACACTTTATTCTTAGAATGTAAATGTTGTGATTTTTCTTTTTCTAGCAGTAACCAAAAACCTCCCAGGCTTCCCCAGTCCTCTGAAGAGCTTTAAAAATAACTACCATCAGTCAAAATTCAATGTCAGTTTTTGCCAGGCTCCTGTCCTTCAAGTCCATATAGCAGTCATCACTATAAGGGCAGGGAAGTGGCAACCTGTTGATCTGGAAGCCTGCTCCCATGTTAAAGCACAGAGGCAGCTACTTGGAGGTGCTGCAAATCTGCGCCCTCAGACTACTTAAGGTTGGTACAGAGTTAGCTCAAATACCAGGTTAGAATGGATTTGCAGTTTGGCAAGCAGGCATGGCAGAATGAATCACACCAGCAAGCCTTCCAAAGGGCCTGCATTAGGAATTAGCCAGTGCTCTAAAAATAGCGGAAAGCTCTGCAGTGCTGAAGTGCAGTCATCACTCTTGCTGTTAAGTGTTTTACCTCTAGTTGTCAGAACTGTGGCCACTCTGAGCTGTGGGAGCACCCTTGACCTCGTGCTGTATCACGTGTAGACCAGTTGCACCATGAAGCCCAAAACAATAACAGCCAGGAAGGTGTGGCAATGCCTAAATGATAATCCATGGTAATCTAAAAAGGCTCTGCCTCTCCCCACTCTAAATTGTCCTCTGACTTTCTGGCAGAAAGCTGCCTTTACTGCCTTTCTCCTCAAGCTGAATTTGTTAAAACAGAGTGCATTCATCTCCCCTCAGCACAGGTATCTGCCAGGTAGCTTCTCCCTGTTCCCATCATCTAGATGTGTCTAGCCATGGACAGAAACAGGCACATGCAGCCTGTGGTTTAATTCTTCCCGGGGGACACATCCGAAGCGGTTCAAGTGACTGTCCCTGAGACGTGCTATTTTCTTGTGCTGATATTTTGAGGAGTTCCAGGACCACCAGGTCACATACAGGTGACTCTGCTTCAGACATCTGGGGTGAGATGAGATGAATCAGGCTTAGACTTCCCAAGAACAGACTCTGTTTGAGAGGAATCTGAACATTGTACAAAACCCGGCTTGGGTCAGACTTAGGACATTATTTTTCAAGTAGATCAGCAAGAGAAGGGAACAGATGTCCAGTTTCAATGCAGACCTTTTGCTTTGATGACATATTTTTATTTGTTACAGTTGTTACATGACATATCCTCCAACTCTAACTGTTCCACCAGTGCAGTGCTGGTCATTCAGGGCTGGTACTGGGTACATTTGTAAATGTACCAGGTTACCTGTGCACTCCTCCCATCCTCGCTGGTTCCCTCTTCTCCCTTCCCCTTCCCTGCTAGAACTCCTCCTCACTGGCCCCAGCTCCCACAAAGACCACTGAGGGGGCTGGTTCTCCTAGAGCCACCCCACCTCAGTGCTTGATGGAAGGTCCCCTCCATTTCACTGATGTTGGAGGATATGACATGGATGAAACTGTAAGTAGTCAGTTGTGGTGATGTGCTCTGTTTGTATTGCAGGTGATGGGAGTGGTAGGACCCTCCAGTGTGGCTGACGGATTACCCCTTCTTCATCTCAGCCCTTATCTCTCGCCACCTCTGCCCTTCAGCACAGCTGTTGTCCGGCTTGTAGCATTGCAGATACAGGTGTGTCTGCCCTGGCCTCTGGCCAGGCCTGTTAGAGCTTCTGGTTGAGACACCAACTCATCGGTGCTCTGTTTTCTTTCTGCAAAAGCTGGGCAAAAACTGTGGAACATACACCAAAAATGAAAGAGAAGCAATGTGTAAATTCTCCCTTCTTTTTGAAGGCTTGAACTGAGCTCAGAATTCACCTGTTGGGGCCAAGTCCACGGCAAGCATCCATCAGCTTAACGCCGCTGTTGAAGCCTGGGGAGTTCAGCTGATTGATGCTGTTTAAGGCTCTGACAAGCCCGTTAGGATTCTCTGCAGGATCTGGGGGGTTATCGTAAGTCTCCTGCCACAGGGAAATGGGCCCTGGCCTCCACTCCATGAGTGGAATTTCTGCTCTTCTGCTCTTACCGGAGTTGGTCACACAGTGTGCCAGCTCAGAAAAAGCAGGGCAATGTAGCTTTTCAGCTGCTGACTCAATAGCATCCTTGCTGTCCAGAATAAAAAAACCCAAAACATCCTGGACGTTTTGGAGAAGCCATCACTATTCCTTTCTCATAGCAGTGCCATAACCATTGCAGAGTCTTTCTGCCTCTGTATCCCTTTCCTTTCCCGTTGGCATGAAATCAGGCAGAATGGTGACTAATGAAGGGACAGATTTCCTAATCTAGCTTCAACTTGCATTTTTAAATACATCCAGTTGAAGACTTCAGCGGGTATTTCAGAACAGGGGAGCATCTTGGGAAGAAGAGCTTGTAGGGACCAAAACACAGTGCTGTCCCTCAGAACACTGAGGCATAAACGGACATTTTTGGTACCAACCGACACAGAAAGAGGACAGCTATCTTTCAGCTCTGAGATAATGGTTCTTTAATGAAAAGCAAAAAAGGGCCACCTTCACCTTCTCTGAAATCTTTTCTCTTTTTTAAAAGCAGATACCAAATTAATCCCTTTTTTGACAAGTATTGGGAGTTTTTACTTTTATTATCCTCTGGTCCCTGTTTGCTTATTCTTTTCATGGGCTTTAAATGTAATAAAAAACAACAAACATCAGAAAGACATGAGCAGTCATATTCCTAATAGTCCCGGCAGGATGCAAACCAGAAGTACTTCACACCCCATCAGAAAACATCTTCTGGAATTTCTCAGCCTACATCTGCAACCTTCAGGGGGTTGCAAGGGTCAGTTACATTTCACAGCTAAGTCTGTAGCAACTGGAAAGTTGCAAATGAGCAGAGTTCCACTGACAGTCATTTGTATTACCTCCTCTAAAGACACAAGACCTCTCAATTTAGGCTTGACTACACACTGCGAAGTAAATGTGCACTTTGGTTATATTTCAGGAGTTCATTCTTTGCTTTAGGGAGGATGATAGGGCAGCACAAAGTGAGGCAGGACAAAAAAATGTGTTTGGGAACAACCTACATGTTTGGACAGCAGAATATTTACATCATATCATTTGTGCAGTTTCCTCTGTGGTTTTTTTTTTTTATTTATTCCCCATAGTCTGGGTCAGATCCTGATGCCATTCACAGTGGTGCAGAGTTTAGGAATAACACTCAGCCACCTCCTGTGGGACATACCTGATTTTGTTAATGATATCAGTGAGTTAGGAACCTTGGGCTTCTTACTTCTCAGCTATGACAAGAGCAGGTGGTACCTATGTTACTCTGTGAATTCCTTTTACTCCTGACTAAGTGGTCTCGGGGCTTCTAATTCAATCAGGACATCAGTGCTGGTGGTGTACTGTGTGAACAGGATGCCCAGGGGATCGCCATTCCCAGCAGCAACTTGTGTGCGTGATCTGCTGATGAAATCTCGTTTAATCCTTTCTTATTATTACTGCACAGGCTTTGAAAGAAGATTTTCCCCTAAGCCATGTCGTCTCCCCATTCACCAATCAGGAAAGAAGGGAAGGAATGCTTTTAAACCTACTGATTCCGTTTGTGCTCACAGTAGGATCTGGAAGCAAAGGTCTGACTAATTTAACAAAAAGAATTTTTCTCCCCCTTTTCTGACAACTGATGTTTGCACTTTCCCTGCTCTCTGTTGATTTTATTATTATTATTATTTGTATGTTTTAATTTCGTTTTCTGTCACCGGCAGTGTGTCAGCTAAGTGCCCTTTGGGTCTGAGACTGGAAAGAGCCCCACTGGGACAAGTTGTTGTTTCTTCTCTTTGTTTCAGCTGTGCCATGGTTCTCATGTCAGGTCTGACATAGATGTGCTCCTTCTTGTGAAAGTGGAGTGCAGGGCAGGACAAATCTGTTGTACCAGAAGCCACAGAGGGGTGCAGAGGTCACAGAAATTGTGTGCCCCTGTGGATCACAGTCTGCCCAATCCATACCACTTGTCTGGCACAAATCCTGCTCCTTGATTTCCATTCTAAAGGGTGATGGCTGGTAAATCCCTAAATGAAAGCAAAGAGTGAAGGGAGAGGGGAATGTCAAAAGGAAACGAGACTGTGAGACCACTGAATGGGACATTTCTTTGTGCTGTGTAGCTCTGTGTCCGTGTGTGTTGGTGTTAAAATAAACTTTGCCTTTGCTTGCAGGAGGAGAAGCAGCATAACAAGGTGTGGGGGATGGAGTTTTGGTTTAGGGGACATGTGATATTGCACGCCATTTGGAACTGGACAGGGTCTAGATCTTTTGGGTGTCTTTGATGGGATGTAGCCTGATCTTTCTCTCTCTCTCCCCTCCCAATGCATCTCAGACAGCCCCTGGCTGGAGCAGCCTGAGGTCCTGCTGCTGCTCCAGACTGTTATCAATATCCTCCTGCCACCTCGCATCATCAGCACTTCCCGCAGCAAGAACTTTATGCTGGAGAGCTCCCCCGCCCACTGCTCCACCCCAGGGGATGCGGGGAAGGACCTGCGGCGGGAAGGGCTCGCCGAGTCCACCAGCCAGGCTGCCTACCTGGGTGAGTGATAGCTTCTGCTCACCCCTGGCGAGCGAGAGAGGTAAAATGGAGCATTTAAGACTGTAGTTAGCATCAAAGGAAACTGTCTCGGGCAGGTTTGAGCCCTTTAGAGCTGGTTTAGGTCTTGTCCTGAACACTGGGACAGGCCAGAACATGCAGGCAGGAGTATCTCTGCAGTGTATTGCAGCATGAGCAGTGTCTGCGCTGCAGTGGGAGGAGACTGGAGATTTCACACTGCTGGGATAAAGCAGTGAAGCCACAAAAGGCAAGTCAGACTGCCTGCTGGCCCCCAGTATCACAGTCACAGTGGCCCTTGGCCTAGCTAGAGTGAGACGTGATGCAGGCTGCGTCCCCACGCTGTCCTTGCTGACCTATACTCCCTCTGCTTACTGTATGCTGCTGCGAGCTCATACTGTATTTTCATACAGATGGCCCATGAGTGAGAAGAAAGAAAAAATTAAATTGGAGATATGGCAGCAGCGTAGATTGTCAGGGCTAACTGGGGAGAGTTCTGTCTCAAAGCTCTCGCTCTATCAAACAGCTTGTTTCTGATTTCGTGAGGGCATTTTACCCAAAGACTTACATTTAGGTCTTTCTTAACCACTATCTGAGGACTGGGGCCACACTGATGAGAAAATGGCAGTTTTACCACTGATTTAGTCCCCCACCACAGCGAACCCAGATACAGGTGTGCGATGGCTGAGATGGCTTGGCCATCCCATGAAGAAAGATCATCAACCTTCCCCCAACAATTCCTAGCCCTCCCTCTTTGTTCCAGACCAGGGGAGCATGGAGAGGGGGAGATTGCTTGTGTCTCCTGTGCGCTAACAGCTGGTCACTGCCACTTTAATACAGAGCATTGTTTTGTAACCTCCTCGGTCTTCGTGCCCATTTGCAATGCAGTGAATTACAGCCCTTGGCTTGCTGGACCATATTTGTGTTCAGATTACAGTTTGGCTGTGACTCATGCAGCTGCGCTGCTGGAAAGGTTCTTTTCATCACCCCATAAATAACTTAGAGGTTATTGTGCTCACAGGGTGGCTCTTTGTGTGGATATGCTTGATCAAGATTTTCAAGGTTGTCTAATCAGCCAGGGCTGTATTACCCCCCTGATCTACTTTCAAAGTATCTGAATTCTGGGAAGACAAAATAATTCTGCAGGGAGGGAAAGGGGAACTTCACAGGTGTGAAGTAGAAAGATTTCTCTGGAAATGGGACTCTTGGTCCTGATCCTGAGCCCGTTATTATAAGAAGGTTGCCCTCCTACCCTGTGGCATTTGGAGCCTGGTAGAAAAGACAGTTGTGACGCAGGTTTGCGGATGTCCATGTGCATGTGCATGCATGCCTGCGTGGGATCACACCCACTGTGGCCTCCCCACCCCACTCCTCCCTCAGTGCATGCAAGGGGCACTGATAACGTCTCTGACTGCC
Source organism: Zapornia atra (assembly GCA_013400835.1). Classification (NCBI taxonomy): domain Eukaryota; kingdom Metazoa; phylum Chordata; class Aves; order Gruiformes; family Rallidae; genus Zapornia; species Zapornia atra. The sequence goes on along the minus strand of VZTU01004751.1, from coordinate 65,393 downwards.
GTTTGCTGGTGTGTGTTCCCCTGTAGCCCTGAAGGTGATCCTTGTTTGCTTTGAACGCCAACTGGACAGCCAGTGGTACTGGCTGAGCCTGCAAGTCAAAGAGATGGCGCTGCGGAAGGTGGGAGGGCTGGCCCTGTGGGATTTCCTCGACTTTATCGTACGAACACGGATCCCTATCTTTGTGCTCCTTCGGCCCTTCATCCAGTGCAAGGTAACAGTTGCTTTGGCTCCTGCTAGATCACTCGCTGAGGGCAAGGTATTCGTTACTCCCCTGCAGAGAACAGGGAAACAGCACCTCTGGAAGAGCTGGGTGTTTCTGTAGGGAGTGGCTTTTCAGAAGTTATCAGGCCTGTGAACCCTTCGAAATGAAATCACAGGATGCTTTCCCCAACAGCATGAGACAGTATGCCAGACCTACAGGAATCATCCACAAAGCCATGGAGTGTAGCTAGTCATAGTTCCCCTGGATGGGAAAGTACTGTTGGGCTCAACCAAGAGGGTTTGCATGTGGAATTAGCTTTGCAACAAAGGCACTCAAAGCACTTGGAAGTAGTGTGGATGCTCTGAAGCCAGGAGGGGATTGGCATGGTTGGTAGAAATCTTCCGGAAGTCTCTCTTCTGCACAGACCTGGGCAATACAGCTAACGGTTGGGAAGGACCACTCCATGTTTTTTGGGTGTGGGTTCATTATGACATGGCTTTTATGAATGGACAGACAGCTGCTGCTCTGAGGTGGGCAGGGCTTGAGCTAATCACAGCTCTTCCCTGCTTACTGGGGAGACTAGCAATCGTACTCCACCTTATTTAGCCTGCTGTGCCTCATCACTCAAACAGAATGAATTATCTTGAAGAAAGGAACTGTCTCATGTCTGAGGGTAGAGCTTAGCATAAGGAACCCCTCATCCGCATGTACCAGTGTCGGTAAGGTTTCGGTATCTGTTCAGCCAAATATAAGTTTGTCCCTGACAGACAGATGGAAACGTCATAGCTGGAGTCAAACCTGCCTACAAAGAGGACAGTCTGCTGGCTGCAGGCTCATGCTGGTCCAGAGATCAGTCCCAGCTCCCTGGGCATCATTTTCCCAATGCTAATGTTTCCCAATTTTGCAGCTGCTGGCCCAGCCGGCTGAGAACCACGAGGAGCTGACTGCCCGGCAGCACATCGCCGACCAGCTGGAGAGACGGTTCATACCCCGTCCGCTCTGCAAGAGCTCCCTCATTGCTGAATTCAATAACGAACTGAAGATCCTGAAGGAGGCAGTGCACAGCGGGTCTGGTAAGGAGGGGAGGGGAGAGACAAGGGCCCTCAGCCCCATCAGTCTCACCCATAAATTAACTTGTGAGGCAGCCCGCTGCCTAGAAGAGGGATGGGGTACATCACCCACACCCTGGATCGGGCCCTCTGCCCAGACCAGCCTTGCCACTGGACAGCCAGCAGAAGTCCGGGTTAGTAGTGGAATACACCTTGTTTTGCCCGCTTCTTCCCACTGTGTCTGTGTCCCATTTCCCAGCAGCTACTTCCTGCTGACACAGCTGATTTGTGCAGCCCCGACTCGCAGCACAGCGAGTGCTGCCTCCATCTCTGTACACCTGAAACGTTTGTCTGCTTGTCAGCAGCAGATGTGTCTCCTCCTTTCCCCTCTTGTTCTCTTTAATTTTCTCTGCTGTTACCGGCAAGGTCCAGATCCGTGTCCCGGAGCTCAGTGCACTGAATTCTCTTTATCACGGGGACACACACACATTTCTCCTGTAGCGGTCACCTTGTTGCCACGAGATGGCAGCCACTGCGTGCACCCAGCAAGAGATTTTATGTGCTTTGTTCTTAGAAAGAAAAACAAATTCTAAAGAAAATGCCTCGGCCTTTTTTTCCTTGGCAATGCTTTGCCTTGTTCCTAAATGTTGAAGCTGATCTGGAAAATACAGCACTAAGGTTGAGGGAGACTGTGTAAGAAAAACAGACAGATTTTTGGAGAGATGAGGCGAACCAGGGCAGATGTGTCTGATTTATCACTTCTGCCAAACCCTGTCCCACTTGTCCGGGCAGAATCGGGTGCCTGACATGACAGGAATGCTTGGCTGGTTCTTGATTTCCAGTGCCATCGCTGACTTGGGTTTGGTTTTCCTGCTCCTGTGCAGCTTACCAAGGGAAGACATCTGTCAGCACTGTGGGCACCTCCACCTCTGCTTACCGCCTGAGCCTGGCCACCATGTCCCGCTCCAACACTGGCACGGGCACAGTCTGGGAGCAGGACAGCGAACCTTCCCAGCAGGCCTCGCAGGACACGCTGAGCCGCACTGATGAGGAGGATGAAGAAAGTACGTGGCGACTGTTTCGAGCTAAGCCCCCAACTCTGAGATGTTTTCTTGATGCCCCAGATGGCTGGAAGGGGAGGACGGTTGCCCCGTCCTCATGTGAGTTACACACCTGCAGCCACGAGGCAAAGAAACTGGTGTGGTTGCTGCACAGTTGATGGTGTTAAAGCTTGGGTTGTTCCATACCTCCTACTCCCTCCTGAGCTCTAGGTAGGGAGAAGGGAAGGGCACAGGCAGGTTTTTAGTGTGTGAGACCTGAGCTGACCTGCGTCCCTCACAGCACTCAAGAGGCATCTGGCAATCAGTCCTCTGTGTCCTTCATCATGATAGTATGCAGGGGCTGTGGCTGGCTCTGTAGTTTGGATCCTGTTCCTGTAGGATCTTAGTACTTACTGCTCATCACTTCTGTCTGGATGCTTCAACAAGGAACTTGTGCTGCATGGGATCCAGCTGTGGCTCTCTGCAGGGTGCAATGTCTGCATGCTTGTGTCATTTGATTAAAAAGGAGTAAATTATACCTAAAACCTACTGACAACAAAAGGGGATCTCCCTTTTTGGGCAGCTGGCAGGTGCTGGGGTTGCCAGGCTTTCTGTGCCAGTTGGGAAGGAACAGGACGGTGAATCTTTTGGGGACTAAGTTGCAATGACCTGGCAGCTGCTTTGTCATTTCAGCTCAGTTTCATGTTACTCCTGGTATTTTGCCTTCTCTCTGTTGTCCTCCTGCCTCCGAGTTATCCATCAGTGAAAGCCAGGGTAGAAAACTCTGCTCATATGTCACCAGGCTTGGGCTTCCCCCTGTGTTAGCAGGGATATTGTCTTCTGGTGCTGCAGTGGTCAGTTGCCTCAATGCCTGAAGCTCGGGCACTTCACTTTGGTACCTGAGGACTGATGACTATTCCCCAGAGGCATTAAATGAAAGGGGTAAAAGGTGGGGTTAAAAGAGGTGCCTGTGCAGCTGTGGCAGAGTTGCTTTTTGGGAAAGAACACTCAGCCAGGGTGAGTGAACTTCCCAGGCTCAGCCCAAAGTTATTTTAGCTGGGTTCATCACTAAACATTGCATGTTCCACCTGCTTCTGTGCTGCTGATACATCACTTAGATACTCAGCGTGGAGAACTCTGGTTTCAGCCTCAAAGTAATTACAAGATGATGAGTGCTGTCTTCTTCTTGGCTTGGGCAGTATTACTTCAGCCCTGCCTTGGCTTTATGCTGCCATAAAATATTTCAGCCTATCGTAATTGGAAAAGGTCAAAAAGAAAAGAGAAAATGACACAAGGCTTCCCCTTTGTTTTACTTGTTTATTTGTAACTAGAAGTTGTTGTGGTAAAACCCACGACAGATCATGTCTTTCCAGGTACTTTACATAATTTCCAACAGCACTGAAAATTTCCAGCAGTCCTGATCACCATCCAGCTGCCCATGTAACGCTGTTCCAGTGTGATGTATCTGAGTCAGTGTGCCCAATTTTTTTTGTCACATTTAAAAAGCCTGCCCCAAAGGGTGTTAAAGGGCGTCAGGTCTGCATTTCGCTGTTAGGTATTCCGCCTGTTGTAGCAGCGCTTTGCTGTACCATAGCAGCAGTTTATTTCACACCAGCAAAACGTCCAGCTACAGTTTCTATGCCTGAAAACACTGCGTATTAACAATCAGTGTATTAATGGCAGGCATTCAGCCCTGTTGGAAGTAGAATTCCCCAAACACGTTGTTGTGAGTGCCACATAAGCTCAAAGCCTTCATGAATCCCCACACCATGTGTGCAGGGTTCCCCAGCCAGCAGGGCTTTATGCATAGGTGTGTTTGTTTGACTGTAAAATCTAACGGAATTATTCAAATCTGCAGGCTTGGGGGGTCGGTAAGTAAACTCTAGGTACACCTCTGGCATCCTGTTAACTCTTGACAGCTGTAAACACGTAGGTGGGGTTTGGGGCGGTTGGTTCCTCTCCTTTCCTGTTGTTTTTTTGTCTTTCTAGATGACTCCTTGAGCATGCCCAGTGTGGTAAGTGAACAAGAAGCATACCTTATGGGTGCCATTGGGAGGAGGCGGTTCTCCAGCCATCTCTCCAGCGTGTCTGCACCTCAGGCTGAGGTGGGCATGTTACCCAGCCAAAGGTAACAACATGGGCTTTTCACCTCTCCCATTGTAGGCATGAGAGCAGAAATGGTGCAGGTATATTTTGTGTGCATCAGAGATGTGGGACAGTAGAATCAGCGCCAGCACAGCGATGATAAATTTATTCCTCCTGAAATAGTGTTGGACCAAGGGTGCAGGGTTGGAAATAATGATTTTCTGGGATGATCTGTGTTGCGTAAGGTCCATCAGAACAAGCTGCCATCCATAGAAACCTTCCTCTGAGATGGTTTTGGGAACGCTCAGCACTGTTATTTTCCTCTGCTGCTACCATGGATAGCAAAAGAAAACACAGGCTTCAGGAGTTATGCACTGAACCAGGGGACTGTACACAATCTGTACGGAGCGCGGAGTATCCTGAGAAGCTGGGAAAGGGGGGCAGAGGTCTCCTGTTTGATTTACTTAATTTTCTTCCATGTAGTCTTTGTCCTTCCTAGAGCAGCAACTAGCTCATCACAGAAACTAAATGTCAGGTTCAGAGATGGGGTTTAATACTGTTTAAAACTGGAAACATACTTGTTGATAGAAATAACTTTGAGTATCTTACTCCTGATTTACATAGAGTAGTTAGAAGGAGATTGGAATTTGGGAAATGTACCTCTTTAGAAGATGCAGAGAGAAGTTTTGCATTTGAATGCTTGGGGTTTATTTCCCTAAGCAAGCAATGTTTATAGTTTTGTTTGTCTCCAACATAGTTATCCAAGGATATCTGACAATGGCCAGATGAATTTATGTTACTTCCTTTGAACCTTTAAAGAATAAATTCTACGTTATCTCTTGACCAGCCTTGGAGAATCAAAAAACATTGTTCCCTCCCCAGTCTTGCCTGGAATTACAGAAATAACCTTGATACACGAAGGAAGAGTAACAGCTGTGGCACATACCAGCAGAGATAGGAGAAGTGATTTGCAAGAGAGAAGTTACACAGATTTTATCTGGCAGTTTTCACAAAAGGGCTCACAGGAACTCATTTGACTTTTGAACTCAATTGATTCAGTCCCTTTGTTTCTTGGAAAAATTAATATGCAAGACAACATATCTTTCACTACCATCTTCAATGCATAAACTTCGTAAGAGTTGCAGCTGACCGACAGCAATGTTTGCTTTGTGCAATCCCAAGTCACGGTAATGCTGAGAAAAAAAAACACACCAGACTTTAATTACAACAGAGCTTTGCTCTCTGCTTTTTTAAGTACATGGCATATACCAGGAGAATCGCTTTTCATCCGTGTAGGGAAAGTACAGGCTCAGCAAGCGTAATCATAGTGCACAATGTCGTGCCCTTTTTAGTTATGGATGGTCTCCGGGCTTTCCGACTGCCTCACAAATGTAAACTAATTAATGTTAAGTAATATTATTATTGCTTTCCTGCTGGTAACCCAGCAGACTGCTTGCTTTCTTTCATGTTTTTTTCCTACGGACTGAGAAGGCTGCTGCTGCCGTCAGAACGGCGGGACGGTGTGGTTGTGCACTGGTTTGCCAGGATCCACACCAGCTGTTTACTTACAGTTTCATTGCACTTCAAGACCTTGTTTTCCAGATGTTTGTCCTTAGAGTCATACCAGAAGGAGAGTGGTCTATAGCTCCTGGGAGATAGATTAGCCCTCCCTCAGGAAGAGCTGGCTCACAGGGCAGGGAGAAGTAAAAAAAGCTTTCTGTGAAGCTGGAAGTAAATAGAACCAAAATGAATGAAAATGCTTTGAAAACAGTTCCCTGCCCTTATTTCATGTGGAAACACATCCTACTGAACTTCTCAGCTCCCCAATTCTCAACAGAGATGTAAAAGTCTCCATGTAGTGTAAACTCCCTCTAAAGACCGCTCCTATTATCAGGTGTTCTTTCAGCTCCTCTGAGTCATATATGTGCTGTTGAGCGTGCGAGACCAATTAATGTTGCCGTCCTTTTTTTTTTTTAACTTTTTTTTATTCCGTTGATATTTTTTTTCCCTTGAAAACAGAGACAATCGCATGCTTTTTTGCATTTTCTTTCCCTAAATTCTTAATCTCCCTGCCCCTCCTGCAGTGAACCTAATGTCCTCGATGACTCCCCGAGCCTGGCCACTGAGGGCAGCCTCTCTAGGTACAGTGTGAACACTACCTGTCTGTCAGTGTGTGTGCTGGGAAACGAGCCGTTTCCAACCTCCTCTGTCTCTTCCCCTCACCTTTTGTTGCTCTTTCCATCTCTGTCTCTTGTGGCTCATTGATATTCAGGCCTGCAAGTCAAAGGTGTAGCAACCCACCTTCAGTTTTCAGCTTTGATTGCCATAACTTTGAGGAGGCTAAGGGGAAGGGGGAAGAAAAAAGATGTAGCAAAGTGGAACAGCAGTCCGGCTGGCTGGCCTCAGGGTTTTCCCCTTGTTTAGCAATTGCTTGAAAGGCATGAGAAAGATTATCCACAAGGCATTAGCTGTAGCCTGTTATAAGCATTAGTCTGGAGGCTTATATAAAAGAGAGACATCTGTTTTTTCCATTCATCTCACAGTGCTGTCACCAGAAAAGACTTAATAATGATATCAAGCTGTGTCCTTCAGCATTCGCTAATAAAACTAATGATGGTAACGCCTGTGGAATATAGTTCTCTCTGGGTGCTTTACAGCAGTTCTCATTATTTTTGCAAAGTGTTTTCAATGTTCAGATGACACCGTGGGAAGCTTGCAGGTGAGCACCCTTAATACAGAGATAAAATTGCCCTGTTGGTGCCAGAGTTAGGGTCTAGCTGTTCCCCATTACCTGCGGACCAGGAGTTTGTGGGCAAACACAAAAAAAAGTTAGGGCTGTGCCTGTCAGATGGGTCAAAAGGGAGCTTAGAAGGGAGGTCTGCACCTTTAGCAGCCAGCTCAGTCATGTTAATCATCCTTACTGTCCTGCTGTGCTTGCACCTCTCAACCCACCCTCTCGAGGTCAGAAAGCTGTCGTTAGTCCCAGGAGTATCTGTGTCCTTCCAGAAGAAGATGGCCCCTTACATTGGCAGCACGGAGGGTAACATACAATTTCATTACTTTACCATGCCAGCTGAGGATGTGGATATGTTGAGAGGCGTTCGTATGAATGGTTTTTATTTTGACACCTTGGTTTTAGATGCCAGTAGTGGCTTTTCAGGGTGGGGACAGGCTGCTTTGTTCATTCGTTCATTACTTTTGCTTGACAAATGGAGAGTTTGTCATTGGTGGTGTTACTGAGACTATCCCATGATTCACGGTGTCCTTTGTGTGTGTGAATCCTGCTGTGGCAGATCAATCTCTGATTGGTCCTACTGTAGGAGTGCCATTAGGAAAACACATCGGCCTGTTGGCAGAGGCCAGGAATATTTTTATCTGGTTTTGTGTTATAGCAAAATGAATTGCATGGTCACCTGAGCGTGGTTTGGGGCCTAAGGAGAAGTCATTCAATCAAAGAAGTTAAGTGTTGTCCCTTAAGTAGAGCTAAAACCTCCCTACAGTTGAGGAGGGTGACAGAGAAAGGTCCGGATCAGGGTTAAAGCCATAATGGCCTGATAACCAGGTTGCACCCGTGTTGAATCTGAAATGTTTTGATCTTGTGATGTGTGGGGGAGTCACTGCTAATAACTGCGGGGGGCGGAGGGGTGCTGAGGAGTATGAGACAGCTAAGCCAACAGATGAGTTAAAATGCAATAATTGATTTTGAACCTTGACATTTAATCAGCTGGACAGTGAATTCCTACTTATTTCTGTCACACCAATTTTCACTAGGGCCCAGGACACCGTCCTCCACCCTGCTCTGTGGTACAGACATTTCTTTAGGCAGAAAGGTTAATGGTGTCTGTTCTGTTCAAGTTTCTTGTTCTTTTCAAGGAGCAGGCACTAACATCTGAAGGGAGGGAGGCATCAGGGCTGCAAAGCACGGAGACAGGGAAATACTGCAGTTTAGGAAAGGCTCAGCTGGGGTTCTGCGAGGAAGCAAAGACGTTTCAAATGTGCAGACTGTACTCCTCCTCTAAAGGACAGAAGTAATAAAGCAGATGTTGTAGGAGCTTTTTTGTGCTTTGGGTATCATGGGGCAGAATTAGTGTGTTGCTACGTTCAGTAACAGTAGTTTAGAATAAAGCAGGCTTGAGTTTTTCTCACATAACTTTGATTTTGGCTAGAGCACAGTGACGCCAACTGTTTAGGATTGCCCTCTGATTCCAAAAGCCGATGTTTAGTCATAACTGACATAAATCATATTGAGACTAGATCCTTATGGATAGTAGGAGTTTTAAATAAATAAAACAAATAGCAACGAATACAGAATAAAGTCAGTTTCCTTTTTTTCTGTGGCAATTAGAGCCAGCCATGGAGAAAAGCAGGGAAGACAGGAAGGGGAAAGCAAGTGTTTAAGTGCTCAGAAGTAAACGGACAGCATGGGGTACAGGGCTGAGGAGGGTATGTGTCCAGTATTGTGATTTCTTGCGGTTATAATCCGAGAGGAGCGAGTGTTCTCCCGAATCAGAGAGGAAGAAGAATGGGAAGTTGCTGTCATGGAAATCTGTTGCACAAACACATTCCCCTTTAAGGTTTGTCATTACTCCTGTCTTAGCTTTTATGGTGCCTAATAGGGAAAATCAGAGTGAATTCACATTGCTGGGGCACAGGTAGCAGATCTAACCCTAAGTGGGCTAGGATGTGTCAGTACATACAGGAACTGGAGTTCATCTACATTTTAACCCATTCTCTGCTGGCCTTTGTCCACTAACCCTCTCCTTCAGGTGTCTCAGGACACACAGTCTGCACGTTCTACCATAATGGCGTGGCAAGCATGTACATCTTCTAACAGACGTTTAAGCACCTTGTTTCCTCCGTCTCTGTTCTGTTTCCTTCCTCGTTTTTTCCCCCTTGGCTGCATGGTTTCTAGTAATTGATGAGCTTCGCTTCTTATAATTGCCAACCTGATGGCGTTTCTTTTAGCCCCCACCGTGTGGCTGTGGGGGCTGTCATTTCTTGTAGTGCTGGCAACATGTTTCCACGAAGTTGGCTTGGTTTGATCTCTTGCTCACCTGTGTCTGCCCTGACTATGCAACGGAAGTGATGCTGTTGTGAAAATAAAACGCCTGACACAGATAAAACCCCTGACAGAGATACTTGGAGAGTGACAGAGCATCTTTGTGTTGGGCAGGAAAAAAACCTTCTCTCTTGTTGCTCCCAAATAAATCCGGCTTAGGAATGGTAGGAAAGCCCTTCTTACCGATCACAGTGCCAGAGGAGGGAAACGTACTGCCAGCTGAAATGGCATTTGATTCAGTGTTCCTTGATTGGGTCCCATGGGCTGTTGGAAAAACAGTATACTCTTGGTCAGGTTGAGTAAACAGGAGAGACAGAAAAGCAGGGAGGGCCGGGGGCTACAATGGAGTCGATAGCCTGCTTGCCACGCTGATTTTCACAGGAGGAACGTCAGTAGTGCACTTTGATGGGAAAAGAAACCCTCACAGACCATTGTAAAGTGAAGGGTTATAGCTGAAAATTCAGTCACTCATCTGAAATTCATGGTCTTTATGAGTCTCCCTCTCCTCCTTCCCTTCTTCAGAATTTGGGGGCAAAAGATGAAAAGCCAGCCACAGCAAGACTGTGCTGTCTGCAGCCAGCTCTGCAAAACTTGGCTGCTCTTGGGCCGACCATTTGCCTGCAACAGATATCTGCAATTTCAGCTCATTAAGATCATCCCAAATTATACCCATTTGTGTAATGATTCAGTACTGGAAATAAAACATCCACCAGCTCACTAAACTAATTTCACTTATGATATAAGCCAGGCTGAAAATCCCAGACTCCAGAAGGAAGACACAAAGTCCAGCCTTTCTTTTGCCCACCTATTGTTTGTCTTCAGCACCCAGATTACTCCATGGGAATCATTCTTCTCCCCATGTGTAGCCTCCGTGCCCTCGTGCTGTCCATGTGCTCCTTTTCCCTAATGACTTTTTCAAAAGTGTTCTCATGATGCATGGGAAAGTAGCTTGTCTCACCGCTGTGAGCAGTGTTTTGTACTGAGTATCAGTCTTCCTGCTACGGACTTTTGTGTCTCCTCACTCGCAGAACTAAAGAGTTACTGCTCCTCCATCAGACATTGTAGCAGTATTCCCAAAAGCTAGTTCAATGGAAAATTATTTTTTCGAGACCTTCTCCAGCTGATTCCTGAATTAATCACATGCTGGTAACTACTCTAAAAACTTCTTAAAATCCAGAGGAGGACGGTTTTATGTAGTCCTAGAAACAGAAAGTTCTACAAGCTATAACCACAGGTAGTCTGGATCGTAAATGTAAAGACTAATTTAAGCACAGACTATTTGCGTTAATAAGAAATGATATGTTGCTTCTGGACCTACCAGTCATACGTGCTGCAGTCATTGTCTGGGTCAAGAACAGAGTCCTACTAACAGGAAGGGACTTTGAGGACTCTGCTTATTCACAGGCGGGTGTTTGCATGATGTTTAGGATGCTTTGTATGTAAATCATGTCACTGCTTTACGTAAAAGCTGGAAAATATGTTCCAGAGACCGGTGATCTCATTTGGAAGAGCTGTCTGAGGGAGAAGGGGACTCAAATAGATCTTGTTTGTTCTGGCTTTGAGCTTGCAGCAACTTATCCTTTTTTTCCAAACCACTGCAGCTGTGTGAGATTGCCAAGGGCATGCCTAGCATTGCTAGGCTGTGATCAGACAATCGGAAGAGAAATAGCTTCAGGGTCTTAGGATGTCTCTCTCCTTGAAGTCGCCCACTGTCTCCTGGGCAGAGCTGGTAGGAACACACACATATGGTTTAGTGCAAAGTCTGGCTTTAGTTTAAACTGATAAGGGAGGAAAGGAGTAGGACTTTGAGGTCAGGTAACCAGACTTTGACCTGAAGCAGACCAGAAAGCTCTCATGTTATGTTCTGCCAAACCTTCCAAGGTCGGTAACTTCTGCCAAGGTGAGGAAACGAGCTGTTTAGGAGACAGAACTTTTGAAGCCTGTCCACAGATATCCTCCATGCCTGTCTGACCAGGTCCTTAGGTTTGTCTTCTTCCCCTGCTCCTCTAAGGCCAGGTGGCAAACCTTTGCTCTGCTGGTGGTACTGAGCTCCTCCTGGGAGATCCAAGAACATCTAGAGAAAAGAATATTATTTTCCTTTAGATTAATGCAGACCAAAGGTAAAATGGGTTGTAATACTGAATCTTCATGCAAACCAGATATAGCTGGAAGTTGCTAAAACAGGACGTGTGGCTCACTGGATTCCAGTCTGTCCCAAAGAAGCAGCTGCCTGATTTAAAAGGCGTCCATCTTAAATGTTAGTTGCTATTGTAACCACATGTCCCTCAGACACAGTTCATTCAGCTAAAATGTTTTGTGACCACTGCCTGCTACCTGACCGGTTTCCAACTGTTTGGGGGAATACAGTGCTCTGATGAAAAGGAGGGAGGGTGGGACTCGTACATCAAGTAGGTGAAATGGTGAGGTGAATGTAGAACGAGATGGTACGTAGCCAAGTGTGTTTATTGCTAAAGATTCTTTTACTGCAGATACTTCAGATATCTTGTGCCAAGATATTAAAAACTAAAAAGCTGTGTTTATATATCTATATATATATAAAATTACGTTTACTTGTCTCTTTTTGTTTGTTAGCCACAAACAGACTTAAGGCTGCAAGTGTTGAGTGTGGGGCCTTGTTCACATAACTCATGCATCCATTATGTGAATGGATCCTTTGTCACTTTGTGTTTGTTTTTTGTTTGTTGACTTAAATCGGAATTAAAACCAGATGACAAAATTGTGATGAGGCTGTGGAGTCTATTTGGGAGGAAAAAAGAAAAAAAAAGAAATAAAACTGGGGCTCTTACAACGTTGTCCTTGAAAAAGGAAAAGCAAACAAGAAGGCTTTCGAGCTAGGGAGCTGATATTCTTGCCTTTATTGATGTGGCAAAGGATGCAGAGAAGCGAGTGTTGCTCAGTGGGATGCATCAATCAATGACTGAAAACTGAAATCTGCAGTTATTTGTATTTGGATGCTACCTGTGCGTGGCCAAGTCCTGAATGCCATGACTCCACCTCCCACCCCCTCCTAAGCCCCAGAAGCCACAACCTAACAGACACGTGTTCTCCCCCCCCGCCATCCTTCAAAGACAGTACTGCTCTTTGAAGTGACCGTGCCATTAGTGGTTGGTTGGTTGATTTATTTATTTTAGTCACAATTGCCAGGACACCCACTAGTTATACGGGGTGCTTCTCTGCTTGGCCTAATGCTGTCAACATCTAACAGGGTGGCGAGCGTGCAGAGCGAGCCGGGACAGCAGAACCTTCTTCTCCAGCAGCCCCTGGGGCGGAAGAGAGGCCTACGGCAGGTAAGAACATAGGGAGTCTACAAACCTCCTCTCCTCCTGATTTGGTTTTTGTTTTCTTGGCTGTGTCTGTTTTGGAATGATTTGCAGATGTGATGTGTCCCTTCTGCTTAATTTGTGATGCACTGGTGCAGTCTTTTGAGGTAGCAGCAGCCATAGCACACGTCATGGCTGTGAAGCCTGACACACCCCTCAGAGGAACAGACAATGATGCTCTGCCCTCCTTATGGAGGGGAAGGTGTGTAACAGGTGAACATACCTCAGCCTAACTCTTTCTGCCCATGTTTAGCTTCGACGACCGCTGCTGTCACGTCAGAAAACTCAGACGGAACCTCGCAGCCGTCACGGAGCTCGACTGTCAACCACGCGCCGGAGCATCCAGCCGAAACCCAAACCCAGCGGTAGGGCACTGCGGCGTTTCCAGAGCGCTTCACATTTGAATGGAGAAAATACCGTGGTGTTGCTTTGGCTCCAAGGAGAAGTTAGTATGTTGTCAGTAGCCTGTATTGAAGTGCAGGCCCAGCAGCTTTACCCTATTTCCTAGGAAGGGGGTATCCTTTCAGAAAATCAGCCCCTCAGAACACTTCTATTGTTTCTCCAAAGACTTTGAAGGTGAAACAGGACATGGACAGTGAACTAACGAGTCTCCTTAAAGAGGTGGTGAACTTAGGGGAGAGGTGTCCTCTGTTCAGGCTGCCTTGTCCCAAACCTCCAGATGGGCAAGTTTTGAAGCTGCTACTGAGAGTAGCAGGAAGAAGATTTCCCATAATTTGTAAGCTTCCCATTGTTTGCAGAGCTTTGAGGGTCATATATGGAAACAAAGAGAGGTCTGTTGTAGTCCATGCCCTATGTTTCCAGGAGTCAGCACTGCCAGGCAGGGGGGGTTGCTCTATTCTGTACCACTTGAAGTGAGCAGTTACCTTTGGAGGAAACACCTGGAAGTGCAAAGGTTCTTTGCAGTCTTCCTGGGTTTCTAACCACTCAGCCAGGACTTCTCAGGTGGCAGTGCTGCTGAAGCTGTGTGAAGTTGACCCAAAGTAAGTCAGAGCAGGAGCACAGATATCAGTTTTACTGTTAAGTTTCAGTCTTTATTCCTGGACAGTGGACTCAGTCTGCAGGAATGGGGGTGGTCAGCTGCCCTCTTTCTTTTCTCAGGTTTCCTGTAAAACCTTGGGTAAAATTCCCTTGAATATTTGCATCTTGGTTTTCCTTTTTTAGTTGACGGCAGAAATGCCTAACTCACACAGGAACTGCATTCCATATATTATTATTATGGGATGGAAAGATATTATGGTTGTCATTTATCTCACCAAATCAGGTGAGACAAATGACAGGGAGGGTGACCAGTCTTGAGGAGATCCCCGGCTTTTGCTGTGGCTTTAATGGAAGTCTAGGGAAAAAGGCTTTTAGATTAGACTCCCATTAGACAGCTTATAAAGATGAAATGAATCGTGAATCCTGTCTTTGTTGTAAAAACTCCAGGGATTCTCTTTGTTTCTTGTCACGTGTTCCTTCCCAAATTGTAGCATCTTAATGCTCGAAGTTTCTGGGCTTTTTTTCAGTGGAGCAGAAGCGGTCAGTGACTTTCACTGAAACCCAGCCTGAGACAACAACAGCCTCTCCAGGGGCCCCATCAGCTCCAGCAGCACCCCAGCAGCAGCAGGGCTGCAGCCGCAGCAGCCCCCAGGCAACTGGCAAGCAGGAACCGCTCAGTAAACCTGCGCTGACCTCCTCACCTGCCATCGTTGTGGCTGATCTCCACAGCCAGACCACTGGCCAGGTAACATGACTGAGGGTTTTATCACATGTGCCTCCCCACTGCTTCATCAAAGCAAGTGTATAGGGAAATGCCTGGTGCGCTGCAGCACTGTAACGAAAGCTGGTGGGTGATCGGAGACAGCAAACTGTAGTTATTCTTTAGGCTGAGTTTGCTGTCTGTCTCCCTCTACTTCTGTAAACTCTTCACTTCTAGATCTGTGAGATGATTCTTAATTTGCAGATGTATTTCCTGCATCTTCCCATCACATACAGGAGCTCTTCTGGACCTGCAGGTTTTCACCAGCAGGGATTTACAGCTCACTCCCTGAGCTGGAAGGAAGGAAGGATGCCCTCAAAACCTCAGGGCTATTTTAGCAAAAGCATCATTTCAAAAGAAATCGCTTGCCCAGTGTTTTTCTGCGTGAATACCACAGAGGACAGTGCAAGGACATTCTCAGTCATCCCTTCAGCATACCGGTGACATTGAGATCCCCGTTATATGCCTGGCTATCTAGTGCCTTTTCAGGGTTATGGCCTTTGTCACAAACAAGTGACAGACACCTGTCTTGAGAATACACCAAAAGAGAAGAAATGAAGAGGGTCCGTATCTGACTGGCATCAGATAGCCTCTCTGATCATTGCTACAAATTTGATTTACTGGCAATGACATACCCTCAGTAGGGCAAAATTTTAGGGATTTATGATCTGCAGCGCCCACCCCTTTATGGTAAAAAGTATTTCTGAATGTCCATCCTGTCCCCCATCTCCCCCACACCCCTTCCCACTGTCTCTGAGCCTGACCACTGGCTCCCCTCAATTGCAGAGCGAGGCACTCTCTGCTGAGAAGGAGAAGGAAAAAGAGGAGGGCTTGGAGTCCCGGCCCACAACGGCACAAAGCACCCCACCCACGCAGCTCTCTGACACCGAGGACTACGCGGGCCTCGAGACTACCAGCTTGTTGCAGCACGGGGACACTGTCCTTCACATCAGTGAGGACAATGGGATGGAGAACCCCTTGCTGGCCACCCACTACAGCTTCACACACGTGGAGCTTGGGGAGACTGATGTTGACCTAGATGAATCTCACGTTTAACTCTTGGGGAAGTACAGTAGTGGGAGGAGGAAGAGAAAGCGTACCTTCTCCTTTGAGTCCCCTGGTACCTAGTAGCTAATTAAAACAAGAGCACTTTATTGTCCCAAAGCAGAAAATAGCAAACAGCCAGTTGCTATACTGGCACCTTTCTATGTGTGAAACGTACTTTGGTTCAGGGCAAGACTGTAGGAATGGAGAATCTGTATGGAATTCTCAGGGTGGGCCGTGTGGTCCACACAACCGTGATCTGGCAGCCAGTACTGTGCTGGGCGCCTCGCTGGGCAGGCGGGCTGTTGGGCTGTGTGAGGCAGAGAAGAGAAACCTCTTAGGAGATTGTGCCCAAGATTTATTTTTGTAGCGTTTTTCAGAGTAGGGCTAGTTAGTACCTGAATCCAAGGCTCCTACACCTTGGTGCTGGCAGTGAAAACCAACTAAAGCTTGATTTTCACAAGCCTGGGACCATTGTTTCTAACTTGCAGAGCAGCGATAAGCACTGTGGAGCAAGAAGACATTTTTAGGCTGGGTTTGGTGGGGTTTTTTGGCACTGCAGATTTCAGCTGAGTTTACTTTTGCCTGCTGGTTCCACTCCGTAAGATACTACACTTGTGCTACAAAAATATTTGCTCTGTAAAACCATCGCAGTACGCACCGTAAGAAGGGCCGTACGTGCTGTGCAGATACAGATGGGTAGGGGATGAGTGGTCTCTGCAGGCGATACGAACAGCCCACACTGTCCTGCTGAAATGTACCCAGTAATTTAGCGCCACAGTTTGAAAAAAACACCCCCCCAGAAACCACATCTGGAATGCGCGGACCTCCCGGTACCTAGCAACTGCTCCGCTGATGCTGTCGTATGTACTTTGGATATAGGGATTTAAAGCAAATATTTATATATGGTATTTTCATGTTCCTCTCTCTATATATAAATATATATGTACATTGTAAACAGAAGATGGATATTGCAGGGCAGAAACTTGATGAAAGAATCTATTTTTGGCATGCTGAGATTGTGTTTAAAAAGGTTCCATTTTATGTACATACCATTCATGGCTGCGAGTATTAGAGAGATTATATATATATATATATACAGACGTGACATTTATCTATAGGTGGAGATCCCCATGAGGGACCAGCTGAAGTCACAGCTGAGTCACAGGCTGTGCTGCAGCATCACAGTATTACACTGAAATCTGAATTTAGCCATTAGCTGCTTACAAACTGCAAAACAGCCGTGAAACGAGCCATGATATCATAAGCAACAGCCCAGAGTTACCCTGTACTTTGGGAATTGTACACTGCCTTTTCCAGCTTACCTTAGTAGGACTGGAGTTTACAGGCACGGAATTACTGTGCAGAGGAAGATGTTTTAGGTCACCCCGAGAGTCTGTAAAAATGTGCTAATTACCAGTTTGGCTCCCGAGGGCTTGTAATTTGGATGCGTGCGTGACAGAACAGCCTTACTGTGGAGAGAGAGCGTGCTAGCCTCCTGTCCCCTTCCAGAGAAAGGGCTTGCATCTCTCTGTCCCCAACAGCTCTGAAATAGCTGTTTAAAATTCTGCCATACGACCGACCGCCTCGCTGCTGTAGTGCAGCATGCAGCTTTTACTGGTGCATGGAAAACGAACCATATACCTGACAGAGGGTTTCAGCCAGCTGAAGCTCACAGAGCCTTCAGGCTGTGCCGCCAGGGAATTCACTGAGATTTGTACGCAAGTGTGAGGAGGGGACTTGTGTGCGTTAAACCTGAGGAGCAAAAGCCATCCTTCTCCCAGGCTCACAGGTGTAGAGCGTTAGTGAGAGATGGAGGCTCTCAGCAATTCTGGGGAAAAGCAGGGCTGAAAGGGCAACTATAGCGTGAGGTGGTTAGATGAGGGAGGCAGTGTCTGGATATGCTGCTCAATGCGTGTTCTGAATGACAAACTTACTCTGCTGCTGACTAAACACGCTGTACCACTTCTTATCTCCTCAGTGCGCTGGAGCCAGCACCAGCTACTTGTAGGAGACTGCTTGGGATGAGCTCCTAGCTTGGGGGACACTCAAAGGATTGCTAAATTCCAGATACTAAGTTTTATTATTAATAGTGACGCACAAATGAGAGGGGAAAGAACCCTCACAGCTTCACTTTCAGNGGGGAGTTTGCAGATGTGAGTGAAGCGAGCAGCTGGACACAACTCATACAGAACTCACGGTGCATTTTATAGTGACCATTTCTGTGGAAAACAAGAAGCACCTTCCTTAAGGAAAAGTAGATGCCTCACTATGTTACTCTGCTCTAACAGTGACAAAATAACTGTGATTTACATTTAATTCAGTGTATGTAGTAATTGTTTCCATTTGGGTTTCCCTCTGTCCCTGGTGAATCCACAGTAGTAAGCCATAGCAAGGACTAAAATGCCTTTTTACTGTCTCCCCTGCTAGAAACCAATGCAGCTCATGAGTGATGTTAACCCGCAATTCCGTTTTATCCAGGTGGCTGGGCAGGCGCCTTTCATTTTGTTGGATGATGGTTAGATGGTGGCACAGCCAGGCAGCCTGTTCCCTCACGTCTTTTACCTTCGTCTCGGTGGCGCTTAGTGCTGTGCTGGTGAGGTGCATACGGTGTTTAGCTGGCTTCGTGCTTTCCTCCAGTGTCTCTGTACCAGAACCGCTGTGCTTCTGCCGCGAAAGCAAACGCTGCTGCTGAGATAGGCCTTACGCTCGGGCCCCGGCCGCCGCGGTCGGTCCCTTCGCCTCAACGATCCAAGCAAAGGCTAAATACAGAGGAGTGTGACGGAAAAAGGACGGAGTGCTTGTGTTTCAGCCCCTCCCGCGCGACTGCCTCCGCGTCGGTGTCCCTGGCCCAGAGGCTCCAGGGACGGGTACAGAGGCCGCCCGTGAGCGGGCACCCAGTCAGCGGCAGCCGGGCGGGGCGCGCTCCCCCTGGGGGGAGCGAGCCCAGGGGCGCCCGGGAAACGGCTTCCGGAGCGCAGAAGCCATCTCCAAGCTGCCTCCCCTCTTGGAGCGGCACCCCAACCCCGCGAGTGCCCGCAGTAACCCCCTAATCCCTCACCAACCCCTCCTCAGCCCCCGAGGAAGANAAGACACTTCGTCCCGAACATCACCTTCGGCCACCCGGTCGTGGAGAGTCTGCGCAAGCAGCTGGGCCAGGAGCCCTTCTTTGGTAAGGGGCTGGCATCGAGGGAGCGGGGGGGCTGCGGCCCCGGGAGCCGCCGGCGCTGGCTCACGGCTCTTGGCTCGGCTCCCCCCTCGCAGACATGCACATGATGGTGGCCAGGCCCGAGCAGTGGGTGAAGCCGATGGCCGTTGCAGGTGCCAACCAGTACACCTTCCATCTAGAAGCCACCGACAACCCCGGGGCGCTGATAAAAGACATCCGGGAGAACGGGATGAAGGTGAGCAGAGCGTAGCTTCCAGTAGCGCGTTGGCACTGGGCTTCACCAGCCGCCACTGCTGCCAGCGTTGGGTGGCTGGATGGTGCGCCCAGCTCCGCAGGGCGGCCAGGAGTCGCAGTGTGCAGTGCTAAAGGCACGTGCAAAGCCGGGCTTTGGAGAAAATTGGGACTCTTGAAGGCAGGCTGTGCTTACAGCACATGCACGGACACATGTAGGGGTCTGCACCAGCTTTGCTGCGTTTCCGTCGCCCTGAGGCGCACTCAGATTTCTCTTGCCTCGCCCACAGGTGGGCTTGGCGATCAAGCCCTGCACTACGGTTGAACACTTGGCGCCATGGGCCAACCAGATAGACATGGCTTTGGTGATGACAGTTGAACCCGGATTTGGAGGGCAGAAGTTTATGGAAGACATGATGCCAAAGGTAAACTGAGTTTCTCTTTTTTTCTTATTTATTGAGTTTAAAGCTAATTAGGCTTAGGCCTTAAGCTAATTAAGCTCAGGTCCTACCTGTAGTATTGTATCTAGTTCCATGCTCCCTGGTATAAAAAAGACAGGGATCTCCTAGAAAGAGGCCAGTGAAGGGCTACAAGGCTGATTAAGGGCCTGGAGCAGCTCCCTTACGAGGAAAGGCTGAATGAACTGGGGCTGTTAGGCCTTGAGAAAAGAAGACTTGAGAGGGGATCTGATTAGTGTTTATAAATATCTATCTCAAGTGTGGGATACAGGGGAAAATGGCCAGCCTCTTCTCAGTGGTCTGTAGGGAAGGACAAGGGGCGATGGCCTCAACTTGGAGCACAGGCAGTTCCTCACCGATCTGTGAGGGTGACAGAGCCCTGGGACAGGCTGCCCAGGGGGATATGGAGTCTCCTTCTCTGGAGATACTCTTCAAGACCTGTCTGGATGCTTCTCTGTGTCACCTGTTCTAGGGAACCTGCTTTGGTGGGGGCTGGTTGGATTCTTCCAACCCCTATGATTCTGTGAATTATCAGTGTGGAATGTGGCGGGAAAGTGACTAAACCACGTCTCTGTGTGTGGGAAGCTGTACGTAACTGCAGCAGCTGACTGATGACCTTCTTATGCTGCTGCTCAGGTCCAGTGGCTGAGGACACAGTTTCCCTCATTGGATATTGAAGTGGATGGAGGAGTTGGGCCTGACACCATCCATAAGTGCGCAGAGGTAAGAGGCTGAAGCAGAGCAGCATTCTGTCACTGTGCTAAGAGACTTCACCATCCTGAAGCATAGGAAGAGTTGCATTTTGATGGTTAGCTTTAGAGGGGGCAGCGAAGCACACCCTGTATCAAATGCTGCTTGAGGTCAAATCTTACGCCTTTTTTAATAGTGGCTACTGCAGCCTACCCTAAACTAGAGAAGTTGTTTGATTCTTGGATGTTGGGGTAAATAGGAGCAATGATGGAGAAATGACAGATTTGGGGAAGAGTGAGCTGTCTTTTCTGAATTGGTCAGTGGTTGCAGTTAGAGGTTGTTATTCATGTCCCATGCGCAGCACACGTTTGCCCACCAGCCCCGAATTCACCTGTACAGTGAGAAAAGCGGTGGCTGTTCCATGTTACTGAGCAGGTGTTTAATTCTTTCAGGCAGGTGCAAATATGATTGTATCTGGCAGTGCTATTATGAAGAGCGCAGATCCAAGATCTGTGATCAATCTTCTAAGGAATGTATGTTCAGAAGCAGCTCAAAAGCGCTCTCTGGATCGGTGAGACCTACCCAAGCGCTGTTCAAGAAGGCTCTGTGCGTGCAGGAGAACCCTTGTTTCTCGTGCGTGAGGGAGCGCTGGACGAACATGAATTACAGAAACTTGTTGCTGCTGAACAGAGGAATCATTCCTGCGCTGCGATGAAGCAAGCCGCAGTGGAAAACGTTCTGGTTGTCTTTCAGGGTTGGAAATGTAATGGTTTGAACCTGTTTCTTGATTCTGTGGAAGCTAATTTTATGGCACAACCTCTAACGCTGACTGGATTGAACTAAACTTCAGTCAGTTTTTGCTTGCTAGAAGAGTGTGGCATCACCCCGTGCAATCTCTCTTGTGGAAGACTCTAATCAAACTGCCTTCTGCTCTCTGTACTTTCTCATTTGATCTTTGCATTCCAACAAACCTTTTCCAGTATCTGCATTAAACACTCTTCCCTTGGTGTGGTAAGTCTCCTTTAAGCTGACTGTTAAAAAAAACCCCAGAACGAGTGGTTGGGGTGGTTAAGTTTGGGAAAAAGGCCATTGCTGAGGGCTAAAATAACTTCCAGGGGTGATAGAAATGTGTGTTTGTATCCTTTGCTTTTACTGCATAGAGGTACTTGACCTATGGGGGCAAATATCAAACTTAAGTCAGTGCAATGTTTTAACCTGGTCCAGTATTTCAGCTTTCCAATGGCCAGTTAAGAAGGTGTGTCTAAAATTCCTGCGAGTGATGGGATTCCAGAGAAGAACCTGTGCTTTGAAACCCTACAGTTTATTAAAAAAACCCAAACCAACCCTTTACTTGACCTGCGCCTGAGTAAAGTGTGGAGTAGTGATGTACAGGATTTGGCAGCGTGGCTTTTCATGTTACTGAAAGCAGGCCTGAAAGGGGAATCTGACTACTAGTGAGTTTTTTACTAATTAATATTTTAATTAAATGGGAGATGGAGGCAGGGGGGAAGTAAGCCCTCAAGTCATGGCAGTTAATTGACATGCTACATTTAGTGCTGAGCGTGGAGCCACATTGCATGTCTGTAGAGGTGGTAGTCATGTTGTTCGTTTAAACCTGGTAGTTTGCACTTCCACTGACTCTCAGGTCAGCAGTGTTGTGGGAGGGAGAGATCACACAGTGACATGACTCTATTACTTCTTCCTGGATAAATCCCACCCAGATGAGTTTCTGCAGCTGCTTTTGCGCAGCAAAGGTTAAAGCTGTTAGCTACCACAGAGGAAGTAACATCCATGGAGGTAACAGTAACAGTATTTGGCTTTTTAAACAAAGCTTAAGACTTGCGTCTGTCTGTCAACAGGAGTAGGCTGTTAGGCTATGTTCAGGCTTGTCCTCCTGTGTGCAGCACAACGTAACCCCACAGCTGCAGGACTTGAACCGAGCGCTGCCCTGTAAACCAAAATTGCTGCCTGCATGGGGCCAAGTAAACCCCGGGACCGTTAGATGTTGCAATGCTCTGATAAAGCAAAGTTTCAGCAACACAGGAGAGCACGGTCTGGTGATATGAAGTCACATGGCCTAGAGCCATCCAGGGTGATCTGACAGAGCAAAGGCTCTGTCCGCACTGGGGAAAAAAACCCATGGGATAAAAGAAATGGATACAGCTGAGTAAGGGTGGGCCTGGGCATGCGCTCCACGGGGTGGTACAGCGCCCAGCCCTGAGCAAGATAAAAAAAAAATCTGCAGTACACACGCAGGCAAAGCTTAACTTTAATAGGGCTCAGGAGTTTGTATTTGTACTTACATTCCATTAAGGTCCTGGGTGCAGAGATGACGTGTTTACACCCTCACAGCGGCAGGGAGCAGAACGTAAGAGGCCTTAAAACCCAAACCACCAAACCTGTCTCAAATGGAAATGGTAAACAAAGCACAAGGCATTGGGCTTGCTTTGTGAGACTACAACCCACAGTGTCATTTTTTTTGGGGGGTGAGGATGTGGGGAGGGCAGGAGAGCCTTGCTGCATTAAAGCGTGAGCCTGGCTCTGCGCTCTCGGCCCGCTCCCACCAGTGGCTCCTCACACCACCCGCAGAACTGCGCTGTGCAGTGGGAGTCCAGTGCTGCAGGGAGCAGGGCTGTGGGCAACACCTTGAGTACAGCTGCCAGTCGCAGCTGCATGCAGCACAGGGACCGTTGATGAAAGGGAACTGGGCCTGCTGCTGGAGTGGGGTAATGACCAAATAGACATTTCTATAGTTTCTCCAGGGATTTTTTCCTTTTTTCCCATCGCCTGGCTGCTGGCTGTACTTTGCCAAGCCCTTTTATTGCCCTGTGAGGCACTAGCTGGCTCCCGCAATGGCTGACAAGAACTAAATGGGACAAAGAAAATGTGCTTACCCTTGGCCTTGTGTTGATAGCAGCTTGTGCAGCCCCTGCATCTGGCAAGGCAACGAGCAGCTTCTTTAATACCGGGACAGACCCAAAGCCAACACACTGGTTCAGGAGCACACCTCAACTGGGAACAGAGCAGCTTTACAGTCCACCAGGCTGTCCCAGCTCAGTTAACCCAGCTCCTTTGGCACAGGTTTGGGTTTGGCCTCATTTTAACACCCTTACCACCCCAACCCCTCTGTCTAGAAGAACCCTCCTCCCTGTGAAACGCTGGATTGCGTTTCTGTTTCCTGGTGGCACCTTCAGGACATGCAGGGCGGCTCAATGGCTGGTTTACTTGGTGTGTCCCATCTCTGAAACTGCAGCAGCTCCTCAGCGCCCTGGGGATCAGAGTGAGCAGGAAACCCTCACTGTACCACAAAGCTGGGCGAGAGCTGGTCGGATCAGACACCTTAATGAAAGGCTACAGGTAGGGAAAAGACCTGCAAAGCATTTGAGCTGGGGAACTTCCAGAAGCTTCTTCCAAACACACATGCAGGACAAGAGAGATGGAAAAATCCACCTCTGTACTGAGAGGCTGAGGGGGGACTTTCGCCTCGCAGCACTAGCACAGCTCGAGTACAATCTCAAAGCTTAGGGCCAGTGCCTCCCCAGGGTGTTCACAAAGCCATTCTTTGGCCAAGTGGGTCACTGTGCCGAGAGGAAGTGTTACTGCTACTTCTTCACCTCTAAAAGGCCGGCAAAGTCAGACTATAAACAACATATATATAGAAATAACTTTTAATTAAAAAACCAACCTTGCATCAAAGATTATTTGTATAAGACATTGAGGCAAGATTCAAGTTTAAGACAAACCAGTGTTAAAAAAGTGTTTAAAAAAATAATCAGAATGTGCAATAAACTACAATGTAGCAATAGGTTTTTGTAGTGTTGAAATTTTACTGAACTGCTCTCAGATGCCCAGTATATATCTCCTGTCGTTTTGACCAAAAAATAGATAAATTGACACTTAAACTGGGTCATCTGTCCAGTGCCATTCCAGATAGTACATGTGGAAGAAAGGTTTGCACAGAAAACAAGACTCCTATTAAAACTGCCTTCAACTGTCCTACACAGAAAAACTTCCTGTTGGTGGATTATACATACATTCAATGTTTAATCTTTGTTAATGTCATTGAGATTGCAGTTACATTCCAGACTACACTATTTAGATGCAAGTTTAGACAACTTGCTTTTGTTTTCCTCACTGTGAACTCTCTGGGAAATTAAAAATCTATCCAGCATCACAATGGAAAGCTTTGGGGCTTTTTTCTTTATTGGTCTTCTAGACATCAATCATCTTTTCCTTTTCAGCTAGTCACCAAATGTTGGCATACTTATGAGACTCTTACAAGGCACTGTACTGAAACTGGAACAAGACTTTGTCTTTAACGTATTAAAGCAAAATATCACGAGCCTCATTAGCTACCGAAGGACTAAGGAAGTAAGATGACCCAAACCACAATATTCAAAGAGCTGTGTCACTGATTTGACTCAACTGGACTCCCCTTCCCTTCCTCTATACCCACACGACCGAAGCAGACACCCTACTTTCTGAGTAGCAGATACATCCACTATTGAAACGCAGCGGCCTATTTCTATCTTACTGCTTGAGGACACCTATAGGAAACATGCCCTGGCACTACAGAGAGCTGAGCACAGATTTTTTTTAAGCTAGATGCAAGGCTTCCAGAATACCTGCTTGGGAACTGCTGATTCTCGCCTACCCTGACCTTACACACAGCTTACACACACTTGGAGGGGCAGATTTTTGCCCCATGGTCACACCACACAGGAAGACAATCTGAGGCTATCCCTTCTCCCCGCTATTCTTTTCCAAGTAGTTTTTCTGTGTTCAGTTGAAGTTGTTGGTTAACGTAGACGGCAGCATGTTCTGCTGCACCAGAATCCACTAGAACCAGAAATGCATTTGAAGACAAACAGAACAGAAAAGGATGATTATTAACAAATGTGGCAATATGACAACAGAAAGTGAACAGTGCCAGCAATTTACGTGCGCCCACTCCCGACACTGGGAATATTAGACTTCCAGCTTGAAATAATTACTTTCTCTTGGGGTTCAGGAAGAAGAAAGTGTTGTCTTTGGGATTTATCCTGCCTGTTACAAAGCAAGAAAGAAAATACATTATATGTAGCTACTGCAAAGGTTTTTGAATTGTGCTGTCATGCTGTGTGAACAACAGAGATTTTTACCTTACACTTTTCTCCACCTTAATTGGCTTTCTTAATGAACCACATTATTCCCTGTCACCTTTGTTTTCTTGTGTTGCTGATTCCCAGGCAAGCAATTTCGCAGTCTTCCGACTCCTCGGTCGATTGTTTTCTTGGTGGATGGCCGTTGTCTGGCAAACCAACAGGCGTGCATGAAGTACAGAGCGAGTCGCTGGGAAAAGCGGCACTTGACATTTCACTCTGATTTGTTATTTGATCTTGGCACAGTAGAGCTTCTACCTCTTCATCTCTCAGTGGAAAAACGCGAGGTTCCCACAGCCCAGACTGAAAGGAATCAGAAGGGTAGGAACAAGGGTGCAAGAGAAAAGAGGGGGAGAAAGGGGTTTCAGCTGAGTCCGAACTGATTAGCTATGTGCTGAATGATTTGCTATCAAGTAATAAACGAGTGTCTGTCTGTACAATGTTTGCAGGGCTCTTCAGATAAAGAATATGACACTGCTAGGCACCAGCTGTCCGTGTAAGCCGGCTTCATGTGGTTTTGAACAAGTAACAGAGCTACAATTGAATAGGCACTGTATAGGAAAGGGGGAAGCTCTTTTCCATGGTGCCCAGACCATCGGGATACCTGACCCTGTAACAGTCAGCCCCATCTGGAACCCTGACTGACTTCCCTGAGAAAAGATCCATCATCCCTGATTCCAGGGCTGCCATACTCGCCTCTACAACATGGGCCAAGCAATGCGGTGTTCACCTATTGACATGGCCTGGGCTTAATTCTAGTTCCAAACAGGAGTGCTACGGTTCAGTCTGCTTAAACTGGGGTGAGAGCCTGAGGTGCTGCTGATCAGTAAGCTGGCAGGATGTGTTCAGGTTCCTTGTTTTAGGTTAGAGGGAGTGGCCACTGAAGACCTGACCAGATACCAAAACTGTTGGAAGCACCCACCTTCGCTTCCTGGCTCTCCCCATGGAGCTGTGTGGTCCCCGAACAGAGTGAGCTGTGAGCTTCCAAAATCGAGTCAGGAACAGGTTCAGCAGCACAATGCAGTGGGGCACTGGAGCTGCTGGGGTGGTCTTTCTGCACCGCATCTTGGCTGTGCCGTCCATCAGCATTTCTGCTGTAAGATCTAGTGCAGGATAAGAAACAAGTACTAAGAGCTACCTTCTGCCCTTTCCCTTCACCAGAAACAGCTTAGATTTTCCCTTCCAAGCATTCAGTTTCTCCATATGCACTACCTGTGTCCTGCTCAGAAGAGCAGATGCAAACACAGAGTCCATGACAACCTTGTCACAAGCCAAAGCAATGTGCTAGGTGGAGGAGCTCACTGGACAAAACCTGTCTGGAACAGGCACTCTGGCTGCAGAAGAGCTGGTGCCTGGGCCTGCTCCTTGCCCCACACGCTCACCAGAATGGTAATTTTGGGCAGAAGTCACTCGTGGGCTGCTCCCACTCAGGGGAACATGGCACCGGTCACAGGAGTCTGTGGAGTCCACACTGCACTACTGGCAGACTGTGCCAATGTAACATGAGAAGAAACAGTAGGTCCTTGGGCTCCCCCCTTTCCCAGCTCTGCTCTGGAGTCCTCTCCAAAGCAATGAGAATAATTTCCTAAGATTAAAAATGTTGACCTGGCCTTTAATGCAAATTTGAACTAGATATAAAATACCGGCATGTGACTTAAATGCCAGGGGGAAGCCCAGCCTTGCTTGTGCTGATGGCAGTTTTACTTCTGAATTCAAGTAGCATGTAGATTTCACCAAGGAGTTCATAGAGCTTCAAAATTGAGGGCACATATAGAACTTGTATTTTTCCATATACCTTTTAAAGGTTTCTTTTAAATGTTCAAAATGGCTTAAAATCCAATTCCTTAATACAGTTTAGCTCTAATTTTATTCTTCGTCTATATTCACTTTTGGCCAAGATGGACACAAACATATGATAAATAGCAGAAAAATTTATCCCAGCATTTATTAGGATGCTTTTTGTCCTGCCAGATTCTTAAGTGGCTTATGGGAATCATTTTCCCAGAGCCAAATTGCAGATGCAGCTTTATGATGTTTGCTCTTAGGCAGTACTCTTTTCTGATGAGTTTTGTGCCATACATCAAGCCTGTGCCAATTAAACTTTCTCACATGCTGACTTTTTAAAGCAGCCCAGGCCCCTTCAGCAGCACACCTCCGAGTGCAGCGGACACCCAGGTAAGTCAGGTGAGTGAAGGAAGGCTCATGTTCCACTCAGTGGCTAAAGCCACGGTAACCAGGAGTGGCACAACCAGCCGAGCTGCGTTCAGCCCAGAGTAAGGTTTTTATTTGCTGACACCAGGGCACTGACGTGCCTAATTTCCATGAGCGTGTATGCCTTCCCTTTCCAGCCACAAACCCACACGTACCTGGGACTGTCCCTGAGGAGTTAACTAAAGAGGAGTGCCCTCATTTTTAAAGTTCTCTGTGACAGGGTTTCTGAGACTGCTGTACCAACACCGACACCAGCGGGTCCATAGGAAGGCTCCTAGCAAAGTCAGTACACCTGCCTGCTATTCCTTCTGGGCCAGCGGCTCTGCTCCCACAATGACCACCGTGCTCGCTCTCGTTTTTCATACTTTGTGTGACGTAAGGAAAACACTTCATCTGACAGATCTTCTACCTGTAACAAAACACAGGGACAGCTGCTGCTGTGACTGTGAACATCATTAGCAACAAAGGCAGCTGATAGATACAGCTCTGCAGAGGTCTGTTCAGCAAAAAAGGAGGCAACACAACACATGCTCATGATACACAGGCACATCAAAACACATACTCAGCTTACGCTGTCACTTTCATGTTATTAACATGTCTGTGGTTGATCTGAATGGATAGAGAAATTACACCCCATGCAACTAACGCATCTTTATGGTGAGAGGCAGAAAGGATTCGTCTGCAAATTGAGGCAGTATTAAAAGCATGTAAAAAAGGAGAAGCAAAAATTCTAGTTTCCAGAGGTTGCTTTAGGAGGCTGGGAGGCAGCAGGATTTGCCAGGTGCTCTCTGAGTAAGGAGAAATAGCTCCGTGATCACCAAGGACTTCCATAGCTCTGCACTGAGAGGAACTCAGCAAACTTGAGGTGCCGCATTCCTGCTACGAAACCAAGCAGAAAAATGGTTTCTGCTTCAGAGAGACTATTTCTTAGCAAATTATTTGCATGACCCTGGTGTGGTTTTAAAGCAGCCCTGATACGAGTGCTTTAACTGCTTGCAGTCAAACAAGAGCCAGCTTTTTAGGTAAAACTCCTCACCTGGAGCTGTCACATTCACCTTTCACTTTGAAAGAGCCATATTCATTCCTCCATCCAAGAATTTTGCTTCGGCTGGGTGAGAAGCATTCTGCCTCCTTTCCCCTTGCTCCCCAGATGGCAAGGCGAGCTCTTGGCTGGACCCCTCCAGCACAGCTCAGGGTATGTCGGAGTGCTCCAAACCATTCGCCCTCCTCAAAGTTCACCTAAAAGCCTACGGTTGGCAACAGTGTATGAGCATTGCAGCTGTGAGTTGATTTTTTTGGTGTTTGGTTGTGGTTTTTTTTGCCAGCCACTCTCAGCTCAAAAGTAGAGAAATTTTTGGCAGGAGCAATTCCTGGTCATAAAGGCTGTGAAGCTGCACTGCCAGATCAGTCCTGGACTGGGATTATACCAGTAACAGCGGGGTCACGGAAAATACATTTAATCCTTTCTATAAAGCAAACCCCTCAGCGGTGTTACAGAAATAACACCATTTATCTTCCGCCTGAATCTGATAAAGTACAGAACAAAACACAGAGTCCTCCCTGCAGCGCCAGGCAGAGCCAGACCATACATGTTACACTGTGAGGTGGAAGCCCTCTGCTCCAGCCCTGAGGTCTCCTGCAGAAGCCGTGCTTTGCCCGAGTCCCGCAGCACCGAGGCAGTTCGCAACCCTTACGGATACGAATGCGAAGCATTACAATGCATTTATGCTGCTGCAAGTGAAGTTGTACAATGAACTTTAGCTGGGGTGTTGCACAGGACCCCAAAGACCTCAGTGCCATCTGAAACAGCCACAGGACCTGCTGTCCTGCTGAACTGTAGCTGCCTGGTTCCTCCACAGCCCAGCACTTGACAGGAACCTTCGGACAAACAGGCCTGCTTTGTTTGCCTGTCTCATGACCGCTTTCTGAAGACTCCTCCTTGCTTTTATTTATTTATGTTAAACACAAACAACTTTGTTAGCTGCTGGTTTCCTTTCACGCAAGCCAACTTAATGGGTTTCCTCCTCTCTCTGGAATTCACCAGCTCTGTCACTTGGATGGCATTGGTACGGGGCTGCATCCCAGTTCAGAGCTTGTCTTTCCAAGGTCAGTGATGTATAGCGTGAAAGTGAGAATTTTATGAACTACAAAAGTGCTACTCCCTAAGGGAAAATTCAGGACTTTTCTGTGTGCTCAGATTTCCTTTGAAGTGGAAACAAAAGATAATTTTGAAAGAAAAACTTAAGACTTTGAAAATACTTTTCTTAGCAAATTGCCAGAACTCTTCATGCTGGGAAGAAACTTCATTTTTAACAAGCTTCCTTTCAAAAATCAAAGTCTACATTCCCCTCCAAGCAAAGAGTTTTGAAAAATACAGAAATAAGCTTTACTGTTCCTTTTCCACAGCTAATTATAGCAGATTTAAGTCCTTGTTTATTTAAAATCAGTTTTTTCCTATCCCATTGAAGACTAATGAGCAATAGGTTTTCTTATTTAGAAATTATTCTTTGTTCTAGTGTTAAAAATCACATCAGAGTAAAAGGTCTCTACTTGGTGAAGTACAGCCACCACCCTTTCTGACACTGTATGTATTTCCTCCACCCACTTTAGGTTAACTTAAAGTTGCTATAAATGTAGAAATTTGATTTCCACACATACACACTAAGGTTGGTTTGAAAAAGGACAAAAGAACTGTCACTCCTCAGCAGATGGATCTGGCAGTGATGTTGAGAGAGAAGACTATTAGGAAGAACTGTTTGCGAGGCACGTCTAATGACTTCACTCAGAATAAAAAAGACTTCAAGCAAGATTTGGATCCCCTCATCGCATCTAGTTAAGCTACAAGGCACCGTGCATTAATATTGAACAGCACCAGGAATATTTCTGAAAGGTTCTCAAAACAACACAGTCTGTGTGTTTCAGTCCTTGGCTTCATGGGAAACACTGAGTCACAGGCCATGAAAACACTTATGCAGAACTAATTGCGCAGAGATTAGTTCAAAGTATTTGTCATTACTAAAACAACTAAAAAATAAACTTGAACATTACTTTACAACTCTGCCTGGCCAGAAACCTTAACCTGGATAAAGCAAATTAAAAAGAAAATAAAACAGGAAAACCCGTGCCACGCCCTCCCATGCCTTAAAGCAATAACAGCCTGCAAATTCATACATGCAAAGCAGGAAACTCGAATGCTCTATTTCTAAAAACTAAGTATTTTTAGAGCAAGTAAAGGAGCAGGCATAGATACTGGATTAACTTTTGCATTGCCCAGCTGTTATGTTTGTCCTTGTAAGGCAAAATATCCAGAAACAAAAATTAAGCACCCAAAAAAGGTAAGCTTTTTGTACTCAAAATGGCACGGCGAATAGCCTGACGTTCAGAGAGTGCCGAGTTCCTGTCCTTGGAAGCACTGCCCCAGAGGAACATGACAATTTTGGGACCTCCAGTTTTTTTGTAACTACTGGAAACTTTGAGCGCTAGTCTATCACATGGATACGGGTTGTTGCACTGAAAGCCTTGAAATGAAAGAGAGGAGGAAAAAAAAGGGGGACAAAAGAAAGGTATCAAGTAGAAGACATTCCTAACTGCTGTCTGACACAAGGATATCTCCCTAAGTTTTAAATTTAGCCACGGATAAGACAGGCAAAGAAGAAACTAACACAGCATCATCACAGGCTGCTATGCATTGGAAAGCAAAGAAAAAGCTTACTTTATATCTAAGCCCAAAGTACATTTTTGCCCTCTCTTGTCCTTCCCAAATGATCTGATCTGCTGGAGCTTGCCCTGATTTCAGTGGGAGGAACAAATTCAAGAGGGTGAGTGCAGCAAATTTAGAATGTAATCCTGCTGTTTTCCTGTGTCTTTTTCCAAGCTTACTCAGCAACAAATCTAACTCAGCCTAAAACCTAAAGCGAAGAAGAGGAAGAATTACAATTGGACAACCACCTTTTCCTCAGTACTCTGAAAAACTTCCAAGCCAATTAACACGATCCCAAAAGGAAAGGGGGAGAATTGGCAAAGGATGATTTAGACAAACAAGATCTTTAGCATTTTTCTCTTGTCTGATGTTTATTTCTCTCCTCGTTCTACCGGGCAGCTGACAGACAAAACAGAAGCAGTGGACCACAGCGGGAGGCGAAGCAGCTTTGTAGTTATTTCCTGGCCAGAGGATGAATCATACAGGATCAACTAGTCTTGCCAAATACAAACGTACTGGGAGGGCTACTAAATGAGCGGTTAGTCCACGAGCTCCACAGAGAGACACCCTGAAGTCCTTACAGCAAAATACACTGCAAGTACGCAAGGTAAGCCATCTGGATGGGATCTGAACACAAAATCCACTGAGTCTTCCAAGGAAGTTCCTTGAAGCCCTGTAGGCAAAGCACTGTTGAAATTATATCCCCCTCCCTGATACCAGGATGAAGAGAGAGCAATGAACAGTAGCTTCTCAAGGGACAGCGTGCCCTTGCTGCCTTATTAGCTATTCTCCAAATGGTTTAATTAAAGATCCTTGCAGGGGAGTTCTCCTGCGTATGTAATTTGTCCTTCTCACTAAGAAAGAACACAGGGCCTATTTCCTGCTGGCAGAGATGGTACCAAACCAAAAGGCGTTGGTGGAGGTGACATAAACCTGATGAGCAGATTTCACAAGAATTTCTCAAGTGCATGAGAAAAGGCAGGGACAGAGTAAGCTTTTCTTTTCCTTCTGACACAAGAGTTTGGTGCCAAATGAGCACAGCTGCACCAGGTAGGGACCCTAAGCCATGATGCTTTCTGAAAGGAAAGGGCAGGCAGCTACAGACTCAGTAAAACTCCGAGGATGCTCGTGCCTTTGTGGAGAGTGCCTTTTCTACTCCAAGGGAGGGGTATAATGATTCGTTTGCTGTGTTTAGCATAACCTGAGGTACCGCTACCCAAATGCAATCTTTTTCTACTACTAAGGCACCTGATGCTGTTTGTGGAGGTTCTCTGGAAAAGAAGCTCAAGAACAGACATTGTGGATGAAGGTGGAATACAAGTCCTATGGTTACAACAGCTGATAATGACCCTGGAGGGAGATCAGACATGCCCAAAGGACAGCAAAGCTTCCAGGTTTCTGGAAATGGAGCCACAAAGAGATTGGAAGGACAGAAAACCATCTGTGAGACCAGACCTGCTGGTACGTTGGCACTGGGGTTAACAAATGCCTTAAACCCCTGATCAGGGGAGAAAAAGACACCCAGCTCCGAAGTCCACAGACATTCCCTGGAAGAGAAAGATAAGATTCTTCTGTCTGGAGGAAGCAACAGCAGCACACAACATGCAAACCTAACTCAAGAGGCAAACAGGAAATGCTGAAGGTTACGTTGTCCCTGACAAAGCAGAAAGAAGTTTGTTCCCAACAGGAGGGTTGCAGAAAGATGAACACTGAGGGGAAAACTGAGGAAACCTGCTGGGCCCAGAAGCAAAATGCCTAATCATCTCCAGATGTGCAACAGGTCATGGGAACTGGCCACGAAAGAAAAGGATGAAAGAGAAAGGCAGACATTATAGCTCAGGTAGCCCAAAGAGACAGTCACGCTGGGAGCTGGGGAGCAGGAGGCCTGACCAAAGGGACCCTTTGGGAGCACTGACAGGACCAGCAGCAAGGCACAGAAGAGCCAAACAAGTGAATGATGCTTATTAACAGATACACTCACACTGCTGTTATCTCCTATGGGGTGATGGAAGTAGGGTGAGATGAGACGTGTTTTCCCAATCTGATACTCAGCACTTTACTTATGATATTTGAAACTCACCAGGATGAAGTCAGTGACTTTGGAAAATATATACCGATTATCCTACTTATATCTAGTTCAATTAAAAGCTCGTGGTTTAATTAAAACACAGCCTACCTCTTCTTCATCCGTTTGAGATCTTTCTAAAGGCTGGAATTCAACAACTCTCCAGCTAGAAATGAGACAAGGAAAGTAAAATTAGTTTACCTAGGAGCTGTTTCATTATTTCACCAGTAGAGATGACTCTGCTGTTTCTGTGCTATTTTGTTAGCTAATCCTTCTTCAACACTGCTTTTGCTTCAAAATTTCTTTCAAATAAAATGACTTCAAATTTAAGGTGCCGATAACAATGCCCAAAATTCCAATTTCCTGTTCCCAACATGGTCTTTAAGCTATCCAATAGTCTTAATAATACTTTTAGCTTAAAAGACTATATAAAAGCAAATAAATTACAGATTGAAAATAAGGAACTGAATTTAGCTATTTTTACCGTATTTTAGCAATCTAAAGAGGTTGTTTTTCTAAAAAAAAATAAAAAGTATGTATCTAGACTCATGGCAAAATTAAGCTTATTCTACTGTATCAGAATGGATAATTTTTTAAAATATACACTAAAACCATTTCTGTTTAATTCACTGGAAATAGTTAACTATTTTCTTTATGAGCTGTAACACACAAAAAAGACAGCAACCTCCCAATAACCGTTCAGAGCACGTCAACCGTACGGCACATTCAAGGCCACAACTATCACTGCAATTAAGATGGTATAAGTCTGTTTCTATTTTTAGCCTGCCAGACTATTTCCCTATCAGCTGTCCAGTCTTCCCACTTCTCCAGTCACACAAATGGAAGTGTACAGAAAGAAAACTCCAAGTGCATGAAATGATCTTCTTAGTACTGTAAAATTATCTAACTACATGCTAACGATAATCCTTAGTTAGCCTCCTCATGTTCATTTTGGTATCTTCTTTGCAGCACAGGAGGCCATGAACAAACCTTGGGGTAAGGATTTCTTTGTACTGTAGTTTCTCCAACTTCGATGGCGCCACCAGCGACATTGGAATAACAATGTTGTCGATATCATAGGAGCTCTCACTTCTCAGCCTCCTCCTGGAGTTATGCTGTAGAATATAATCAATGCAAGAGGAGATTCAGCAGCTCCAATCACAGGCAGTAAAAGATAGCTGGGAAACGTTAGAACTACATGAGGAAAAAGTCTGTAACCTGAATGCATTTTCTAGTGGATCAGGGCCTTTTGACTTGCTTCACCCCTGATGAATCTAAACATCTTAAAACCATCTCATCTCTGAGATTTACCTCTTACTGCCCTAACTCTTACTGAAATCCTTTCCTTGATTTCAGCTACGATTAATTTGGAATACTTAGGAGAACTTTGAAGTTAATTATGCTTTCTCCATAATGTTTGGTCTACAAAGATGACCTTTATTTAACCTAAGTGGTATTTGGTGTGATACAATTAAGAATTCCAACAGCATGAGGATTCATTTAGCAGTGAAGAACAATCTCCTTGGAAAGTGGTTTTCTGGAAGATGTGCAAAAGGCAGAAACTGAATTTCTTAGCCATGATGGTAGCAGATTTCCAGGTGGTGGTCACTGCCCACGAGTGCATGGGACCTATGTGAGTCAAAAACTGAAGTTCCTCGATTAGAGAAGAAAGTTTAGTTTTAAATCACAATACATTCTAAATTACAAGATCTCGATTTCTAGCTGAATGTTAATGGAAGCAATCTAGTCTAAAGTGCTTGTTTAGGTGTAATTTGATGATGGTCTGCTCAAGCTAGGGAAGAAAGAAGTGTGCATTGTCATAGCTGCTCTGGGGACGCGGATTTAAACTCATCACTCCAGGAGTCATCACCAGATTAAAACAGGACGACTTACAGAGCACCAGTATAGCACTATGCTTGGCAGAACTGTGGGACTGAACTCTGGATATTACTACGAAATTCTCTATGAATTCCAGTACAACAAATTCTGCTTCTGCGGGGACTTCACTGAACCAGAGCTGTGCTGCTTCTCTGCAAATTTATATAGAGAGATTCCGCCTGTAGTTCTGCACAGGAGGTTTTACATAACACAGCCGAGAGTTCACATATTCTGTGACTACTTTTGCACCACGATGCCATTTTATGTAGCTGCACCAAGAAAAAAAGGGTCATAAGAGCCCTTGTGAAAACTGGGAACATAAATCACTGTACAGATAATGACATCATGTGGGGGACACATACCCCTCAATGATAATAAACTGAATTTATACTCCACTTGTATGATCTGCACAATTCTTTCAAAAGGACATAGGCGTTTTAGGAACCCCACATATTCTAAGTAGAATGAATTACTTCATGCGATCCACTTAGTTCACTGCAAAAATGCTCCGTGCTGCAATTGACACTAAATTAGATGTAAAAGGCATGTAGTTTTGGATTATCAGCTTGCACAATTCTGTTGCTAGTTCAGCGAGGACAGCGATACGTTTTGGGTTTACCTGCGATGAAGTGCTGTGAGTGGTCCTAGACATCGCATTGACATTGGTCACGGCAGCAAAAGTGCTGTGGGATTCTGGTTCTGCATGTTGAAAGGAGAATGTCTCAAACCTAGCGTTACGTTCGCCTGCCACAAAAAACCAACAATTGAAAAAAATGCATACCGGCTGTTGTCTATTAAACTAAGGATATTTTTCCATACAGTAACAGTCAAGTCATTTCTAGGGGCCCACAGCTAACCACTCACCATTTAATGAATACTATAAAAAGCCATCTAAATAAACACTTGTTACTCATCCTGTCATTGTTGTTCCACAAAACTCATCCCTCTCCTTCTATGAAGGATTTCTTCTTGTGGAAACAGCCTCACACGGGTAAGTCCTGCTTCTCTCCTCAGAAGCTGCCATAGGCTTCACACACAGCAAGTGCCATCAGACACAGAGGAATGCTCTTCGGGGTTTCCTGACGGTGCTGCCCATGCTGGGCTGCATCTCACTAACATACCAGTTCACTGTGCCCTCACTGATGGGTTCTTCCTTGATAAATGATAAAGCCAAAATTGGCAGCAAGGGTAGCAAACAAAATTAGTTTCTAGATCTCCACATGTATTTTTTTTCTAGTAGTGGCCCACTGCTCCAGACAGGTTGTGATTAGTGTTCGCTCTTATATAATCCTAATGGAAGCAGCATTTAAGACGATTCAGAATTTAACCACCTGTGTGCTGCTTTCCTTCTACCTTAATTTCCAGTAAGAAAAGAAACCTCAGATGTAATATACCAACCAATAGAAAGAAAGAGTGTATTCCAACATGGAAAAAGAGGTAAGGCTCCTCCTAAATGCTGTACTGCACAGGCTGGGTCAAAGACATCAACAGCTCTGCTGCAGCTCCCTGGCACACAACTTTTATTTTTGGCCTTGTTCATCAGGCTGACCTTCCCCATGGATAATTTCTCCTAGACAGAGCCCAAATTAGGAATAAATATGTAGTACTACACCCATAGCACTAATAAGCTAGGACTGCTGCTGCTACTCACAAATACACCACATAGCAGTTTTCTGGCATTGGGAAACTATGAACCTCACAATAAAAGATGGGACTTTTTTTGTTCCATTAACTCAAAGAGCTAAATACTATTGGCAGAACACTAATTGTAACTTCAAAAGGTTTATAGCAAGAAGTTTTCTCTCTTACTAGTGCTCCCAAGGAACTCCAATTGCTGATCTCAGCATGCATGACAGTACATGTAGGGAAACAATGAGGTTTCAAGAAACACCATGTCAGCATCCGCCTTTGGGGGCCAGCGACTGGTTAGGGGAACAGGTGGCATGGAAAAAGGACCACTGATGGCAAGAGGGGACAGGGATGGAATAGAAGTCTGTACAGCAAAGGGGAGGGCTGTAATGCACAAGGGGAATGATGTACAGAAAAAAACCACCTCACCTAAATCAGAGACAGTTTTCAGTCTTTTTACTCTCTCCTGTAACTTCCTATGCAATTGGGGGTTTTGGGTTTGGGTTGCAGTTTTGTTTTGGTTTGGTTTTTTGGTGAAACCATCTCTGCAGTAATTTCCATATCTCCACCTCAACTGCAAGATTATCTAGAAGTTTTACCTGGATATGCACCAGAAGCATATGCTGCCACAATGTTAACTGATATTGATTCCTTCTTAAAGCAAATTTTAAACTAATACAATTTGTCCTTTCAATTGGTGATTTATTTTCAACAGTCTTGTGAGGAATTTTGCAAAATTTTTCCAAAAATTCACATAAATTAATCTGTAACGCAATCTGTTAGGTTTTACATTCTACTTGCCTGGAGGTGGAAGATGCTATTTATCTTTACTGATTTTTTTTTTTTTGGCCCCTAAATTATCACATTATTCTACAGAACTTTCAGGGCACTTTTGATTAACTTACCAAGTGCTGAAGTAGATATTCAGTGGCTTAAAATACAAAGATAACAGCAGTAACAACACTAATTATAAGCACTGACTACCCACAAGTCCTCCTAACAGTCTGGAAGGAAAAAAGAACCACAAATGACAGTAGACAACCAATGAAACATAGCTGACCAAAGATGCCAGGAATAGTATGTGTTTGGTTGGGCACATCATTTGACAGATAACTTTGCAATTCAGTCTGTTTCACTGACTACTATTAAAAAAAACCCCAAACACCCAGCCCTTCATATTAAAAATAATGACACCCAGCATTAGAAAAACACAGCTGGGCTGCTGAGTGGTTTCCTTTAAAAGTATTCCAAAAATAAAATACAGAAGCTGGTCCCATTTTGTAATATGGACTCAAGAAGAAAGAGAGAGATTACAATGCTTTAAAATAGCACGTTATTTTTATGGTGTCGTAACTCCATTTCTTCACTCTGGTAAAGTTTCATACTGTATCCTTTTCAGAGACAATTTAAAATTAATTCTCAAGGCCCAGTGCCAACATTAATTTATACAGTATCTATTTTTAAAGAAGGAGCACCATATTAAATGAAACTTTTTCTCTTACCTACTGCTGTCTCACTTAGATGTCTTTTCTTTCTTCCCTCCGACAGCTGGTCGGATGTTCCTGACACTGACTGAGATTTGGGATTAGATAAACAGCCACTGCTCCATTGTTTGACGTTATGTTGATTATAGTCTACAATAGAAAATGCATGTATGGAGTTGAAAACTTACTTTCTGTTGATGCAATTCACAGGCAAACTCAACTCCTGAGCTCTTTCTAATGGAAAAAAACCCCAGAGTTTTGATAGGAATCCAAACAGCAAACAGTACTGCAGTCAGGCACCTGTGTCTGCAGAGAATCCATGGTCCAACCCGCCCCCACTTGTATTACTGCCCTCCTACTGCTCTGATGAGCACATTTCAGTACAACAAAGAAGAACCTGACCTTGTGAATTGGGAAGAGACCCCCCCTTCCACCTAAAGCCTTAGCTTACCTTCTCTGATAACCTGCTTTGCGGTGAGTTTATAAATTGAACCTCTTCAGGACAAGTACTGGCAAATGAACAAAAAATGGTGCTGCAAATATTAAAATATTTTGCTTTACATACCATTGTCTGGAGACACTTTAAACTCCACTCCCAAAGATGAGGTATCAACTGGTTCTCCTTTGATGTCATCCTTCCTTAATAACATTTCAAAGTACATGTGGAGAGGAATATCTAATAAAAAAAAGAAACCAAAAGAGAACGGAGTCTGTATCAGAAAGATGTCAACCTGTGAGCCAACGAATTATGCATCATTACTGAAGGTCTGGGAATCAATTTACGTAACACGATGTAATATAATCTATGAGCAATACTGCTGCCTTGGGTCCTTCAACTCATGAAGAACAGCAGTGCTCCTGAACTCCTGCAAGGGCCGATCACTTGTCTTCATGGCAGCAGTGTCTTCACATGGTCAAGTTGAAGTCAATATAGAAAAGCATGTCCTGAAACCGGTGAGACCAAATTAAAACTCAATGAAACATCCCCAAAAAAGCCCACACAGACACTTCAAAGTAGCAAGAAAGTAAGAAAGAAAATTGGAGGGAAGGTAACTCTCAGCAACATCATCACTGTGTGAGTGCTATCCTCCACCACAGGCAGAGAACTGTAGTCTTTCCCATCAGGTAGCCAAGGACTATACAAGATAATGTCCGGTAATTGCCTGGAGGTAAAAACTCGAGGTACCTGTCTGTCTATTATCAGGAAATGAGTTATGCCATGGTCAAGAAAAATACCTTTTTAGCTGTGAAGCAACACTGTCATACATGCTGACCAAGGCAGCATGCTTAAGTGGTTCCAAGCTCTCCAACACCATGACCTTCTAAAAGGCTGACAAGACAACCCAGATCAAAGTAGGACTCAAACCTAAGGAATGCTCCTGAACAAGTCCAGGTGCAGGCACACAGATCTAGCAGATTAACAGCACTGGTTTTGGTGTTCAAAGTAAGAAAGAGCATGGTTTTCTTACTCTGGAACAAACTATGTTCATATCTGCAATTAATCCAGAATTGTTCACCACGAAAACAAGCTCTGGAGGGTATCAAGTGCCAGTAAGACTGGGGTCTTCCCCTTTTGACTAACTCCTGCACAAAACCCAGCACAGAAGAGAGCACACAGTGCACTTTTCCTGTAACCTGAAAAGGCTTTGGTTCACCCAAAGTAATTAATGCTTCCGGAAATTGTTACGGCTGGGAGCCTAGAGGTAATTTCAAGGTACATTCCGGCTTTCTCTCTCTGGCAAAGGCTTCACCAGGGCAACATAATTTATTTCCTGAGGGAGTTCTAACCCCGAATTAAGTCTGCAAAACACCTCAAATGGTAAGTAATTCACCCACTGTTGTAAGGCAGGAAGGCTTAAGAAAAACAGGTCTCTATCTGAAAAGTCTTTCCGGAAACAATACTACAAGAAAGAAGAGAAATTAAGTCAAAAGAAATATGTCAGTGTAAGAAGCAGGCTTGACAACTATTATGTTCAGAATGAGAAGAGGACTTAGGGCAGGGCCAAAGAGTGGGCATTACACTACCTTTATTTACATACAACCTTAGCCTGCCTTCAGGACATGCCAGGACAGAAGCTTTCAACGTATTTTGCTAACTAAGAGAACACTTTATTTCAATGTGATATGCATCTAACAAGATATTCTGTCACAAGAATAAAGGTGACCTATAAAAGGGGGTTTTTTCCCCCCAGGGTTTATGCTGAGTTTCCTTTTCTACTTCCAAGTGAAACAAAGATCTGCAAGGTTTATGAGTCACAACAGTGAAGTGGAGAAATAAACAAAGCATTTCTCCTGTTGTGTTGGGTTTTGTTGGTTTCTTTTTTCCCTTGGGGAACCACCTGATGTTTCAGAGATTTTTTTATTACATGCTTCTGTATCTTAATCAAAAGGGCAGGAGCATTTGCTGTGGTTTATCCACAGGCTAAGTGCAAAAAAACCAAATGTCTTAGATACAAACAGCAACTTTCTGATTATCGGGGTGTAATTTTAAAGAGGTGCTTTTATGCTCAAGGGAGGCTACAACCGCTGACATAGTTTTGGTCTGGACCCTTTATTAGTGGACACTCTGGAGGCAAGACTTATAACTGTAAGGACAATCAAGCTTCCAGAGGTGAGTACACTAGAGCCAGTCCCACTACACTGTATTTACTAGATTGTCTGCAGATTATGAGCCTCCTTTCAAAGTAAAAAAGAAGAGTGGGAGTACTCTGAAGGTAAAACAGAAGGTACAAGAGAGACAGGAACATCATCTACTTGAACCCCTCCTCACACACTGAAAAAATCAAACTCCCAGAGTTTTGAAATGGAACAAATACCAATACTTTTTTTAAACACATAGAGGAAATGAAACCCAAACCCTTTTCTTTTATTCTACTGACAAACTTAGGGATAACTAAGGAAGCTGCAAAGAAAACACAAAACTGAATCAGGCTACTTGACCAAGTTGGAAAATTTCTAGCATGCATTTATTCACAGTAATTCTTTCATATAAAAGAAAACAACAAATACACTAGTGATCTTCATGAGGAGGTCGAGACAGCAGAGTACACAAAGCACAGAACAGAGCATGAACCTAGCCCCTCTCAAAAACTAGGAGACAGTAGGTCTAGCATTGTTTTCTGTCTTAACTATAGTTAGCAAGGTTAAGGCTCCTTGAAAAGAGGCTCAAAAGAAAGCCATTCTTGGTATTGGAATGGATTTTTCTTCCTCCATTCTGGCAAAGAGTGATATGTCCTAGGGAGCCTGCTTTGGCAGGGGGGTTGGATCCGATGATCTCTTGAGGTCCCTTCCAACCCCTACGATTCTATGATTCTATGAAAGTGACCAAAAGTAGCCACAAAGCGACCCAAAGCCTTTGAGGAAAGAAAATGTTGATGGCCTTGTTAAACTTCCTAGTCTCCCTTAAGAATAAGATAAGGATGAATGCAAGGGGTGCAGCCTTATATAACTATCCTTGAACAGACTTCTAACCACCCTGGCTCCCATCCAGCTGGTCTGTCAGAGTCACAAAGTGACAGAGACTGAATGTAAAGAAGAAAGTCTTTAGAGGTGTTGCTCCGCGCTCCACAACAGAATCCTGCTGGCTAGGATGTTGCTGTTGCCCTCTAGGAGTGAGTGTTCTGTTTCCTCTATCTGCTCCTCAAAATATTCTCCTCTTTACCTCACACCCTCATAAGCCCGTAAGTGTTGAGTCCTCCTTGGGGTTCCATGTCCACACTTGAGTCTTCCCTACTGGCCAGTGACAACTTGTCCAAACCCAAGACTGACTTTAATCCTTGACCAATTCCTAATACCAGGCTGTAGCATTTATACTGTCATTCTGCAAAGACAGCGGGTTTGGTTAAAAACTCAAAGAGTTTCATGGAAGTCCCAGCCTCAAGTTCAATATTATTTTGTAGCAAAGAAGTCCCTCAGAACAGCAGAATTCCTGTTCTGGTCAGCAACTATCTGGAAATACATTCTTCCTAAAATTAAAAAATAACCACCCTCAAAAATCAATAGTATGAATACCTTCTGCTGATAACTGCATTGAAAATACTATTTTGAAGGCCCAAGCGCTGTCAAGTTGCACCAGCACTCGTTTCAGGGCTAGTAAGTGTCACCTGCATCATGTTAGAAAGATTATCAGATGACAGAAACCAATGAACTTCAAAGATCACCAAAAAGACTATCACAAAAAATATTAGAAAAGATAAGTAAAGCTTTTTGGAGCTAGTCCAAAAGTCTTCTTTTCAGAAGAAGTTGCTTCTGAAAAACACAACCAAGGTATGGTAGTGTATGGGTAAAAACACCAGCTAAAGGACGAACACTGACAATTAGACACACCATGAAAGATGTAAAAATACCTTTTCCCTGACTAGTCTTTCTTGTTAAGTTCTAAAAATCACTCAGAAGAATAGTTTACCTGTAAGCTCTACTGCTCACAAGCAGAGCCACCCTCTGCTAGAGGCACGGCGTTTCGGTTACTTACCTGAAGGGAATGATAAGACCGGATGGAAGGAAGAGTCCAGCTCTTGTGCATAACCTAGTAATTTAGATTCCATGCTGTACTCGCTACTGCTCAAAGCACAGGCTGGCACCATAAAAGGTATCCGAGTTTTATATGGAAAGGAGGCATCTCTAGATGACAAAGTCTGCAAGGATACACAGAAACAAAGGTTAACTTCTCCTTTACTCACTTCATCCAAATTAGACCAAAGGAAAGAAGAATAAAAAAAAAGGTAAAAAAAAAAAAAAAAAGGGCATTTCCCATGGGAATGAGAAAAATATCCCAGCACACTTTTAGTAATCTAAACATGACTTACCTCCACTTATGGACAATAGTGCACAGTACAAAGAATACAAAACCCCTTCAATTAGGGCCAGGAAACAGTTGTCAAAGTTTCCAGAGAAAATGTAACTGTTCCCAATCATTATTCTGATATACCCTATGACAAACAAAACCCCTTCGAAATTCCATTCCGGCACAACAGGCATGATATAGATGCACAAACAAAACTAACAGCAGACTAAATACAGGGGTCTCCTCTGTTTATCCCCTTAGTCTTAGCAAGATTCTTAGTATCGATTATCTCTAGGCAGTTTGAGCTCATACATTTCAATGCTAACCACAACATTAAGCATTTTGAGTGCACCATGTATGTGCCTAGTCCTTGTTATAATATAAATATCAGAGAAGCAACACAAAAGATACACAACAATAAATATGGAGTGGGATGCACTGAGGATTGATTAATAGGGAGAGGAATTACTAGAAAGAGGAGAGCTGCAAAGAAAGATTAATTTAACTGCTTATTTCTAAGGCTTATTGAAGCACAGGAGGCAAAGTGATAGATTGCACAGAACTGGCAGTAAGGCTGAAGCAAAATACAGGGCAGAAGTGGGCAGGAATAAACAGCACAGTGCAAGCAATATACAGAGCCCTGAAAAAACTCTGAATGTACTACTACTGGCCAGCAGTTAATAGTAGTCTGTGCTTCCGAACAGCCTACAAAAGCACTGCTGGGAAACAGTGTTACCTACGCTACTTTCAGCCTTACTGTACACTAGCAGTAGTAACCCCAAAGGTACTGACATTTTAAAATGCTTCCATAGGTTTTTGATACTTCACCAAATGCTGCAGACCCTACAAACGGGAAGGGAAGGAAGGGGGAACTGGGATCCTTCCAGGGTCTCAGCCCACCACTCTGCGAACAGCCACATTTATCATCTCCTGAGAAAGGATTTCAATGTAAAAAACTGTGAGAATGACTCTAACAGTGGTCATCTTGATTTCCATATGCCATTTGATGGAATGAAAGGAAAACACCTGCTTTCTGAATCCAAGAAGTCTTTTCAGCTGCTTCCTCATGCCTGAACTCTTCCAGGATGTATTCTAGCAGTGCTGCTCATCTCTTTGTGATGCAGTGATTATATCTACCACATAAAACCTCCCTTCACACAGTGAAATCAGTGCTTCTGTCACATGGCATCAGTAGTCACAACCCACGCTAATGCAGAAAACATCCCATTAAGATGTTTCCCTTTCCATCTCTTCCCTTCCCAATCAACAAATTCCCTATGCTTGTATTGCACTGCAGGAACTATTAGACTCAAGTGTGTTACGATGCTGGAGCAGAGGAGACCCTGTTGTGGTGGGGTGGTTGTATTTTACTTCCTCCCCCCAGGAAAAACATTAACAACTTCTAAATCCACCTCGATCTCCTTACCCAGGTATATGCACAACTACTTGCAACTTCATTTGGAAAGAACTCTTTTCTAGCACAGACCTCCTTCAAATCACTGTTCTGGTATTTTCTTGTGACAGACATATGGGACTCTTCATCTGTTAAACTTTAAACATCCAAGAAGTGTTGGCAGAACTGGGACCTGTGTTTGGAAACACTAGAGGGATAAATGCTAAAGCAAATTTAATGTTTCCCATTATACGGACCATTAAACTAAAGCTTAAAGAGCTTTTAGGTAGTTGCTCTACATTTGATGCAATAAAGGCTTGCTTTTCAAAAAATGCACAAAAGCCTATTTCCTTTTGGTATTTGTCTTT
This sequence comes from Zapornia atra, assembly GCA_013400835.1. Classification (NCBI taxonomy): domain Eukaryota; kingdom Metazoa; phylum Chordata; class Aves; order Gruiformes; family Rallidae; genus Zapornia; species Zapornia atra. Next base: position 20,614 of record VZTU01004751.1, on the reverse strand, counting down.
TAGGAATCAACTGCTTTCCTGCATCTCCTCTATTCAAGCTGCTACTGTACCCTCTTGGCATAGTTTTGTGGGGATTTTTACAGAAGTGAATCTGCATTACAGTAAATGGTCTCTCACTCTTTAAAAAAATGGTAATCAGTAAAATTACCTAGAAAATATATAGATAAGACCAACACATACTGACATCCAGCCCTTTAGTTCTAACTCAGGGGTTTTTTTTTGCTTTAATTCAATTTAGTCCCAAAGACATCTGACTATAGCTTAAAGCTAAGCTTGCTCTAAACCACGCACCCATGGCCAAATAACCTAGACAGGCTCAATCTATTTTGAAACAGGATTAAAATCCATTTGCCAACATCAGTAAATGCAAAATTGCAAAATTCTTTTCCTCATCTTGCCTGTGGTAGGAATTACAAAACCTTATGTCTGAATTTGTGTGTTATTCCCTTGAATACTCTGGCATCAACACCAAAATAATTACATCTTTCATTAAGTCAGTTCATAATTCAAAATAAAATAAGGATCTATATAGAAGCAAGAGTAATTTTATTTAAATGCCTATGAAGTTTTTAGAAAAAACAGCTAAAAAAAAATCTAACAGTGTCTGCGTTCCTTGCTACTGGATCTGGTTTAAATTTCTGATGGATTAGTTTTCCACTGGAAAATGCTGAATTAGTGAAATCATTATGTTTCTCAGGAATGCCGATTTAATCAAGTCTTGACGAAAAAATTTCTGAAGCCCTTCATTCTGGGATGAAAGCATGTTGCTCAGTCAAAAAAAAAAAGCACTTCGACCTTATGGAAACAGAACTGAAGAGGTTTTTGTTGGAAAACTAAACTTTCCCCCCTTCCAGTTCAGCACAGAGTCTACAACCCAACCGGCTTTTACAGCAGTTAATTATCGATTTTGTAACACAACGGGGAGAACAAATCCACCAAAACCCAACTGAAAACAACCCCACAAATGCATCCATTCAGCCCCAGCAATGAAAGCCATGGCGCAGAGCTTTTAAAGAGAGGCCTCTACTGCAAGCCTGACTGCAATGCTAACCCTTCAGAAAGAGATTACTAAACTGTTATCATTTTTCCCCCTGATATACTATACCTTGTACATCTCCCGAAACATTTTTCTTCATTACTGAAATAGGAAACCTCATGCTTCCTGAGCTTCAGTAGATACAGAGAATAACATTACATTAAAGTGATTCTATTAAGGAAAAGAAAATACACTGTATCAAATAGGAAATCACAAGCGTGAAAGCTTTCAATCTTCAACCAAAATAGCAACTCTTGTTTTAAACTTCATAAGAAATCACGTCACCAACAGAATCCAATTTTATAGAGTATTAAGATTTCTTTTTTTCTTTAATACTGTTTTACTAGGCCACAGAAAATCTAGTGAGCAATTTATGTTGTTATTCAAAACAACTCTTGCCCTTGCTTGTGATGTATTGTTGCGTTAGCCAAAGCATGACGGGCTCACACCTCTGTTCTTGAAGGGTCAGAAGGCTGAACAGAACTGGCCAACCATCCTTCCACAGAGGAAAAAAGTTTTGAGTCCATGAAGCATGCTGTAATTCAAAAGAATTGTGTTTTGTGCTCACAGTTAAAAATTCTGAAGCGAATAGTCGCTTCATGGTTTCAGCTACTGATCACTAAAACTCCTACCAATTTTGGAAACATGCCTGCGTGCAACAGTACCGACAGCCACAGTTCAATTACACCAATGTGTACGAACCCAGGAAGTTAATTAAGTTAGCTCAAATACACTCTTGCTGAATACCTGTCACGCCTGCTTCTGATTACTCTGATAAGCTCCAAAAAGGCAAGGAAACAGCATTTATTGTCTCTACATACACACTCAGAACTTTTCAGCAATATCCAAGAAGGGTTAGCCCCCTCAATATTAAAAGCTGCTCTTTGGTAAATGAGTAGCCAACTAATTTCAAATGCTTAATTGCAGTATCCAAGAGAACCACCAAGTGGGTGGCTGATGCCTCCTCTTTGAACATCAAACACACCGCTAGCTTTTAATCCTCCAGAAGCACTATGTGCAGCTCACGCTAACAGAGTACTGTGTCACCTGCTGGCTTCTGTGCATTAGCATCTGCCTTACAGGCCAGCTCGCTTCTCTAAAGCTCCCCATCTTCAGCACACAACAGTCTACTCTGAGCAGAGCTGTGGTCCTCTGGCAGAACATATAGTTTGATGAAATGCCTTATTTCACAAGCTAAACATCAGAGTTCCCTAAGTGGGACTTCCCTGCAGAGTGCTTTCAGGAAACATCCAATAACGTGGCTAGTGAATGGTGAATCTGAAAGCCTTGAAGATGTCCTCTCTTATCAACAGGTAGTGGAGGAGAAGGTGGGCAAAGCACCTAAGATATCCCTGCATGGGAAGGTGTGTAACAGATGGTGCTGGTGATATGTACTACGTGACAAACCCTCTCTTCAAGATGAAATTTCTCTAGATGTCAAACGGATGGACTTTTCCCATGCACCAGCCTGCAATCTATACACCGGGAAGCAAGCTGCCCTGGGATGTAAATGAATTTGTCTGCCTCTATCTGTAGCCACAGCTTCAGAGGGGCCAAATTGGCAGGTCCTGTGACAGAGACCAGTTTTTCCAGGAACAGAACTGAGACTTTCATAAGACGCTAGCAACAACTTGCTCAGCATCTGGTTTGTCTTAATTTCAGATCTTTCAACAGTGTCATGAAAGGAGTGCTAGCTTCTACTGTTCTCGGAGACCACTCATCTCTCATAAGTACATATGGAGTTTAGTATCTTCACTCTTGTTATAAGCCAATGAGAGATGGACTTTAACTGCTCTGTGGGAAATGTATGCTGTCCTCAACATCAAGGAACCAAGACCCTTTGTTCAAGTAGTAAATCAATTGAAAAATCCAGGTTAGTGCTGAATCTTTGGCCAGTTAAGCCAAAAGAAGGGAAGTCATGTCAATCTACAGGGGTATCCTTTCAAATATGACATGTAGAAATGAAGAGTAGATGTGATCAGTAAAACACTACAGGAATGTCATAATAAGCTAAGGTGAAGGACTGTGAAAAGCACACTTTCATTCTGGAAAAGAACTCCCAGGCTGACTGGCTTGCCATAAGCCTCACAAAGGACGGATTTTGTTCCACTGGCAGTATCACCGTAGTGCAAAGCTAGCGGTGCTCTCCCTTCCTTCCTCCCTAGCAGGTAACAGTGTTGTCACACACTGAGAATAGCTGAATGCATAGAAATAATTCTTATTTTGCCGTTCAGGTTTTGCTGATTTTTGACTAACAGAAGAACTTCTTTTGAATCTTCCAGTATTCAAATAGTAATTTTATCTACTATTATTTTCACTTACAAACTTGGTAAGCTGTAACCAAGCAGGTCTCCTCCCCAGACCAGAAGACTGACATCCTCAGAAGTACTACACCGTGTTCACTGAAGCACAATGCATCCTCTTTTTGAGAACCAGTTTGCAGGAGACTTGGCAACACAACATTCCCTGTATTCATGGCTTTTTAGAAGTCATCAGTGCCAGGAAGCTACTCAGAAGCAGGTGGTGGAGGCCTATATCTAGGGATACCAAGGAGGGAGATGACAACCAGTAGACTCCTGTCAGTGAAATGAAGGCTTCACTATGTGAAAGACAAAACTTCTAGCTGGCTACTGAGGAAAATGCTTGATAGCTACTGCTCCAGACAGCGTTGTTTCTTTAAATGTACAGACCAAGGGAGCTAGAGAAAGCAGCAACTGGTAACAGCCACAAAGAATTCACTTGTGTCTCTGTAAACACAAATAAACCACAACACAGGACAGTATGGTTGAGGAAATGGGATTGTATTCTAGGAAGCAGGTGCTAAAATATTTGTCCCCAGACAAACATATCACCTGGCAGAAAACAGGGTACAACTTCCACATGATATGCAACATTCTGACTAAGTGCCTTGGTTTGCACACCCCCCTTCTCCCCACACCTTACTCTCCACTGCAGACCACTTGTAGATAGCAGACATTTAGCAAATAAGGTAAAGGCTCTGCATACTGGATGTAATACAGATTATAAAAGTGTGTGTGTGTGTATTCTTTTCTAAGAACTGAAGATTAAAAAGATTTAGTGAAAGAGCCAAATGTATTTATCAAGTGGCATCTATCACTGTCCCTAAGCACGCACTGAGAAAGCAGCAAGACACAAAAAAATAAAAATCCTTCAATGGGTATGAGAACCAGATTAAAAGGAGAAACCCAAACCCTAGAATTTAAATACGTTTTTCCTTTCTTGTTTTGTGGCCCTCTGGAGAAGCAGTCCCTTTTTTTTTTAAAAACCACTAACTAAAAGCAGATATTCTTATGCTCTCACTTAACTCCCTTTTGAGACTGAAGAGAAAAAATGTGGCAATACTCAACTGCAAAAGCTGGCAACATTACACCAATCATTTGCTTGTGGTTATCTAAAATGTAAGCTTTTGCACCTCAATTCCCAACTTTCAGGGTGTTGGCACCTTTGCAAATTTGATTTCCAGTTTTCTACGTCTCTCAGTCCACACAACCATCTCTTCCTCCAGCAGGTGGGGATACAAATACAATGAGAATTTTCAGATTTAAAAGAACAACATACTGTGCTCCGCAGCCCTGCAAAGAAATGGATAGGACCAAAATTTATAGTACTCCAATCTCACTCCTTTATTGCCCCGTACCTTCATTTATGGTTGTATAAAGTTTTAATAGATGAAAAGACTACCTTCCCTCAATGGCATCTCTTGCCAAAGCATGACTTGACTAAAAAAAAAGTAAAAACTAAAACTAATGTCATTGGTAGGATGTTAAAAGAAAAGCTAACAAAATGTACAAAAAGCAAAACAAAAAACTCTGCAAGAAGCCACACTGTTGAAACACTAGAAAAAAAACCACTGGGACATGTCAGCTAGGCAAAATCCTGTCTGAGATTATCTGGCTAGTAACACAACTTGTCTGTTTTCAAACCAAGTAAATAGAACTTTTGATATCTCACCCATAACTCAGTTCCTTCAAGTTCAGGCAAAAATTAGCCAGAAACTGAGCTAATTGACGTCCTCGCTATAGGAAAAGCATTTGCAGGAGCACCCAGGAATTACACTTTGCAGAATCTGGGTGGGGGCGAATCAGTAATAAATGCAACCACCACTGTGAAACAATTCAATTGGAGCTCGTGCCTTCAAAGTCCTGATGCCCATCTGCTACTTACAGACTTTTTCAGTTTTATGTTTTGAAACTCTTCGCCTTCTTTCCTAGTGTTAAAACTACATTATGTGCATTTCATGGCGGGGCGAATGACCCCGAGGTTGTTTGGCTTACCAGCTGTAACAAGGCAAGTTAAGCGTCAGATCTAGCATTTTGAAGAAGCACACAGACTTCCAACCCCTGCCCACAAGCACGTGTCCTCCTACTAGACCATGCCTGCAGTTCAGTCCTCTGTGCTGTCCCTCATTTGAGTTTTACTATTCATACACTGAAGAAATGAGCCACTGCAATCACGTCCTCTAGACTGAGGCGTGTACTGCAATCCCAGGGTTTCTGTGCACATGGATTATTCCGAGTGGCTTGTGCACTGACTCATAAGAAATGGCCTAAGCTCTTACCAAGCTATTTAGATAATGAAAGAAGAAAGATACAAAACAGATTCCATGGCCAAAAGATGACTCACAGATCATCTGTAGTACTTAGTCATTCTGAATTAGGGGACAAGGGGATTTGGGCCCAAAGGATGTGTCAAGTTCCTGAGGACACTGGATGGTGACAGTTAAGCCGAACGCCCTGCATCCTGTCTTATTTATCCTCACTGCAGTCTAGCTGTCTTGTAAATCTGACAGGTCTAGAGTTTCATAGAGTTGTATGTTTTCTCTTAGATACACTCTGTGTAAACATTAGTTAAATACCAGAGCAGGGGAAGGCGTAGTCCTCTACAGAAAAGAAAAACCGGCAAAATAGAGAACAATAGAGAGAATGTCTCAACAGGCAATGGGGGCTACGAGGTCACCAATACTCAAACTTTTGACAGCATTGTAAACGTATGTGGCATAGCATTAGATAATAGAAAAAATGTGGCTGTCTTCCCAGTGACCTTATGAACTGACAGTTCACAGCTTCATACTTTGCTTTTCCTAACATAGATGTTGGGGGGGTGGTGGGGGAGATGAGCTTCCCAAAAGAATCTGAAGAAGTGTGAAGGACAACAATGAATGCCATTTGATGCACAAGGGATACAACTAGTCATCCCCCCCCACCCCAAACCCCAAATCAACAAATTCTTTAAAGTTATCCCAGCATTTCTTAATCTCCCACACATGGGAAGTCTGAATTTTGCTTGGATTATCTGGTCAGAATTCTTTAGTCATCATCATCTCGGATTACTCTGCAGAGAGGCATCGCCCATCAGCACTGCCAGGCACTCACTCGATGGCTGTTTGAACCAGGCACCACGAGGAAGCTGGCGCAGGAGCTGCAATGTTCAGAAGATTCAATTTTCTCCTCTGATTTTGGCAAGCTACTCTCTATTAACTCCACATCTGCTGCACGGAGGTAGCAGCAAGTCTTCCCTAGCTCCAGCTTCCTCTCAGGCCAGCGACCTTAAAGAAATGGTGGTCCTCACAAACCATGGTACCAAGACCTATATAAATGCATAAAACCTGAAGAAATATGAAAGAGGCATTTGCTAGAGCTAGCACAGTAACATTACATTAAAAATGCTATTATTTTCCAGGCTGCTAAAAAGTAACTCTTTTTTTCCTGAAAGGCCAGAATAAATTTGCTGGATTACTACAGGGAATATAAATACATTTTCAAAGAAAGCCAGGTACCAACCTCATTCCCCAGTTTGCATCCTTACCCTTAGACATCTGCCTAATCTAGCTGTCAGCCTGGGTTGATAGCCACTGTTCTTCCATTTCAAGCTGAGCAAGCTCATCAGCAGCTAGGTAACCAAGTGGAGCAAGTGCAGGAGTAAGAAAGTGACAGGGCCTGTAAGATTTCTTGAAAGAATTGATACAATGATGATGACAACTCTTAATTCAAAGACTTGATTCCTTTAAGTTTGATTTTCAGAACGTGCTGAAAACGTCCAGTCCAATTTTATCACTTACGTGGCCAGCAGGATCCAACACTCTGCTTTTAACCAACACTCTGTACTGGCTTAGTTCACTGCTTTACCTTAATTCTGAAAATTTTAATTGAGTTTAGCACTTGCATGAAGTCTGAAGCCGACAGCTTGATTGCTGCCACCACTCCTTATTTTCTCCAGGAACGCGAGCAGAATCTATCTGTAGCACATGACGCAGCTCTCCACGTGGTCACTTGGTTCACTTCCCCATGGAGAGGACAGTAAGAACAAAGTGCTTTCCCTACAGGGGTTTTTACCATGCTGCCTTTGGGACATCTGTGCACTTTCAGTACAGAGAGTATGTTCACCCATCACTAGAAATGTCAAAAGCACAGAGCAGAGTTGCACCAGGTCCAACAGTCAAAGCCTTAACTACCTTACCTTAAAAATGTACTTTTTAATTGCAGTCTAAAATCAAGGGTAAACTACAGATCTATCTCCTTAGCCTACAAGTCAAAGTAAACTATTGAGCATGCAGAGCAGCTCAGCTCTATGGCTGGTTGAAGATAAAACATGTAAACTTCAAATGTTTTGAACGACCGCTGCCAGGCTGCAGAAATGAAGTTTCTGTTCACAAGCTTCCACTGTTACTCTCTGAACTGCACTAACTCCGGCCCAGTTTTCAAAAGACGAGACAGAGGCAATGCTTGTAGAAATATGAGATACCTAAGCCTGCAATATGCAGGCTTCTAGAAGACCCTGTTATCTAGAGACCCCTCATATTTAAGCAGAAGGATGGGAAAGTCCTGGAGTCTCTTGCTGAGGAAACAATCTGCACATCTGCAAGAAGCACTTGTGGTATTAGAGGCATCAGACAGGTAACAAGGCCTCCAACCTCTTTTACAGGACACAGATTGGACTGAATGGGAAACAAAATTGTCAAAGTCAGCAACAGCCTCTTTGGTTAATGCAAGGAAGATGAAAAAATTAAGTGTCTAGGAGGTAGAGCTCCCAAAATCTAACCCTCCACCCTCCATCCCCCACCATCAAAACCCTCCAGGCAGGCTGCCAAATCTTTGAGCCCTGCTGTCAGGAAGCTGGGAAGCCAAGCTAATGAGAAACTGGACAGTATTTCAATAAAAAATCTTGCTAAAACTAGGACATTTCTGTTTCGCAGAGGATGCTGAATCAGTGCGCTCACACAGAACAACCTTACAGGGGAGATTTCTCCCCACACCACTGGTACACTCAGTAAATCCTAGATGGTTAGCTGAGGAGACATGGAGATTTCTCTCAATATAGCACACTTTTAAAAGGCAAAGTAAAATCAAGAGATTAAAACCTCTTGGGATTAACACTGCTCTAAAGAATGAGTTCATACTGCCTCCGTTCCCAAATGAGACTGTTGCTTTAAGCACCACAGCTAAATTCATTATATATTCTTACCAGCAACACTCTATTAATACTCAGATGTGAAGAGATAAGCTTTGCCCTGAACAGTAGACAATGTTTTTTTACCCCATTTAAAACATTAATTCCTTTGTACTGTAGAAAATTTCAAGAGTTTTAAAGCATTCCAAAAGTGTCATGAAAAAGGAAATAAAACTAATCAGGAACAGCAAAAACAGAAGCAAGATTAAGATATTGCAATTTAATTTCCTAGAAAATAATGTGTGCCACCAGCTGTGTAAACTTTCTCGTAGCTCAAACAAATATTCAGAAAACAAGCAGGCAGCTGATTTACACTGTGGCATATTTCCTCAGCAGTCAAGCCTCCCAATGAAGCTCTCGAGCTGCCTCTCAGACTGCACAAAGGCTTTAAAGACAGCCACACAACAAACTGATTTGATAAGCAGGATTCTGAACAATCTTTAATTTTTATGTTCAGCTCATTAGCTCTGAGCTCCCGCTGGCACAGCTAATACTCCTGCCACATATACTATATGCTCCCTGAACGTAACAAATAAGCAGCACAGCATGTGCTCTTGTTCTGACATACCAGACAAGACACACGCAGACTCTAGCAGCTGGACTCTTTGGGTTTGTCTCCTCAGGAGAGATGTGAGAGCCTACCTGCTGATTCCAGGCACCATGCATTCTGAATAGTTTCCTCTTCTGGAAGCTGTGAAGTGGCCTTGTTCGGGCAGATGTGCTCACATTAGCCATGGAGAGAGATCTTAGCCTTGTCCTCTCTCTTCTTCTTTTCTTGATGTGCTGATGATCAAGTAACCAGCTTCTTGAAGAGGATACCTCTCTGTTGTCTGAAGCTCTGCAATTTTGTGATTAATGGGGGAAGAAAATACCAAAAATTAAACATGCTCCACATGCAAACGCCTTGATTTCATATACTGATTAGCATTAGCTATCTAAATCTGAGATCATTTTATAGACACTAAAATGTTCTAGTACATGGTTTCAGGAAACCATGTATGTGCTGTGTTTGCTCGTTGATTAACTCTGTATTGGGCCACAGAAGAAGTTTATCATTCTTGTTCACCTTCCTGCTCAAGGAAGCAAATGTCAAATTGAAGCTAAGCCCTCAAGCCTATGATGATTTTTGTTTTTTCCAAATTCAAGAACTCTTTCTAACACTTCCAACACTTGTGAGTTCTAAGTTCCAATCAGTATTTCCCTGCAAACTTGCATTCCATTCAAGGCAGCAGTCATGCTAACATGTGGGAGACCCTAATACTTTTGAGATTTTCTAGTTTTGGCCAGGAACTGAAATTTAAGTAAAGCTTTAGAAACCAGTGTCTGTTCAGTGCGCGGTTATCAAAATTAGGAACTCTGCACACCTAGGGTAACCAATACAAGGCCATTAAACTTCACTTCCAGGGATGTGCCAACAGAGCGCTTCAATAATAGCACAATCCCAGCCTGGGGCATGCTCTTGAGGATGAGAGAAAGCCCAGCCTGCCTATCCTACAAGCTGGTTAGACCCAGGTAATTTGGAAGCATGCAAACTCAGATCTAGTGAAAATGTGACAGTGTCTACATGAACACATGGAAAGCTTTAACATTAAACTGCACTCTTACTTGCATTACCTCGAGTGTACCCCTTTCAACTCCCCCCTCAGTGTTATAGCCATCCCTCCATAACCTTACCTATATGTGCACTTGCTGTGCTCATACCCTTAGTATACAGTATGCAATTACAAAAGTTATGTGAGAACAGAAGGCCAGGAGGAGTAGAAAACCGTGTATGTGTAACAACCTTGTATCACTCACCAATCTACAGTCTCTTTGCTCACCAGAACAGGGAACACTACAAGGCAAGACTTCAAAACACCCTCCCACTTGGGTGGGAACAACCCGATGGGAAGAATACACTTCACTTTTACAGGTATCCTGATTTTATTTTGTTGCTGTAACAGTACCTGCCTGCAAAGCTGAAGGCTTGCTGCAAAAAGCACTCAAGCCTGTGCTTATTTTTGCAATACTGAAGACCTTGGCTGCAACTCTGAACTGCCTCTATGCTGCAAGTGTATGAGATATTTTGCCCTTGGCTCATAACAGGTCATCTATCCACACAAATAATTACTTTCTCTTATGAACTTTATCTGGCAAGTCACAGTATATTAGTAAAGCTGTACACAGAAAAACCATGAAAATGAATTTAATACAAGGCCCTTTATCAATCTTTTTTGACAAGCACTATTCTTCTAACAGTACATTTTTATTGAATAGAAGTGCTTGTTATGAAGGTGTGATTAAACACCATCCCATGCTGTGCTGGGGTGGTAATAAAGCTTTATGTGCTTGAATTTGAGCTGTCCTTCTGATACATCAGGACAAGCCCAATAAGCAACACAGGCTCAGTGAAAAAATGTACTAATTAGAAGAGAGACAGTACAAAGTATTTAAAGGAACACATTAGTAAGTGCCAAGAAAAAGCCTCAAACACTGAAACATGACATTCTTAATGCTAACGCTGCATTTTTAAGGCTAGAGAAAGAAATACATTTAAAGTACATGGAAAAGTTTTCTTAAAATACTTTGTATTCTTAAAAATATTTTCACTGTAATTATCTGCCTCAGATACTACCAAGTTCAACTTCTAGACTTTTGTATTACTGCCCTCTTATTTATTACATGACCAACAATTCAGACAGGTAAATTGCTGCTTAGTCTGTCTCCCCAACTTCTGCAATTCCTGCCTTTGTTCTGGTGCTCTGCCTGGGTCTCTGTTAATCTCTCTTCAGTCTCTGCCAGCTCCTTTATTCACTCTCCTGTACCTTGCAGTAACACAGGGCTCCATTTTCAGAGGAAGCTGAGATCTCGGCTCCCTGGCTTGGAGCTCCAGTACACAGCAGTCCGACTTTCCTGCCTCTTGTCTAAGCAGCTTCACAGTCAAGCTTCAAGTTACCCATTATTTTGACGTTAGTTTGAGTGTTTTTTAAAATGCGATTCTATAGACGAGCAGAGATGAACCATCACCAGATGTAGAATTCATTAATTTGCTGGAACTCTCCTTTCAAAGCTCATAGGTTGGCTTTTCTTGCTCTGTAGCCTACCTGAAGAGCAGAGACCTTACTCCCAGATACATACACAGGAAGCCATCAGACACACCCTAGTTGTGCTCAAGTAATGAATTTCTTCATTCCTCTCTCCTGGTAAGACAGTGGTTATCACTAGCTTGGGGAACTGCTTCTTTGAGCATTTATCTTCATATGATGCATCTTGCTAATCTTGGCATCTAGATTCAACTGAGCAAAGAAAACCTACACACAAAAGGGAAGCCACAAATGAAATCAGACCTTGACAAATGGTAATTCATGGCTACCTGCATTTCATCAACCAGGAACTGTACATGCACCACCAGTTCCACTGGGAATAGCCCAAGTAACCAACCGTACTGCAACCCCATGATTACCAACCTCAAAGCACTGCATGTCTAGATTTTCTTTAAACATGGATTATCCAACCTTTCACATCAAGAGCCTACAACTGATTTCAAGAATTTACTTCACTAAAAATCACTATCAGCCCCCTTTCTTTTCCTTCAAAAACAAAAGCACCTTACTTTCGATTTTAGCTTGATTTCTACTTTCTCAAGTACTTAATACAGAGTTAGCTCTAGAACAAGGGAAGAAGCAGCCAGGAAATGAAGTTAACTGTAGTATGTAACTGTCTCAACAACAAAATACCACAAAAAACTGAAAAAATCACACTCAAAGAAACAAGATGTAGGAGGCAGTGAATCCCTGCAGGATTCTTATGATAACTACTTTGTAACATGCTTAATTACCATCTTTAATGAACGTATTTATTTGCAGATTTCAAAACGAGTCACAAGAAGCAAAGAATTAAAATTAAATATTTAAGTGATTTTTAAGATGACCTCCAGAAAACTCTCAAGTTTCTCAGATTCCCTTCCAACACATAACTCACCAGCTCCAGTTTAGAGCTACTGCACTGAGAAAGTCTTCTAAGTCTTCTGTAGTGGTCTGGCCCTGGCTGGAGGCCAGACGTGCACCAAAGCCGCTCTATCAGTCCCCTTTTCAGTTGGACAGGGGAGAAAATACATATTGAGAGGCTCAGGAGTCGAGATAAGGACAGGGAGACATCATTCCGTAATTAGTGTCATGGGCAAAACAGCCTCAACGCAGAATAAAGGAAAGAAAACTCTCTAATTCATGACACTGCCCTGCACAGCCAGTGACACAAGTTGGATAATGAGAAGTGCGACCATATCTTAAGCACATTCCTCCCACTCCCCCCTTCTTAGCAGACTTCACTTTAGTCAGGATTTTGCTCCCTTCTTCCTCCCGTTGTGGCACAGGGAGGGACAGGGACTGGGGGAATGGGGGTTTTGGTCAGCTCCTCACGAGCTGTTTTCCTTCTTGGCCAGAGGTGGCATTCCACACACCCTTCCCCTGCTGTACCGTGGGGTCCCACCCACGGCAGACAGTCCTTCATGAACTTCTCCAACGTGAGTCCTTTCCCAAGGGGCTTCAGCTCCTCCCCAGCTGCCCCAGCATGGGTCACTGCTAAGGGGTGCAGTCATAAATCATAGAACGTCTCTCAGTCTCTCAAGCCCAGACTGCTCCAGCCTGGTCCTCCAAGGAGACACAAACCTCCCCCCTCCAGCAAACCTGCTCTGGCGCAGATCTCTCTCATCTCTGTCTTTCTCCACAGGCTACAAGTGCTGGCAGAGGCTTGCTACAATGTGGGTCACAGCGTCTTCTGTACATCACCAGCTGCTCCAAGGTGGGGCCTCTCCACAGGCTGCAGGTGGGGTCTCGGCCTTTTCCATGGGCTGTGGGGGGACACCTGCTCCACCATGGGTTTCTACATGGGCTACAGGGGCACCTTTCTCTCCAGCACCTGGGGTGCCTCCTTCCCTCCCCACCACCACTCTCCCCCCCAACCCTTCACTGGCCTTGCTGTCTGCACAGTTTCTTACATCTTCTCACTTCCTTCTCTGGGGGCAAAAAGCAGCTGCTTGATTTTTTTTTTTTCTTTTAAATGTGACTCCCAGAGGCACTGTGACCATCACTGATGGGCTCAGCCTTGGTCAGCAGTAACTCTGGCCTTGAGCCGGCTGGTGTTTGCTCTCTCGGGCCTGCAAAGAGCTTCTGGCTGCTTCTTGCAGAAGCCACCCCTGCAGCCCCCCCTTTCTCCACCAGAACCCAGCCAGGCAAAACTACAACATATTCCCATTCTTCTTTGGGCTTTGATAGGACATGAACGGAAAGCAACTAGCCTTAGAGAGAATGCTCTGTGAGCAAACTGTGTTGCTCATAACATGGAAAGAAGACTGATCTGGGACAGTATCCGATAAATCGGAAGGTGGCTTAAGGTTACAACATTAGAGTCAACCTCACACACTCCTCAGAACATTTTTAAAAGCAGGAGCCCTTCCTCACCTGTTACATGAAAAAGTCACAGATTCACCAGCTTATATGACTCTCTTCCTCCACATACCAATCTCTATTAGCATCTCCTATTTCAGGGCTTTTTTCCTCCCAAAACTCAGAGGAATCTTCTGATTTTACCCTATAGTATTTGTAAACAGCCAATACGCAAGAAGCGCGAATGCTAAATAACAGAACCACTCCACCCTTAAATTTAGGGCACGGTCTCACAACTGCTTTGGAACAGACGGCAGTTAAAGAAGCTGCCCATCCAAGCTGCTCATTATAATCTCTTTGTGGGAGGCTACAGCCTCTGCGGCAAAGCTGCTGAAACAGACGGTGTGGCCAGCTCTTCTTGGAGCTAGGAGCCAGGGAATTACATCCTGCTGCAGACACTGCCACAAAACCCCAGCTCGAGTGGGAAACACTTTCTTCATCCATCTCATCTTAATTAAGACCTATGAATAACAGCAACCACTCCATCCTCAAAGATCACCGTACCAGTATCTTAGGAGAAATATCCTACATACCTGGGTCTTTTCTAGGACAGGACTGTAGTCAATTAACTTAATGCTGTTTTGAGACTAATACAGATAACAGCCTCTATTTTAAAACCTTTGAATAAAAGATGGAATTACTGAGAAGTACGGAGTTGTACTGAGAAACATTTTTCAACAATATTAACTTTGAGCTGCTCTGGAAATCCTGGAAGGTAGATCCATCCAGAACAAAAGACCAGAAATGGAAAAATATTATCTCTAAATTCCTGAAAAAGTAAAAGTAATTTGGCCTTGTATTGAAGACCAATATGCTTAAAATTAATGAAACTGCCACAAAAAGCCCTAACGCTGTCCCATGCTGAGGCAAGGTGACATTGCTTATGACTAATCTAGCAAAGTCTAGTTCACCGCCTTTCCAGAAAGCAAGCTGCATTTGTGATGACCAAATGCACTAAGTCTGAAATAATCAGAAGTACTGCATTACTTACTGCATCTTTTCACTCTTTCACAAATATATTCATCTTCCGAGTATTTAAATGTACTTACAGTGACTACATACTTTTTATGATGCCTTTATGAACAAAACAAACCTCTTCTACTTTCAACTGTACAACCAAGACTTGACATCTCTTGAAGCTTGCAGAAAGCAGCTCTCTTTTCCTCATTTACTGCAGTACTGCATAACTTCACCAAAAGTTATTCTTGGGGGAAAGAATTCTTCACCTACCTGAAGGAAATGCCATTGACCAGCTGTCTGTGCCTACAGGTCTTGGTTGAAAGAGATGAAGAAGCTGGAGACAGGTTGATTAGGCTGCTGATGATTTCACTCAGTTGTGCACTCTGGAAAAAAAAAAAAAGTAGAAGCTAGTCAGACTTTTATCCAGACTCAGTGGCTCAAAGGTCCTGGGTTTTTGTTGTTTTCCTACTTAGGATTCCAGTTGCATACATCATGGAATAATCCTAGTTAGTTTTCTTCTTGTGAATAATCAAGTGTGGCATGTTTTTCCTTTCACAATTATTATGTTCAACTATATAAAAAAACCCAGCTCCATAAAACAACAAAAACCCCCAACACAACCCTCACCAAACCAGCCAAGGACATTGTTTATACATCTGAATAAGTAGTACACAAAACACATTAGTGATCTTAGTATTTAACCAAAGGTTTTTTAAAAGGCAAAAGAAACCAGATCACTTTACAGCTGATGTTACAACAGCTGCAGTCCAGAGCTTCTAACTGGCTATTCAACAAGCATTTCAACTGGCTGGGGGAAGGGGGGGGTGGGGGTGTGTGTGGGGAAAGTCTGCTGTCTACTCATAGTACATTTTGTTCACTCAAAGTGTTTTTCTTTTTAAAAGAATCCTCTTCATTGCTCAATGTAGTCTGACAAAGGTGTTTTCATAAAAGGAAGTGTAAGGACAGGATAACTATTTTAACTACAGAGGGAATAGTGAAAAACTTCTAGAATCTTCAAGAACAGCCCCCACCAAAACCCGAATTTGCAGAACTGCCTCAAAACAAATGCAGCTCATTTGTTAAGACTAAGAATTACTCCTTATAAAGCAATGAATTGTGGAATGACTCCAGATAACATTTCACAATGATTTTTTTGTTTTAAATGTCAAACCTTAAAGGCTATTTTGCCAATAAACGTAGCTCTCTTAAAGGAAACTCCGAGCTGCACACTAAATAGAAATGAAATGTATCTGAAATGGCACTCTTGCTTTTTTTTTTTTTTTAACCTTTTACATTAAGTTGTAAGATTTTCACTCAGAACGAAGATTGTTTAAAACAAGAATTGCTAAAGGTTACCCGGTAAGTTTTCTTTACATCCTGAGGCACTACCATTTATGCAGAAAGGGTCAGAAAAACTTGGTTTCAATTTTATTATGACTCGTATCTTTTCTGCTCATGTTTTAAGTGGTGCTGTCGGGTAAAGCTTTCCTATCAGAATAAAATATTCAGGGACAGACTTTAAAGTACAGAAATAGCCAGTCAATTACAAAAGGTCTGGATAAAGCAAACAAGACACCAGTAAAATATTTAGCAGACTGATTAAAAAAAATCTCAACAGAATTCAATGTGTAAGGAGCAAAGTCTCTACGGAATATAAAAGAACCAAAACAATGGCAGACTTCCAAAACACAGGGGAAAACGTACTTGTTTTTAAAAGGTTGCATAGTTATGAAAAGAACTTGAAAGCATTATTAATAAAAATTGCTGGGCTCAGTCACTTCATATTCTTCATGATTTTTTTTGGTGTCCATGAGTAAAATTATTTATTTCTAGCAAATACTTTGACATAGCACTGAAGAATTCTCTGGGAATATCTATGGATTTACTTCAGCCAACAGCATCGCTACTCCAGACACCAAACAAGAAACTCAGCCCTTCAGAGTTAGGATTGATTTACAGAACTGATGGTCATAAGGCAAATCAAAACTCAAAGGTTTTTGTGGTGTAAGGGCAAGAAAACTGATGTAACCTGCGATATGTGTTAAATGAAGAACAACTTTACTTCCAAAGAATTATCAGATCATCAAAAGTTCCTGGACCTCTCAAGATATTTAGGGACCATGAAACACACTACTAACACTTTAACTGCCAAATGTCTGACTGAGAAGTGCGTTCAATTCTCCAAGTAACCACTTAAAGAGGGGACATTCACCACATTCTAAAAATGCTCTTTGGTTTACCTTGTGCAATTGCCAGCACTGCGCCTATAAATTTCCTGTTTTGTTGCTTCCCCACTCCTATCTGTTGTGGACAAGATCTATCAAACACGGGAAGCATTTTAAGAACAGGAAAGTATGACTATCAAATAAGAAAAATTGGCACAGAGATTCAGGAACAGGCATTAGTACTTAAAGCTACTTTTACCCCATTTTTTTTTTTAAGTGTCTATGAGCAAGAATTTATGTACAGCAGGAAAGCGACATATTAATGCACCGCACTGGCTCTGTCAGGTTTGCTTTACGCTAACTGCCTAAGTTCATTCTGAAAACAAATTTCCTGTATCTCCTTCAGCAATGTGATCCTACCACATTCTTTATGCACTTTCTAGCAAAAGAAAACCCTGCTGGAGTCTAGATCGTATTTCCTGGAATTAACCTTGGAAATGACTGTTTTGAACACGGTGAACCGAAACTCTGCTCACAGCTACGCCTACGCTATGCCTGTTAAATACCTGGAACTCCTCAGCTCCGACCTTGAGTCCAGTGACACTTGAAAAGGCAGACCAACAATTAAACTCTGTTGTTTTT
>VZTU01004738.1:9128-35242 GCA_013400835.1 Zapornia atra | reverse complement strand
TCATTCTGCAGTTTTTCCTGGAGCAACAGTGACATCACATGGTCCTTTCTACTAAATACACCTACACAGAAATCATCTCTCAAGGAAAAGGTTTAATCCTCTCCTTTTAAACTGTTTATCAGTCTAAAATTATCTAATTTTGCAGAGGTTAAGGATTTGTTAAAGATGCATATTCTTCATTTAACAGCATGTGCTGATGCATCAAAATTAATGATCTTCCAAATGTCCATATACAATTTAAGCATTCTATTTCTCACAATTTATTGCAAGTCTGGGCACATGCCATAAACTTGGGAACTATTTTTATAATTGTACTTTGTATTAAAATTATAAAACACAAGGCAGCAGCTGCACTTTCATCATTCTTCAAAACTGAAGCACTTAAATAGATGACACAGAATAAAATGAGAAGGGAGGTAAACTGTGAAGGTACAAAGGGAGCACTGGATAGACAGACTGAACATCAGGCCAGGAAAGTGTTTTGTTCAGTTGGTTTGTATGAGGAGACTCTACAGAGTTAACGTAAGACACAACTACATTTTAATTCCATGTGGATATCTATGTGTATACTTATATTAAAGAGCTTTTCCTACGGTGAGGAGTTACTATACCAAGACTAAGTTAATACTGCAAGTGAGGATGCCACATCAGTGGTGATGACAACAGAAGGGGACCAGTGACTGAGTAACTTTCTGCACTAAATCCATTATGTAGCATAAGGTGAATTAGAATGTGAACTATGTTGTTATCACTATACGTGATCACTATACGTGTTATCACTATACGTGATAACAACAACTAACACCTGACTGATGTGAAAACCTTGCACCAGAGTACCTGGGTATCTAGGCCACACTGGTGCTTAGGCCCTGATTTAGCATACACTCTTCCTTTAAGAACAGTATTTAAAGGTTTGCATGCCCAAACTGCAAATAAAATAAGCATGATATGTATCATGGTGTTACTGAAAGACATTCTCAAGCTACATTCTTTAATAGATAAATTATTTTTCTTGGCAGTCAATTTCAATATTTTTATTGTAAGTTTTCTAATTCCCCACTGCATTGCAATGCTAGAGGATAATTAGGATTTTCATGGCCCAAAGTTAATGAAGTACAAGCATAAAGATGTTGGCCCGTTCTTGCTAGCTACATAGCAAATTTAAAATCCTATTATTTAATAGAAAAGCACATTACTTTAAAATTTGCCATCATTATGCAAGTTTTCAAGTTCTCATTGTTCATATTTAACAGACACTTCTTTTTTTCCCCTCATTTTTAGTTCCTTATTTAATACCTCCTGCAATTCCATAGCTTCATTATCTAGAACAAATACGCTGTACTCCCACTGCTTTATGGCACACAGGGGAAAAACAAAGCACAGCTTCAAAAATTCATATCCAGTACCTGTAACTGCCTTCCCAAAAGGAACTCAGCTCTTTAGTCCAGGGTCAGAATGACTCTGTTCGTATGGATTTGCTGAGTAATGCACATCCTCCTCGCCATAAGGGTTAACTGTGCATAAAGCTAATTACAGCTTTAGTGGAACAGTGTTTCAGAGCAATGGTTGCAAACAGGGTATAGGTGTTACTCAACAGAAAATCATCATGAGTTAAGATTGTAAGTATCTGCCTTTTTAAAAGTGCTGGATGTGCACCAGGTATGATAAATGTCAACAAGAGTTGCCAAAATTAGCCCAAATTCAGGAATTCACTTACATAACTTCAAAAGCAGGTCAGGTTCCTGCTCATGCTCTTAAAATAGTTTATTTGCATCAGTTACATATATGGCAGAATCAAGTGCATAATGATGGTTCCTCCTCATATATATTAAAAGTTTGATTAGGTCATGCCGATGAACTCCACAAAGTCCAGGCAATACTGACTAGTAGACTGAAAAAGGCAAGGAGAAGCTCCAACACTAGCCGTTGGATCTTCAGTGAGGCAATTCACCTCTGCATATCTGAGCTTATGCAAAATGGAAATAATGAGGTACAGAGGGAAAATCTACAAACATCTTTATCTGTAGACAAAGCCCATTTATCAACCAAGCCATTTATCTGAAGGCATGCACCTTAGATGCTGTCAAAGCACACTTCACCATGCTTCAGTTTGCTAACACTGTCGTGTGGGCACTTCTCACATCTCTGAAATCATACAAATTAGAAAATGTAGGGGAAAAAGACAGATGCTGACCTGCCAGTAGAAGAATGTTCCTCAAGCCATTTGCTTATTAAAATGGAGCTAGTGATTCCTTTTTATAAACTGAGGTTCTTCTGGATAAACTGACCCTTCCAAAAAATCTGTGATCAAATCAGCTCCTGTTTTAACAGGTACCTTCATCTTCCTGACCTCTTAATTTTCTGTCAGCAGCTAAATAAAAGAGGGAACGTTATGATGCCTTGGAGAATGCTGATATAAAGCAATGACTTTACCTTTTACATAGCGTATATTCTTCACTGCTTGTGACTCCCCTGGGTGGAGGGCGGAACTGCCAGCCATCCCGGGACCCTGCAGAGTAGTCAAAACCTAGGTTACTTCCCAAACTGCCAAGTGTCTCTGAGTCAGACAGTAACTGTCCAGAGAACTGCATCTCTGAACATTAACACAAGAGGTGTTTGTACGAAAGCAGAATTATGTACCTAAAATTAATTTTCAATCGTTACCAAATTCATTTAGAACAAAGGTCCAAAGCCTGTGAAGGCAAGTTTCAAACAGTTTGCAGAATGGAGCAGGCTCTGATACAGCACATGGACCAATAAATAGAAGCTTCTGCCTCCAAATTCAGTGAATGAGGTAATTCTACCTCAATCCCCAGGGTTCATCACAACAGTCAAGCCCCCTTTTTTGCTTTCTGATTACTGTGCATGCTGAGCATTCAGCAGAATCCATGTCCTCTCACTACAAAATGAAGTAGTTTTAAAATTGAATTACATACCTTCTTCTAAATCTTCTACATGATATCCTGATGGTACTTTACCAGCTGCCTACAATTATATAAAAAAGCAAGTTATAAAAGGAGCACAAACCAATTTCATCAACAAGAACTACTTTGGTTTCTTTGCTGTCAAAACGCATTCTAGAACAATCCATACAAAACTATAGATCAGGAGTCTGAAATCCAGTCACAAACATGAACTTCAGATTAACCAAATAGCTGGATTTCAGCTGTTGATACAAGGAATTCTGACAGGAATACTGAGTCCACTCTGAGAAGAAAGTTTCAGAGATTTTTACAAGACCAGATTCCACTCTGTGACTGTTTTAATGTGGACTGAGTGAAGTCTGTAAAAGGCCAAAAGTCTCTTAGCGAGATGTCTTTCAGCTTTGTATCAACATTAAAAATAAAGTAAAAATCAATGATAAAATATAAAAATAACAAAACCAAACAAAAAACTCCAAAACACCAAAAAAAGAAATGGCAATCCAACCAATAGACATGACAAATTAACCTCTAATACAAAATAAAAGGCGACTGAGAGGGCATTTATATTTGTTAACCAATTTCTTACAGTCATGTTTATTACTTCATAACAGTTTCCAAGGAAAATACAGTAATACAACCTAAATGCTTTGAATTCTTTCTACTTGCTACTTCAAGATAGTCAATAACCTATTAGCATCTTTCCCTATTTTCTTAACACATCACACAAGATTGCAATGAAAGGCTCCTGAAGAGGCAGGTGGTAGAGACCGACAGTCCAGTGGGAACAATAATGTCTGAACCAGTAAGTTCCCAGTGAGCCTAGATCTCCTGGGACACATGAAAACAAGCCTTTCAGCTGTTTCAGGTACTGCTCATTATTTTCCCAGTAATATTCTCATTATTACCTCTGTTTCAGCAAGAAGTGTTTTCAGTCGTGTCAGATCTTTAGTTACCATCCCGTTCTGGGGGAAGAAAAAAAATATTAACAGGTCAAACACATAAACCTTCACATGCCTTAAAACCATTGCAACAAAGTTTATTTCCCCCCAACAACCGCCATGAAGAAGGGCAAGAAGAACTGTTGCAGTGAGGGATTTGTTTTTTCTGAAGCCTCCACTTTACAGATCACTCATTTCTCCTGTTTCATAACCCTTTCTGTTCTGATGTAGCCAGACTATGTAAAGCCTGGAGTTTCCAATGAAAAGCAAAGATTAGCCATGTAACTAAAACCTAGAGTACCTCTGCACTAAAAACCTTTCAGAACTGAATTGATCTGAAATACATAGCTAAGGGTAACAATTTCACACTCATGTAACTCAAAACTTTAATCAAAGGAATCCAGAGCTGTGTTTATTTCAACAATCTCTTGCAACTACACTTGTTTGACCTCCACATTTCTGAGCAGCAGCAATCACTCTCTTTGCTCACAATTTACACACTCAATCATTCTCACACTTAGGCTTTTTTCAAAATGATTTTTCACTTCTTTTCAGCAGAAAGGCTGCTAATTGAACCTGTTGGGCTTAAAACATATTAGAGCATTAAAAAATGTTACCAAGAATCATTCTCTTCAGCCACTAGGGAGGAAACTGGATGGATTCCAACTCTTCAATAAATTAATTCCAAAACTTCGCTTCATTTTTCGTCTCAGACAAACAATGGCAGAGGTCAGCACATCAGTTGCTGGTTTTACTATTTCTACTGAAGACAGCTGTACCTGACAACCTAAAGCTTGTAAAAACCTCTCAAATCCTGCTTTGGGACAACACTCTGGAATTCTATATGAAGCTGCCTTTATTTGCACAACAATAGCTCCAAACAAGGGCACTGAACATTTCCTGCGATAAGGAGCTTTTGGCTATTTTAACCATTTTTTTCCTGACAGCAAGTTTCCTTCTGCCTCACCAGGAATTTTTCAATGAAACTTTTTTTCCCCCCATTAGAATACACCAGCAGTGTAAAGAAAAAGCCCTTTTCTTTATATAAAAATAGCCAACTGGGAGGTGGGGAAATTCAGGCTATACACCAGTCAGACAAAAAGAACTCCCTCGCAAAAACAACCTACTGATTAAGATAAGCACCAAGATACAGGAGACATGATCCAATTTCAAGGTAAGAGGCTCTCCTGCACCAGTTTCTGATGTCACTTACACATGCCTCATGGTCTGCCCAGAGCTGCTCTTGTCTGTGCGCTGACCATGATGCTGGATTTAGCGCCACCAGCAGTTCGTGGTGATGAACTGCATGCTATTTATTCTCAATTAGATTACAGAAAGGAAAAGGACACTGGCCTTTGGAGGCTTCTGTAGACACCCCTAACTTTCCCCACATGAGTCACATACAAGTCAGAAGCATTACTTACACATATGGGGTTAAAAGTATCTTTACAAGCCTTGCCATTTCGAGGGCAGAACAGAAGCTCTGAACTCAAACCTTTATCTTTGTCTTGAAATGCAAGGCTTTTTATTTTCTTGACAAGATTCTCATGCTGTCTTAAACCTTAACACGGACCAGTTATTTAAATGTCCAGTCAGTAATTTTTCTGCTTTCATGGTTAAACTTCTGGAAGTGCATACAAAATGGTGCCAGGGGCAATTTTTTAAAAAAGCAAAAGTTTGGGATTTATGTTATTCTCTTCAACTGCAAAAATATGCAAATTATTTTGCATTCCCTGAGGGTTCAGAGGCAACAATGAAAAAACTTTTCAAAATAATTACAACTCTGAAGCACTGGTAAAGCAACAACCTGAAGATCCCAGTTATCTACCTGTGCCCATACACCTATCTTTTGTAATTTTTATTGCACCCTGCCAGTCAACATATACCCAGGAGCATGTTGTTAAAACACATTTCTTTAAAAAAGTAAATGCAAAACTGCTTCTGAAATTATATAGATTGCAGCAAACCCACTTACCAGTGATTCACCCATCAGTGATTTGGAAAGAACATTAGACACAATTTGCAGCTTCCCTTTAAGATGCATGCAGCAGAGCACTGCACGGAAAGATCCATCTCCCTTGGCCAGCCCCTCTCCCAGCACTGCAACACAAATCAGCAGCTATTAGCATCACCACAGTATACATTTAAATAAACTACATCCAGTTTTTCTTCACCTTTAACATGAAAATAAAGTCTGAAACTTGTGTTGAATCCATGGCTTCTTGGAAAGACAAGTCTTGGATGTAAAGGAAGTCTGACTTGCTCTTGTCTACTATTAATCTGAAACTTGTCTCCCACCATCTAAGAAATGCTGTACACGAGCTCAAAAAGGGCTCTAGTGTTTACACACTAAAATAGACAGAAATTAAACATGGGAAGGGTAAATCTGAGTATCTGACACAGACACAAAGGACCTCCTCTTCACAGAAAGGGGGAAAAAATAGCAACCAACAACCTCTCAGTAACACAAACATGCTCAGGAAGATCCATTCATGCTCACAAAAAGCATGCCCTGTGATTCCAAATATAGCTAACCTCCTCCCGGTCAATTCCTCCTACTTTAAAAGGGCTTTTATTCACTTGCACTGTAAAGTGCAGGATATAGGAACGATTGTTTAAGACTCCATGTAACAGAAAACTTTCCTAATGCCTTCTAGCACTGGATCAGATAGCCAGCCAAACAGACACTTTCATTGACACTTCCAGTAGTGAAAGGATTTATTTCATGATACAGCCATGCTTCAGACAAGCAGGTATAACGCTTAATTGTATGTACTACCTTGTCCAGAAAATGAAATGTGACTAAAATGTTAGTCAGCTAAGCATGTGAGGTGAAGGAGGCGCTGGACAGTTGTTTAACATGAGAGAATCGCTGCTATCGTGGGTAACATCGGTGTTTATGCTGCTACTAGTGTGGGTGCAAACAGCTCCAGTTAGTGCTACCAGGAATTTTACATTCACCACAAATTCAGGATTACATTTTAGAATCCCCTCTCTCAGACATTAACAGAAACTGGATGAAAGACTAAAGAATAAATAGTCCCACAAAAAACATTTGTGGGCTAACAGCTAGACATCTCTTCAAAACAAAGTGGTACCTAAAGCCTGTTTATAAAGTGCCTCAAAGATTAGTCTGAATTCACTGCTCTGATGATACTGACCACATGTCCAAAAATAGAGCTTGCTTCCCAAATCAGAAGCAGCAGGGCCAGAAATAGCTTGAACATGTCTGACAGTTTACTATTTTAACCTCACAGATTAGATGTCCAATTACAGTATCTCGTATCATTAACTGCGTAGTATTACCAAGCTGAAACATACAGTTGCACATAAAAAGTCAGAGCACATTAACTGGTATCTTCTGTTAAAATTTGTGGAATAATTTAACAGATTGTAAGTTCTCATCGTACCCTATAACAGTGCAAGCAGCATACTAAAGAACATATATTTCTCTAACTATTCTAAAAGGTACTTAACATTCAGGTTAAAATAACACACTATCACAGGTATTCAACATGTCAAGTCTTGTAAAAAGACAGACGAGCAGCTTAAATAAAGCTACCTATTAAAACAAAAAAACTGCGAGTATCAAGGAAGAGCAAGAATCAGGCAGCCCATATTAAGGCTGCTTCTTCTCAAGGGTATTTCAAACATAAAACTAAACCTAAGACCTTTGAGGATCCAAATGCAGATACTCTAACCTGGGAGACACTGGGCTACAACTGGTAACAGCACATCACAGGGAACCACACTCAGTCATTCATAAAAACACAGGGGGTGTATGCCAATATATATACACAGACACACAACATTTTTATATACATACATAAACAGGGCATTAAGAAGTTGAAAATGCCCTTGGTTTTACATCTGGAAAAAATATTTACAGAATGTGCTGGCATGAATTAAGGAAATTAACATTAACCTGGGTGCTAGTTCTTTGTTACTAATATACATTTGAAAGCTGTTTTCTCTACTTAATTAAAAATAAAAAATAAAACCCCAAAAAACGATCAGCACTTTATTCCACCCATACCTATGCATGTCCAGTGAAAGAAGAGAAACAGTTAACATGACAGCTCCTTTGAGATGCTGATATGACACACATGCCAAGAAAAGGTTTCACAGATAAACGTCACCCATCTACCCCATGACAAACCCATCACTTCTCATCAGTGAGAATCCTATTCATTAAACAGCTTTCTCCCTCCTACCTTCTTTAACCATCATTCATCCTTCCATATGTGTGTGTCTCGCTTTTATTTGCCATCATGAAAGACANAAGCAGCTTTAAAATAAAATCCAGCTGATTAAGTAGTGTCCAGCCTTTTAAAAATTAACAAATTTTAAATTTACACCTACAGAAAGCATATTTACTTTTCTTAAGTTATGTTCTGTGGACCTAGAGCCCCAGAAAATTCCCTCCTGACTGGCATTAACTATCAGTGAAGAAAAATGCCTTTTAAAGAAAAAACAAAAACCCACCTAAAAATACCCCCCACAAAATCAGAAAGGAATGATTTAAGGGTTATCATTGCTAGCACAGCAATGTCAACATATTACAGCATACAGACTGTTTTACAAAACTGTGGTTTGAGAAAATCTTCGTTAAAACTCAGGAGTAGTTTGGGATCTAAAACCTGAAAGGACAGATCTACCCACCTTTCCTTCCTAAATCAGATCAACTCTGACCCAATGCTTACCAAACTCAGTGAGTTTGGAAGCTCTGCATTATACAGGAATAACAGAACATTAGCAAAGTTGGTTAATTCCTTTAAAAATACCCCAAATGAAGGCGGCAGCGAAACACAGAAGGCTCAACTTCAATGTGACACATGCACATTTTGAAGCTTTAACAATTAGGAAACAAATTAAGTACATCATCCTGACTTTCTCTGAATCCAGTCCCGAAATGCAAACCAAAATGCCACCATATCCCTAGAAAGACAGAAAAAACAGCTGTCTTTATCTTCACAGGAATCCTAACACTATGGACTCATCCTACATCTGTATACTAAAATATCTATTAGCCCAGTAGCACTAACGACATGCACTTCTGACCTGGGACTGAACACAAGTTACAAAATTATGATTTTAAAAAAAAAAAGTAGATAAAGTATTAAAAGCAGTTTAATTCAAGTTTCAATTAGAAAAAACCTAAAAAACATTGTTAGCAAACTGACAAATCTAGGGGCATCAGTTTTAAAGTTCAGACAACTGACTGCAATTTATAACACTGTGTAATAAAAAAAAGAAATAAGCATACCATGCCTACAGTCTTCATCTGCTTGCCCATACTTTTTCTGAAAGGTAAAACATGAAAAGTTTAAAAATAGCATTATTTCAGTTAGCATAAACAACTACAGGCTTGAATTACATGTTTCTTCAAACTTTTTAAGAATCCATTACCTCGTCTTTTCCTGGGTGGAATATGTAAAGAACATTAGTCATGTGTCAAATAAAATATAATACATTCTTAGAATGCTTTTTCTCAAATTCTGAGCAAACAGACTTTTTGAGAGGCACATGAACGGTCAAAGGTATATGTTTATGTGTTTTTAGGTGGCTCTCAACAGCTAGGAAAAAAATAAGAAAACTTTTTCTAGCCACTGTAATTTATTTTTTTAACTAGCACTAATACAGTGCTGTTGAAATTTGTATGTATGTATTTTATTTTACTCTGTTTTACCAGTGTGATTTTAAAATTTACTTTTTTTAGTAAAACAAGAAGGAAAGTTTGGTGGGTTTTTTTTTCCTTTTAACTTATAAGACTCCAGGTATCTATAAAATTCAAGTCTTTAATAGGAAGGGTTTGATTACAAGTATTTTTCCAAAGCCCCTGAAGACTTACTGAAATAATTTTCACTCTGATGAACATCTAGATAGGTGCCTCACAGTATTTTCAAAGGCATCCAGGCCAGGAACGTATTAAATACTGCTAAGCATCTATCTGCATGTTGGCCTATGTAAATAATTTTGAGAAGTCAACCCCATAGTAACACAACTTCCATGAAAAAAATACTCTTATCTATTTCTGAATTTCTTCCCCTGGGGATTCATAAGATGGGTCGCATCTTAATTTTAAAAGTTTCCCAATTCTTGCTTTGCACACTAAATAGTTCCATTCAGTTGTCTATTTAAAGAATGCTTTAAAATGATTGGTAATCAGATAGGCAAGATTTGTCTTAAATTTGCCCTGTAACGTCTTATAACTTGGCCAATTTTTTTCCAGCTGGGCTGAAACTCCAAGCCAGAAACCTCATGTAGGTTTTAGCAAGTGGGATTCTGTGGCAAACCAACATGCCAATCACAAGAAAACTGAATTTCATTTGAATCTTGACAGCACAAGATACTTGATTGCTCTTTCCAGTTCACTAGATACTATTAAAGAGTCACACTCACAAGTTGTAAAAAAGAAGCAATTCTATACAGAAGAGTCTCGATTTTGATGCGGTCGATTTCTGCCTGGCATGGCTCCGGGAGGTGAGCTGGGGGGTACTGGCTGAGGGAAAGGAGAGCCTCTGTGCAATGCTTCACTGCCACTTCATAATCCTGCTGCTTAAGAGATTCACATGCTTGTTCACATGACTTCTCTGGTCTTCTGTCTGCCATGACTCAGGGACAGAAATCCTAGAGCGGGGGCAGAGGGGGTGATAAAATGTTGGTTAGCTGTATAACAGCAGTGACAACTTGCCAACCAACTTCCATTCCCATCTCAAGATGCTGTATCACATCCCCTTCACATTTCTTCTCCCGAGCTTTCTCTCTAACTAACCTTTGCCCAGCCCTTCCTGCATCACTCCCAGCTCTGTGTTGATCATAATTCAAGAAGGTATTTAAGCCCGTGACTGATGAAGTATCTAAGTAGTGGTCTCGAATTTTAAAGTCAGCATGGATTTAAGCACTTTGTCACATAGATGCTTTTGGGTCTTCGCTGGCAGCACGATCACAGCTTTGGAAGTAACACAACTCATCCACCAACTGCTCTTCTCCCAGCCTGCAGCCAGTTACTCCAAGACACCTTTCTCTTCAAAGCTCTTCTGACCTACTCTCTCCAGCTGGGTGAAGCACAATGGGGATGGACAAGGAAGAATGAGAAAGAACTGGAGGTCAACAGGAAAACACTTGTCCCTTCCTTCAGTTGTTTTATTTCCACTGGTGTCTAAGAAAGCCCAGATACCCCTGCCACACCAACACCTTTATGCAAAACTTGTTAAATCATTTTAAACTTTTTATTTGAAACAGTTGTAATAAATTGATTTTCAGTATCAAGAGAGAAACATAAAGGAATACTGATTTTTTAAGACAACTTTGACTTAAACCACCTTCCCTTTCACAACATCTATATAAAAATTTACTGCACAACACTATCCTCCCAAAACCAGAGGAACACAAGCATGAATAGGTTGCAGTCATGCTCATACAAATTTGTGACATGTCTCTTAGTAACAACCTTGCAAAATATTACTGCGTTCATCCAGGTGTATCTTTTCTGCTAAAAACAAGTCCCTACTTTCAACGTGAATAGGAACAGGCAAGTAGGTTTTGCACTTTCAGAGATAGGAGTAAATTAATTCATAGGGTAATTCTATTAACATTAAGAATACACAGTGGGATCACTTAAGGACATATTTTTAATTATATAAATGTTAGGTACTCAAGTTATTTATGCAAGGATCCTATCTAGATACAATTAAAAATTACATTGATTTTCATTTCACTAACTTTTTACACCACTGCGAATTTTACAAATCTAGGATTTCCTTCAATAGTAATACAATAGTTAATTGATGTTTTTCTCATGTACATTCTGTTTTCCTCCTAAGGGACTGGAAAAAAAAGAGAATTTCATGAACTCCACTGTACTTTTGATTTCCTTATTTCCTGGCTGACATGTAACCAAAATTCCCTTGGCCAAAAGTCTCCGCAGAGCTTCTGTGTGTTTATTCCCCAACAGCTGTATTTATAGACAGATCCTATCCCAACCGACTGGCCAGGGTGACTGACATGTTACTCAGCCCGTCTCCAACATGACACCAGGTAAAAGAAAAATATTTTTATTTATCAGATGTCTTACTCTGGCTGTTTTGATGAATATGGAACTAGTTTGTCTGAGAAGAGGCTGCGTTGTACACTCCCAGCAGCAGGCTACTGTACTGCAAAGGCCACACAAGTCCTTTTGTCACCCTGAAGAATGAGCAGCTCCAAGACATATCTGACCCCTAAGCCAAAACCTGTGAATGAAGTTCAGTGGAGCTAAGAGAAGTCAGAACCAGGTTGTTTGGATAAACTGAGCTGAACTGGGTCACACAAGCAGTATTTCAGACTGTAATTAAAAAACTCTCTGAAGTCATGGTGCACGGGACACAGCGATAGCTACGGTGCTGCTGCAGTGTAACCTGTTTTTAAAAATAATCGTAACAAAGAGAACAAGTATGTGGATGACACAGGGAAAATACTACATTCAGACTCCCAGGTTTAATTTCAATTCCATTCCTACTCTTACATGCAGACAAAAATGGTGTGCATTTGCACCATCTACTTCAGACTCCAACCCAAAACAGTTAATGTTTTAACAGCTGAGGAACAGAGACAGTTCTCAAAGGAAATCTGACTTCTATAAACGTTTATTTTCAAAAATTTCAAGTGTAAAATTGGAATTTCTATATTTGCTCCAAGAGTAGAAATTACCACAGATTAGACCTGAAGTGTCACACAGGCTGCATTGCGTTCCCAACTCTCATTGCAAAACTCAGCCAATTACTTATTCACCCCACTTTTTCTGTCTGTAAAACTGAGATTAAAATACTAAGCATGTAACAGAACAAATGTCAGGATTGTTTGCTCAAAATGGCCTGCAGAACTGCATGCCAGAAGAATTCTCAATTCAAATCTGAATAACCATTTATTCTAATAGCAAAGTTTAATACATCATCAAAATTTTGAAGAAACCGTCCACAGGCATATTCCCACCACCTGATATTACACATCTGAAATAGTTAGGACCTAAATCAGAAATCACAGATTCACAGAATCATAGGGGTTGGAAGGGACCTCCAGAGATCATCGAGCCCAACCCCCAGCCAAAGCACGGTTCCTAGGACAGGTCGCACAGGTTGGCATCCAGATGGGTCTGGCATGTCTCCAGAGGAGACTCCACACCCCCCTGGGCAGCCTGTCCCAGGGCTCCCTCACCCTCACGGAGAAGTTCTTCTGCATATTGGTGCAGAACTTACTGTGCTCCAAGGCACAGTATCTTATTGACAATACCTTTATTATCAGTGGG
Source organism: Zapornia atra (assembly GCA_013400835.1). Lineage (NCBI taxonomy): Eukaryota > Metazoa > Chordata > Aves > Gruiformes > Rallidae > Zapornia > Zapornia atra. Next base: position 22,094 of record VZTU01004738.1, on the reverse strand, counting down.
CAAGTCAAAGCACTTCTTAGCTCTGAATCCACTCACAGCATCACCGCTGCCTACAGAAATGGTCCCAATTTATGCACTTGAATAAAATATTTCAACACAGCGCCTATGAATTCCACCTGACGGGACAGTAGGAATCATGTTGACTAGAGCATAGATAGTTTACACAACTCTTTCTCACCAGATAATCCAGGAATTTTCAAGCTCAATATTCCTAATGAGCATTTTGCCTTCTTTCCAAAGGAATTTTGTAAACAAACATTAAAAGAGTATCTAAAATCTCATCTCCAAATAAAACTGAACATTTCCCCTCCAGAACTGCAGAGGGGGCTGGGAAAAACAGAAGGGACAGCTTGAAGAGGAAGAGCAATAAATCAATGTGATCTACAGTCATTTATGTTCAGTAAACACTATGCCTGCTTGGTGCGCAGGAGGCTTTTGAGGAATTACTCCACAGTCTGATGAGTCCAACTTCCATATTAAAAATCAATCTAGGAAGAGAGAACATTGTGAACTAAAATTTGAGTGTTCACAGCAGTTTAACTCATGACTGTGCAGTTTCACGCTTCACAGCTTACCCATGTATTTTATGGAATCAAAGGGTCCATACATTAAGATAATGATAAGTTAAGGCATGTGACAGTTCCTAAAAAAATTCAAGCAGATGCTTTTTCAATTCACTGCAAAGCATCTAGCCAGATAACTCTCGCTGTACTTCATAAACAAACAGATTAGAGGGCACAATGCTGTTCCTATTAATGTCACTGGCAAAATTCCCAATGTCTGCCAAGACAGAAGGATCAGATCCAAGGTCTCGCATGCCAAGCTGACAAACAGTAGACAAGTCAGTAAATATTTGCATATTTTAACCAGACATTAACATCTCTTGTAAAGATTTATGCTAAAGCAATGATGTTCAACTTGCAGTCCTACAGTGAGACTGGTAGGAATTTACTGTCAATTCAATATACTTCAAGAGCCACATCCTGGGAGTCACAAACTGAAGCAAATGAATGAGACCCACTGCCATGGGGAACATGCCGGGGGGGGCTCTCCAGCTGCCTGCCGATACAATCCATAACCCTTCAAACAGTTCTGCTGTGAGAAATAAGCACCCAGATATTCCTTGCCAAAGCTATTCAGCTGTGTCCTCCAGTTAAGAGCCCACTGTACCGCAGGAAAGGAGAGGAGAAGGGTTTGCCCTTCCATTGCAGCCGAGTTGGCAGAGGCTCAGAGAAAGCAGGGCAGGAATTCAACTCATCCTGCCCTCCTCCAAGGAAATGTGTGCAGTGACCACGCTGTTTCCTAACCCTTTGTCATTTTTAAGCCCTTCTCACAGATTGGAAAGGCTGGCCACTGAACTGGACAGAAGTTTTAAACATGTAATAAATTTGAGGATTATGTCAAGAAAAGACAACTGGTTTATCCTAATTTCCCAGCAAATTCATTTAAAAGGCAAGAAGAGATGTGCTAGATTTATTTCAGTTACAGTCCTTTTCCTGTCACTTTTGAACTTCAAGTCAATTTGAACTGAATTTCACAGAAGTCTCAAGGATGCTGTGAGTTTTATAAAGACATTTAACAAGACAGGTAACAGAGCCAGATTTTTAAGTCCACACAGGAAAAGCAGCTTTAATTCAGGCTCTTATCGATACCAAGAGGTCAGTTACCCAATCAATTACTGCCAATGTGCTGCCACTTGTGCAGCAGGACACCTCACACTGTACCAAAATATCACTCACCAGTACAAGAAAAATCTACTTGGTTTTTTCCCATAACAAGAGAAGCCACAAACCACATTCGTTAGCTTAACTGCTCAAGGACCCATCCAGTAGTTTCCAGGGTTTCCAGATTTTCAGGTGAGACACTAGCGGCAGACACCGCTTTGGAAATGTTACTGGTAAGATCGAGATGTTGGCAATTCCCATGTGAAGGCCCCAAAAATTGTTTCCACAGTACAGAAAAGTAATATTTGGGAAGGCAGAAAGTTGGTAGGGACACAAGCCCTGTGACTGAAGAGTCTTCTAGTCCCCTCTCACTCAAACCTATCAGGAAAAGACTGACAAGATACTTTAATTTCCACACGTATGGAAAGATCTGGGTTCGTTTAATAATCTGGATGAACTACAATCCATCGAGTAAACACGTGAACGTGACAGTGCTACAGTTAAAAAGGTGGGTCACTGAAATTCAACTACGGAGGCTCTGCAAACAAACCCCTGGCGGTGTCCAGACACTAAAACAGGGACTAACCAATCCATCTACTGTTAAAAGATCTTATACAGCTACTTTGGCATCTCTAGTAATCCCATTTTGAGGCATAGCTCACATCTCTAGATTATGTTATCTAATTGTTTTTGTGTACTCCAAAATACCACCCAAGTACCTTTAGATTAGTAAAATTAAGTATCTATTTTTAAAATAAACTTATTGCCTTAAGACAAAAAGAGCATTTTATTCAAGCCTCTAGGAAAGACTAAAATACAGCTGCACAAAGCTACTTACAGAAACACACAGAAAAAATGCACTTTCCTAGTGTCATGACATATACATCAGAAATAATCCCACACTCAGAAATCATTTAATAAAATGAGAGTACATAATGACAGTGCGCTATACCGATGTGAAAGACTTAACAGAGAAAAAGGATGGCACATCTTTCATGTGCAGGGTGCAGAGAAGAAGAATACAAAAGGTGCTTTTTTTTTTTTTTAAGAAAAATATAATAGCAGAGATCTTACACACTCATTTGTTGCAGTTATGGCTGAAGTTCGTAATATTAGTCATACACAGTGCTCAGAAATGTACTGCACACCTTACAGAACAAATACAAAAGTTTCCACCCTTGAGAGAGGACAATTTAATCGGTTTTCTGAAATAACTGAATTACTCTGGTTAATGCTGTACAACTCCAGACAAAATGACCCTACTTTAAATTCAAAAAAATGATGTTAAATCTGAAATGGAGCATACGGAATGAGGAAAACTTCTTTCAAGGTTTTATTATATAGCAGATCAGCAGCAAGAACCTCTGCTATATGGCCTCTAAGGAACATGATATGCTTGATTTCAGGAAGGGGAAAAAAAAAAGGAATTAAGAGGTTCATGATGTCCCGTACCATTAAAACCTCAGATTATCCTTTCACATTGAAAAACCAAGAGCAACATGAATTAGGAGGACAAGTGAGCTCTGGCCATATAAATGGAGCCTTGAGTCTGACCCTGTTAACTTCGTGTATAGAACAAACACATCCAGATTTACTGAAAAAGGAACAAGTGCCTGTGGGTGGCTTACCATTCACATAAATGGAACAAAAATACAGCAGCAATTGAGATTAAGAACAAATGCCTTCCACATCTGGGGTTCTCTGTGTTCTTTAAATCACTTTACATACATCACAGAGTGTAACAGGTTAGATTTTAATGAGTACCAATTATTATTTCAGTACACTTTATCAAGTGGTTATTAAGACTTCATTACTTTTACTAATCTCTTTTGTTTCAATTTTGAAAATCACAGCAGAAAGGTATTTTATACAGACAGTGGCAGCACTGACACATGGACAAGCTGGCTACCCTTGGCTCTAAATGTGAAAATAACTCATGGCCTCAGCACCACCTGACCACCTCACCCACCACCTAAGTACCCCTAATATCTTTGTTTCCTGCCTTTAAAATGACCCTTCTTCCCACAGCTGACCGAAAACATTACCCACCTTGATGAAACTAAGCAAAACACAGGGCAAGGCAAAGCACATCTACCAACCTTGTCTGAAAGCATCCCTAACCAGAAGATACAAGGCTTCTAGTTACGGAACACAAATAAAAGTACTGCACTCATTAGAACTGCAGAACAAAGCCCAGGTCGTAAAGCCCAATACTCAAAGGTTGCTTGATGACAGAAGTATCTGTACAAGCCTTCGCCGGGCATCCCACGTGTCTGCATCATGATACAACCTTTAACAGCACTAGTCAAACACTCCATTTTCCACAGGCTGCCCCACAGGATGAGCAGGCAGGACAGATGCTGCCTGTGAATGGACATCTAGTTAAACAGCATTTTAATCTCTTCATGGACTTTTCAGTAACACTTACAAACACTGTGACCCAGCACTTGGTAAGTTTTAAGAAAGTATCTTTATCCTTCTGACACTATTCCCTTTCTACAAAGAATTAAGACAACACATTAAAACCAAAAGCTTCTATAAACTTCTTATATTCAGATTAAGACAGCTCTAAGTTATATTTCCCCCATTATGCTGTGCCCTGTACTATATAGCCCTTTATGTGATAAAAGCAGAAAACCCAGTGTCTGCAGAGTTACTTAGGAGTACTGAGCATTCATCTACATCACAACATGGGAGAGTTCATTAGAAATACAGAAAATTAAGTGTAGCAAAGATAGGGCATTAAGTATGATTTGCCTTTTTTTATTTTGCTATTCCCTACTCCATTTCTGAAACACTTTGTAATTTATGCTAATTGTGAAACTGTATTCAAAAAAAGAAACTGTATTAGCATTATAAAATAAATTATATGTACCCACACAGTATAGCATCCCTTCCATTTCTAACAATAAAACGTTTTAATTTCAATCTCCTTGTTGAGCCATCCCCCATCTCCACATTTATTCTACCTGTTCTGTGAAATGATTTGGGGTTTTTTTCAATCATTTTCAAAAATAATTTTGTACCTCCTGTTCAAATCCATGCACTGTATGAAGGTAGAGCTGCCAGGGAAGTGGAACTGGCTATCAGGAATACAGAAGGGGAATTCTCTATGCTCTCATTTTTGACCAAAATCCTACCAGGGAAAAATGCAAAAGCCCTAGCCTTCAAACACTACAGAAATCTCATCTAGCTCTGGCTGAAGCTTATTCACTTCAGGGATGTTCTTTCAGATTTGTACTAAATGCTAACTTGAACGATGCGAGCAGATTATTCCCACAGTTGATAACCAGTATATCCTTGGCAGAAAAGTCGTACTTTTGCTTTGTAAAAAGTAGCATTTTAGGACATTAGTTTTTTGGGGGTTTTTTTTTGTGGGCATTAGAATATATTTTTTCCCCAATTTTTGGAAAAGACTGAATCATGTTGACAGAACCCTTCACTCCCTCCCTCCAGAGCACCCAAAAAGTCAGCCTGTAACAGACACCTACCATGGGAAATTTCAACCCAAATAATTAGAATTTGGCAAGTAATAACCAACTGAAATAAAGAGCATGTCATAGTAAGCATCAAGTAACATAATAATAGGTGGTGCTTCTGCCCCACCTAAAGTTCTTTTGGCTCCTTCATAGAAAATCTTCACGTAAACAATCTTTCATAATAACCAGTTAACAGCAGCACTTTGTACTCCATTTACCTGTACCTTCTTAGTGCTTTTTGAGAGTAGAGTTTCTCACACTTATCCAAGATGAGGGCATTTTAATTGAAATATTGTCCCATGGTTACCATTTTATCCCCATAACAACATCACCAATTACTTACTTTAAAAAAATGCATTAGAAAAGTAATTTAATATTTACTTCTCTTAATAAAATTTGCCAGGGAAAAACAAAGGGAAAAATCAGCACTGCACAGCCAGTGAGCTCTCTGTGGAGCAGCACCAACCTGCAAGCCTCAAGTTGAACACACTTTGAAAAGAACACAGTACTCCTATTCTAAAGGCTGTTTTAAATCATAATCAACAACTTTAAAACCATGAACTGCTTGTGGCAGAACCTCTTTTAACCATCTGAATAACAGAACGTGGCCTTGTTCCTGAGTGCCTCTGCACATTTCACAATATAATGTTTAGTAATCATTTTGACCCCAAAAAAGTGAACACCATCAATCTTAAGGACTTACACAGCCATGCAACTACCAATATTGTTCTCCACTGAGACATAAGGTAGTGCCAGAAGTCTTTTTTGAGACGTGTCTGCTGTATGATGTATAGGTACATCTGGGCATACGTGACTACACATCTGTCACGTAACACTCCGAATGCCCAGTGCCAAACTGCACTCCCAATGAATGCAGATGGGAGTCAAAAAAGATTCCCAAGCATCATTACAACACAAAGACAACATATCAAGATATTTACAAACATATTGCAGAAGTTTAGATGCAACACGTCATAACATTTTCCATTACATCCATTGTCACCCATACAGCACTGTCTTCAGAGAGCACCTGACCACAGCTCATTTGCCAAAGTTCACCAATTTAATCAGTCTTGAATACAGAATCAAAATTACAAGTCCCTAACTTTCAGTCTGATACTCAATTCGCAGCTTCCTCTAACACAGATGTATTTGGGTTTCAGCAAGAAAAGTATTTTTAAAATTAGGAAATTCTTTCTCAGAGCATATCCCCTTTTGGAAAACCCCAGGCAAACTCCAGAGCTCAGTGGCTCACGCTGAGTTTTCTCTTCTTAACAGGGACAGTGCAGTGATGCTGAAACAGCCTTTCCTTAAACATCAAACTTTCGCTTTCATACATGAACTTTCTCCATTCTTGACATGTCCCAGTATCACAAAGCAGAACAGGCCTACGACTAGGAGATGTGAAGAAAAATGTTTCGGTCACCAGTGCAAATGCAGGAGCTACAGGTAGAGCTCAGTTTTACAGCTGGATTTAAAAAAAAAAACACCTCTAAGTAAAGCCCTGGGTTAATTTTCTGTTTGAGATGCAAAATATGAATCATTCTTTCAATCCATTCAAGAGGCAAAGGAACGTAAAAATATCTGTTCTATTGCACAGTTATAGTGAAGAGTTCACAATCCAAGCACAGAAATAAGACAAAGCTGTGACATAAACCAGGAGAATCTTCAATGTACCTTAGTTGTCTTCATTGCAGCATTATAATGAACTTAAATTTATTACAGTAGCAAATAATACAGTGACTGAGTTTTTGTTGTACATTTACACAGTGCTCAGCGCAAAAGGGCCCTACCATAACAGAGTTACTAACACAATCATGCCTCCCACAGACACTCCAAACACATCTTTCCAAAAGCCATGCTTATTATGTAACTGCCTATGATATTTTTGTGTGCTGTTTTGAAAGTCCAGAGCAGTAACTACCCTCCACCACTAAAAACTGCTAACTTTATTATAAATAACCTTTGAAATTCATTTTTACATGACCGTGCTTCCAAACATTTGGCATAATACAGCTAAGCCTGGGAGTTGTCTTCTAACTCTATTTTAATGATATTAACCCTTCTGCATCAGATAATGCTCTTCTAATGGCTGCTTCCTCTCCTCAAACGCACAAACACAATGCTACCAACAGGTTCAATTTTTAGACCTCTTCTGCAGAGGGTGTTTGGATCCCCATGTTCTCGCACGGCAAACCCCACGAGCAACGGCGTAACTTGAATCCCAAACACCATGGGTTTCCCAATGGCATTCACCCTGCTCGCTCCTTTGGAGATTCACATTAGAGATTCAGTCACGTATTTTACACCCCACTCAAAGAACAGGCATCAGCAGGAATGAGTAACAACCCTACTGTGGTTAACAGCATCATCCTCGCAGAACTTCGGAAGAAGAAAAGCGGTGTGTAGCCCAGCCAAATAAATATAAACAGAACTGCAGCCAAGGAGTATCAGTCAGTTCAACTGACAAAACAAATGTCCTGCACCATTCCAAACGTGTGAGTGTCTTAAGATAGAGCCAGAGTGCAGTCACCTCAAAACCATTAGCACAAACAACTATAATCAAAACCATCACTTGGGTAAAATACCCTCAGCACTCAGTATAGCACTGTGCTAGTGCACATTCAGAATTATGCTAAAACAACATTCCCCTTAATGACATCCCTGTGTAGACAATGAGAAAAGCCCAACAAATTCTGGCTCCTGAGATGGCAGAGGAGCGGATGCAAGGCAGCTATTGTGGCTGCTCAACAGCATTTAGGAATCCCAGATAGCTGATGGGAAATGTAGCTGAGAGCAGCAAAGGAACACTGCTTGGGAACGGGAGCACACTGCCTGTCCCCAGCCCCCCCAAATTATCCCACAATAAAATGAAATCTTCACTGACAAAATACTGACTGTTACATTAGTGAAAAGGTATATAAGGAAGCAGCATTATTTTATATGCTGCCAAAACCACTCTGCTTTTCTTTTGCGGCATTCTCCATTTATTATATCCACAAAGACTTGCTACTTTCTTGGTCTGCCGAACCACTAAATATTTTCCAGCAAATTAAACACTCATGCCACATCACTAATAACCAGGATTCTCCAAAATAGCTCGTTATGTTACGTATTTGCCTTTTGTCATAGGGTCCGATTGGCTCTCAAAGATCTAAGCATACTTAAGCAGTGTCATTTTCAGTGTTTTGATGAATACACTATTTTTTTTGCTAAATATAAGAAAAAAACCCAAAACCAAACCTATGAAATTGGCAGACTGGAAGACCATTTCTAAATAACACCCTAACTCCCGTAAAGCCAGCTCAGACCAATCCATACACTGCTCACATTTCTGCCCTTCACTTCCTGCCACTCCAACAATCCTGATTTTGTACCTAACATAATCCTACTATTCTTTTTCTTCCAACGTTTAGCCATTACAGCTCTGAGAATCATTAGCCTTCCTACGGCTTACAAACAGAAGAGATCACGAAATGTATTTTCCCAAACCACACATAAGCCCAAGACTAAAATCATCCACCTCGGTCGCATCATTCTTCATGCAAGTGGTACTTCCTGAGACTAACAGAAACAAATCTCACAAGAGTTTACAGTAACATCTCCAAAAAATCCCTTTACATAAAATCACTTACAAAAACTCTCTCTGCCAACTCGCCGTCACAGTGTATCTACTGCTTCTTAGAAAACCTGAGCGTTGTTAATTCTAAATTACCTTTTTGCTAAAGTACAAGTCTTCTAACATCCAACAAAGACTCCACAGCGCTTAGAAAATTTGGTAAGTTGTACTCACTCAGAAGCAGGATGGGGCCATAGTAACCACTCAAACTTTTTAGCCATGAAACAGACCATCTCAGTGTAAGTAAAACTACACTTAAGAAGGAGAAAGACTGAAATCCATTCTTTCCTAACTAGTTTTCCTGCCATAAGTCTGCAACTTGGTATTTTAGAGGACTCTGAGAAAAGACTGGGTAAATAACCAGTGCATTCCTATTAAATTTATTACAATGAATTTGCATATACAATTGTAGAAAAACATTTGGGTATTATGCTATAGCCACATTAAGCATCCTTTAACTTCAACTAGCAGTGCAGTGGAAATGCAACAGAACAACGAAATCTCACCCATGGGTAATTACTATCTCCCTGGTTAAACTCCTAAGCACTTCTTTTCCTACAGTAATATTCACTTTTCTGTGTTTCTCAGACATGAGTGATTGCTTCTGGTTGAAGCCTCATGTTGTAAACACTCATGTGAAGAGAAGATGAAAGCTGGATTTGAATAAGGAACCTGAGTTAAATATCAATACCACCATAATAAAACACCAGAAGCCAGACTGCTTCTGTAGAGCAGTCTGACCTTGCAGATTCTTAATTTCACTATCTATAAAGTTTAGTTATTTTCTTCTTTCCCCCCAAAATAAATACTAAAAACCAAATGTTTACTTTCCTAGTCAAAACCTACAGAAGATCAAGCATTCCTTTTTTTTAAATTCCATACCAATGCTGTGTACAAACTTATTAAAAAAGAGACTGCTTTTTCAAATTGTCTCTTTTCTCCTGACAATCCCAGAAGTCTACCAAAGGGAGCAAGAAATCAAACGTACAAAGTACGATGTCTTTAAATCTATGTCATCGATATACATAAACACAAGTGCTGACTACTGCCAAAGGCCACAGAAGAAATAGCAAGACAAACAAGAACAAAGAAAGGAAGGTTTTGTTTGTTCTGATCATCTAACCCATAATACTACCATTTAAAGGGGAAAAATACATATACTATGTAGTAACAATGGGATCTTGCCTTAGGACGTCAACAAAAGACGTGGGAAATGATTGAACGGCTCTAATACACAAGCAGGAGGGGAGATTTGGAACAGAGCATTTGTCATTTTCTTCCCCAGGATGAGCCACTAGTAGCCTTGCAAAGGAGTATCAAGGACCTGCTTCCAGGAAAAAGCTTCTGGCAAGGCTATGGAAGGAGGACAGGATTGACTTCAGGAGGATTCCTGGTACCCATCCCCAAGGCAGGGCGAATGCCAGCTGTCCAACTACTCTGTCCCTAAGTTTGAGCAGAATGATGCCAACCTTTCCTCTCATTCCCCAAGCCAGTTCCCATGGCTTTTTCTAGTTATTCAGGCTGTATGCAGGGGACAGGATTTCAAATATTACAAAATATTGTTCTAATTTAGATTTCACTCCTGCTACCAGACCTATCTAGGTCCCACTGACCTCAGGAGGGAGCGCCAGTGAGATGAAAGACTCAAGGGCCTTCAACTAATCATCTGAATTGCTCCAGCAATTGCTTCTGCCATTACTAAACTGAAAACACCTAGAAAAAAGTGCAGTAGCAAATGTTAGATGGTAGTAAACAACAAATAAAAAGCAAAATCCACACCAAAAGTCAGACAGGATACCCATCTAAAACTGCAAAGGGGATTTGAGTGGCAAAAATAATTGCCAACATTACAGAAAATATTCATCAGGCTACTAATTTAACAGAATTGGAAAACATTAGTAATAATACTGCCTAGCTCTTACATAGACTCTTTCACCCACAGGCGTCAAGACTCTTTACATGTTGCTGAGATTCACTATTCCTATTTTAAATTCCTTCAAAAGGAAGAGTAAACAGGTGAAGTGATTCGCATCAGGCTGTCCAGATCTCCGAAGCACTAGGCCTGTAACCTATCCGCTCAGGATTATCACCTCTCCAAACCTTCTAGACACATTTACTTACACTTTTCAAAGATGGGAATTTCTGCTCAAAGGTTTGATTCATGGAGAAGTTCTCTCCAAACTACAACCAGATCTACTAACACAGATCCCAAAGCCCAGGAGTAACTTCGCTGAGATCTGTGAGGTTTCATAAAGGGAAAGAGTCCTCCATGGCATCAAGAAGCAGAACTGGGACAAATTACCGATTAAGGTGCTGCTTCCGTATCCCCCTTGAATTTTTAGTCTGCCAGGAAGAGACAAATAACAAGTCCCAAAAGAAAACAGAAGACAGAAGCAAACAAAAGAAATCCCAACCTCAGAACCAGCTGTTACCACCTTTCAAGTCCTATTGCCATTGCTTTAAGAGGTCTCCTTCACAGAAAGGTTCATCTGGCTCACTGAGAAAGACCTGGAGTCTGTATGAATTCAAGCAGGGGAAATGCACACTCGCTATGTTTCCTCAGTCCAAAACATTCACAGAGGTGAGGAATGGCAATAGAAACATGATTTCAGCTAGTGGCGGGGGGGAAAGGTTATTTCTGCTTTCATAACAACTTACAAAGATAACTCAATTTTACCAGTAATAACATAAATTATTCCTTCACTTACTAATAAGGAAAAACTGTTCTGCTAATTAAAGTTTAAAAAAAAATAAAGCTTAACTTTAACTTAGCTTTTGCCACTCACAATTTCAGCAGTGTAAAAGCCAAGCCTACCACAGTCTGATCCATGTCAGAGGGAATCTCTGGGTTCGCATCCCTCCAGGCAGGGAACATCATGATCACTTGTATACTCTCCTCTTATCTAAGTTTCAACTGCACGTTCAAAACCAGTTCCTCACTGCAGAGGACCAGCAGGCTGCCCTGCACCTCCAGACCACCCCAATCAACCAACCTCTGCCATTTCAAAAAAGCCCAGAGTTTTAATTTACAATCTGCTAACACACAGGAGGATTCAAGCAACTGATCTGAAAACACATTTTAAAAACTCCATGTTCTACCCATCACTCCTGGAAAACAATGCAAACTTGCCAAGTATCACTTCACTTAATTTCATGGGGTTGGTTTGTTCACCTTTTTTCTCGCCCTTCCACTTTGACAAAGAAATGTGTCTTTTCTTAATAAAGGAGAAGTAAATATTTTATCCTTTGCCTTGCTTCAATCACAATATTTTATTCTTTATTAATAACAGCAACATTAGAAGTCCTGAACAATTCAAAACACTCCAAAAGGCCTAGCCATAATGCACTCAATCTGTCAGTGGGGATGTTAATTTTAGGGCACCTTTGTGTCTTACAACATAATTCTTTTATTTCTTCAATGAAAAGCAAAATATATTATGTTATTTTAAAACTTCATCTCAAGCTCGCTGTACCTCTGATAACGCAAAAATCCCATTTGAAGGTTCGTCACCTCTTACTCATTTTGTCACTAATTGGAAAGCAACCTTGCAACTACTCCCCTCCAGTTACTTCTTAGTTCCCATCAATATGGTTAATCATGTTACTATAATCAAACAACAAGACTTTGACTAAGAATTAATTGAAGCCAAACAACTTCACTCTTCTGGAAATTAATAAAAGGACCCGAACCATCCCAAGAGAAGTTACATCTATCCTTTCCCTACTCAGGAATTCACCCTAAAAATACACGTGCACATATCTAGTCTCTGCTGGAAGAACTGTATTGCAACCTGCGGTATAAACTCTCCTACTCGCAGTTTCCCCACAGTTGCACGGCACAGAAGGTGATCTCAGGGTCTGTGTCAGACCTCCCAACTTCCAGCCACTCGGCCCTGACAAAGCCTTCCTGCAGGAAACAAAAATACAGGCTTATCCACCAGCACTCCAACTGCTCTGAGGATTAGTTTTACAACGGCTGTTAAATTCTTTAAATTTTTTTTCCATCCTTTAACAAACCCTACCTAAACCTTTTTTCTTTTTTTTTTTTCTTTTTTTTACTTGTATTTTATCGTTATTTCCTGGCTGTCGCCAGCCGTGCCCTCCCGCCCCGCCCGGGACAAAAACAAAGCTGACTATCCCCTCTCCACATCCACCCACCCTCCTCCTTGACCGAGCACCCCCGGAGCCGGGAGGAACCGGGGCT
>VZTU01004736.1:0-10071 GCA_013400835.1 Zapornia atra | reverse complement strand
GACGCGGCGGACGCTAGAGGGCGCTGTTGCCCCGCCGGCGGCGCTGGGCCGCTGCCCCGGCCCTGCCCGGGCGCCCGGGGCCAGGTACGCGGCCGGCAGCGCTGCTACGCGGCGGATCGTTCCCCGTCGGGCTGAGGGGCTGAGCCTCTCTTCCTTACGCTCCCTTTTTTAATTTTCAGCCAATTAAATTACGGTTAATATGTTTTAATAACGCTCACGAATACTAAATGGCAGGCGATTTAAGGCTGAGGCTTGCCATTACTGATGCAGTCATAAAGTTAATTCCTAACACTTAAAAAGAAACTCTGCATTAATGAGTTTTACTATTTCACGGGTGACAGTTTAATTTCCCAGTGCCAATAAACATTTCCATTGAATACACACTGCTTCCTAAATATTTAGGAGTCAATCTTTTTAAAGCATAATGATCAATGGCTTTATTATACTGTGCAGATTTTACTTATTCATCGAGCAATGAATTAGCGCGGAACCAGCTGTAAGTGCTTTCCCAGGAGCTGACTGAAGGAGCCTGTGAATCTGCAGCAGCTACAAGTTCCCTAGAAACCTCGTTAGGCTCACATGTGGAGATATCTGCGTGTGTGCACGGGCTTCAATAATTGCATCCAGTATGAAAATTCATCACCTTCTTAAATAATCTGTGTCGGAGCTCAGGGAAGCCGTGCTCCCTCCCTCAGTTTTGGGCTAAGAAAGCTTACATATGGGAAAAAATATTGAGTGTAATGTGCCTGTAAGTAGTATCCTGGAGTATATTTAACTAGCTATGTAAAAGTGCCGTTGCTTTCAAGGACTGCTGAGCTCCCAGGTACCCAGTAAACTTTTCAAAAGGGGAAGTTACCAAATTCTGCAATGAGAACCTTCAGCGCAGGCTACTGGCAGGAGCTGAGATCCTGTGTTTCGAAAGCTGAAGTGCAAATGGAAAAGCCTCCTTTCTGACACTTCCTCAGCCTGAACCGTTTGGCCAAAGGAGTTGAATTCAGATGCCTATACTGGCATATCTGCAATGGCTCCAATGGGCTTGTTTATGATGGGTTTTGCAAACAAGAACAGAACTGAGGGTGGTATTTCAAGTGGAAAAGGAGCATGCTTCTGGGAGGGAGAATGGAATTTATTTAATTTTCTTCCTAATATCTAACATGGCATTAATTTAATTTGGGATTTTCCCTTGCTTCTAAATGAGCAAAATATTAAAAATTATTCTCCTCTTTATTTAGTTTCTATAAAGAAAAAAAACCCTGAGTAAGTAAAAACCTTCCCTGCTACTGAGATACTTGATTCCAATTTCCTCTTTGCTAATAGTTTTTAATTAAACAAAGAATTGCTGAAGAAACGGCTTTGAAACCCAGCTACAGGCTAGGGGTCAGTAGACATCATTAGAAAGATCGAAATTACCAAGTGCTAATAAAACATAAGAAATTCCTCCCACTTTGCTTTTTGCAATAATTTATTATGTTAGGTAACTAGAGTGGCAATAGGATTTCTCCCCAGGATACTAATTACTAGAAAATGACTAAATAGCCATGTATGTAACATTGGAAATAAGTTGCATATGGTATCTGGGGAAACTGAAACTTCTGCGTTCATCAGGGACACAATGAGACACAGAGCCTTGCCCACTAGGTAACAAATTAGTTGCCCTTTAGCAGCATATTCTGTGGTCTGGAAGCATTAGTAGCTGTGATAAGTCTAGAGTACCAGTTGTTGAGAGCAATTTTTTTTCCCTTTTTCCCTTTCCTTTCTAAAGTTGGAGGGAGGTGGAAATATGAACTTAATGTTTCTCCAGCCACTTTGACAGCACAGTTTAGGGCTCGTCTGCAGCTGCAGAAAAGAATTTTGTTCCTGGTTAGTGGTCCTCCACCTGTTTTTGTGTCATGTACATTAGAAATTTTTCATATTGTTGTCTTACCCATTATGGTCCCTTCCTTCTCATTTATATCTTTCTTGACTGACTTGCCTCACATGGCCAGAAAGGTGTAGCAGGAGAAGTGGCACCTTCTAATGTCCATTGCGAAAGTTATTCTTGGAAATGATTACACGTTTCTGTTCCTGAACACAGCCTCCTCTTCTTCCCACAAAATCACTAGCATTTATTATCCCAGTTCACTAACACTTATTACTTGAGCACGAGACTTTGAAACCCTGTGATGAATGTCAGTCAAAGGTGCAGAAATTCAATGTGTGGTAGAATCAGATTTCCTATTGAACTTGTTATTGAGATATATGGTCGATGTATAATCCACTACTTTGCAGTAGATTTAGATGTGTCCTTACAGGAGACTGTTTCTAATTACTCCATTCAATTAAAAAGTAGGTAGGATATGTCTATCACAGCATTATAGGGGTTGGAAGGGACCTCGAGAGATCATCGGGTCCAACCCCCCTGCCAAATATTTCTGTTTATTTTGAAAGAGGAAAAAAAAAAAGACCTTTTTGGATTTGAAGAAAATGTACGTTTTCTTAGATAAATTCTTTTTCTTAAGGCAACAAAAGTATTGACTGTGATATTAATCTCCCTCTACAGTGATCTAAATTGATAGTAACTGTGCAGGGGTCAGACAAATGTAAGGGAAAACTTACAGGAGAAAATTTGACTCTGGATACTTAAGGTCATCAAGTTCTGTAGGTGTATTTGGGACTTGTAACAACATCAGTGAGACCTGTCAGGTCAACAGCGGGAAAGGCAAGAGGTCTGTTAAACGGTGACCTTTCTACCCATGTGGTCAGAAATGCTAAGTTTTTAAAAGATCTGCTGAAATAGGTAGAATATTGATCATCTGATCCCAGCCTGCAGCTCACTTGCAGGCTAAGTAAAGTGGATCAGACACACATCTTTGGCTCCAGTACGTAAATATTCTTTAGAAGAGCCAAGTATTCAAGCATATTTTCCTCCTTTTAGTTCTGTACAGGGAGAAAAAGCATATACAAATGTCTTTGTGCCTTCAGATGCAGCAATGAAGAAATGGTACAGAATAATGAGATTTCCTGAGAAAGTCTGTGAATGAGGTTCCTGCCATGCCAAGGTCTAAGGGACCCAATGCTGACCAGTGCCTCCCTTGCATGCCTGTCATTATCTAGCACTCAGTCTGACTCAACTAGCACTCCTTGGCTTAAAATCAGTCTTAAAGATGGTCTTTCCATGGATTGCAATGGTCTTTGGATTTGACATTCACTAGACAGATGGCATTGCCAGCCCACAGGAATCTATCCAAGGTTAGTATCACAGTAATACAAATACATTGTCTGCTTGGACAGTTTTTTCTTTTCTCTTAATGTCATGCAAATGCAGTAGGATTTTTTCATATAAATTAACAGCAAGAACAAATTGTTTTCAAATGTGCTTGGTACATTTTTACAAAGTATAGACTTCAAGTGGAAAATATGGTGATTCTGAGTAGAACAACACACTTCTGAAGCACTCCCAGCACATGGCAAGTGCAGGCTTCTGCCAGCACACCGGTGAGTGTAGGACTGGGGAATAGTTTTTAATCATAGTAGTCATTTTTAGTCAATGGGAAACTGAGGCAGCATACCATAAGCAAGCCTGGAGATAGATTCTCATATTGATTGTACACTTGAGTATCTAAAATAAGTTCTTTGGGGTCAATTGAGTTGGTCCCATATGGTGCAATCGCATCCCATGCTCGTATGTTAGATCATATTCATATTTGCCTTGCTATATATAATCATTTCTAAATCCACGGATTACTTCCTATTTCCTCTTCCCCTCCCCTTTCTTTGCTGCTATTTGAAGCAAGTGCTGTTTGGATAGCTGAATACTGAAATGAATGAGAATCCGGAGTGGGAGTTGTGGGATGGCATTTATTTATTTTTAGCCCCCAAAATGCATTCTCTGTAGATGTGACAGGTTTCAGCTTGCTTGGCAGACCTTGCCCTGAGAGAAACTCAGAACTGGAGGTGTATCCACCAGCACTGCACATGCCAGAGGCTCTCAATAGGCACCTGCTTTCCCTTACCCTACCAGCCTCTGGAGCCCTACCAAACATTGGAGGGAGTGAGCTGTGTCTATACAGGGCATCAGGTAACCTGCTGCCCTTCGGTTTTGGAAATAAAGGGCTTTGCTGGGTTCTTCTACCCACAGAACTGGGGGAAAGATGTTCTGGTCCTGTGGCGGTTGATTTTTTTAGATTGCTGCTGTCTGATGCAAGGGGCACATTTGCATCATGTCTGTGGGATGTGGTTCTTGGTGGACACATCTCTTCTGGGTCTGTGTGGCAAGGAAGGGTGCAAAAGAGAAAAAAAGTCAGGTAGATCAGCATTAACCTTTACTTTCTACTGTCAATAAAGTCTCTTTAAGAGATGTGGACTGTTTTTTTTCAGTCTTAACTCCCTCTACTCAAACCTACAGAGGAGGAAAGGAATCATGTAATCCTGATGTAATAAAGGTTTAAAATTGCAAGTAACTTTTGGAGGCTTTGAAAGTATCACTTGGTAAAGTGAGAAGTGTCAGTAGACCTATTAGTGTGTCTCTGTAGAGGTAGAGGAAAACAAGAAATTTTTTTACACAGTGCTGGACTGGGTCTCATAGATAATTAATTTCCTTGTATTAATCTTGTCTCTGAATTTTCTAATTGCCCTGTGCAGATTCTTGTGGGCTGATAATGCCATCTGTTCACTGTATCAGTGCAATGGATGATGTTTTAAATTATGAAAACAATGCAATATAGAATCTAGAGGAAAAAAGGGATGCCAAAACATTGATTTATTTATTTTTAATTACCCACTCTGTTAAGTGGTTTAAAAAAAATTGGTAGTTCATACTGCAGTGATCCAGCTGCCCTTCTAAGTAGATATGCAGGGAATATTTCCAATTATAGCTGGTATTTGCTTCCAAAAATAAAGGAATGTAACTTAGTAAAAGAGAGATCATGAAGGAATTTGTAAATGTCATGGAGGATCTTGCCTGATCTCTATTCCAGGAGAGGAAACCCCATTTTTCTTGCTGTGTGTTGCCTCTCCATGATACTGGCTCTTTCTCTAGTTTCTTACAAACATATGCTGGAACTCAGATAACTCGATCCATTTCCTACAGAAGTTTGTGCTTAGAGATTATCAACACAAGGCTCTGAACAGAGCACTGGAAGCCCATTTGCAGGACTAAACAGGTATCAGAGTACTGTTTGGTTCCATTATTGCATTTTGTAACCTGGGAATTAAAAGTCTGCAGAGTTGATTTTTTTTTTTTTAATGTACAACTGTAGTACTTGAACTGAAAATAAGATACAGAACTCAGGGACAAAGCAGCCTTCTGGGTAATGGTAGCTTTTATCCAGTGCATTTTTTCTATAATGAACACCCTGTCAGTGCTCAGCCTCTCAGTCTCCAGTGCAACCTCAGAGGTTTCAACCTACATAGGCATTGAATAATCCCAAATACCAGGGTAACAGGATGTGATGAGTTTGTGGACATCTGTGATAAAAAGGTTTCTTCCACAAAGGAAGTGGTCTGTGGAAAAAGATATTTGGAATATTTGGATATTTTCTACTTTTTTTTTTTCCCAGGCATTGTATTTGTCTTTGGAGACTGTTTCCTGGTTTGAGAAGGCAGCTTTAGTGTTAGAAAGAAATGATTCACATGGCAAAAGCAGCACTAGTACCTTAGTTTCCCTATGTATCAGTGGCAGCATATCAGTCTTATTGTCATCCTGTGCACATGCCAAATTGGAGAGGCTCATCAGGCTTCCAGTCAGGCCCCTGTGTGGTGGTGTGCTGTGGAGTGGAGGAAGTTTCCAGTGAACTGAGGTGCAAATGGGTTTAAGTGAACCAATGGATTTTTTCCCTTGGTGTGAGTCTAATTGAAACTGGCTTTGGATAACAGCAGCTCAACAACGTCTGCTTTGGTGTGAATGGTGATTACTTAACTTTGTTATTTACTGTAATTTAAAGTACATTTACCAACATTGCTCTGATGCAAGACCTGGAGGTTGTTTCAGCTCCAGAGCTGTGTTAGTGTGCTTGCATTGGGCTGTGGAAGTCCAGATTCCTGATGGTAAAGGCTGGTTTATGAGGTGGATGTAGGTACTGGAGGTTTGCAGAGACGAATCTCTGGGATTCCCTCCTGTCGTGGGAAACATCTGACACATTACACCAGTGATTAGTTTATAACATGCCAACACTGTTTCCATGCTAGACAGTTCATCTCTAAGGTTAAGGGGTGGTATTAATGAGCATCAATGTTACATGGATTCATAAGAGCAACAACACAGAAAAGCTAACTTCGTCATTTGCTCCTTCAATGTCATTCTAGGCTACAAAAGGTTGCAGTAGCTGGTGTTAATGCACTGTTTTCCAACCTGTTAATTGCCTGGATTCTGTGTCATCCTTATTGGATAAAAGAGCCCAGAGTTGCAGCAGGACATACTGCAACTCCTTTCAACCCAGAAATACTCAAAAGATTCAGCAACACCCACAGCAGTGGGAACTGCAAAGAATAACTATGGTATCAGTATCAGTCTGGGGAACGCTTCCCTTTTGGCATTTAGTAATTAGAGTTTAGCATAGAGCTCCAGTGTGTGAAGCAGAATGGTTTTCAGTGCTAACCATTGCAGCACAGTAGGAATTGGACTGGAAAAGAAATAAATGTGTTTTCATTCTTTGTTTTACTGTGTGCATTGAGAAGGATTGAGTGTTGGCCCTTAGGAATTCTGGAGCATAAATTTTTCTTCTGAAACTATTCAGTGTACTCTGTTGCCAATATTGCAGTAAATAATAATAATAATTTTCAAATGGGTAGAATCCTCTCTTTGTTCCCAGCTGGGCAATAAGGAGTTGATAAATGCTGTACTGCCTGGATAAGAATTGGCAAGTTCCATTTACTTCTGCTCTAAATGGTGAAGCATTGTTCCTTGATCACAATGGTTCTTCACTGATGACAGCTTGTCAGCAGTCCAGCAACAGAAACAAATACCTTGTGATCTATGTCACCAGTGGCATGGTTGTAGTTCAGTGATGTCTCTATATTTTAGGCTTAGCTTGCCCCTTCTGGTGTCGATACTATGAGCCATTGCTCTCTGTCCTTCTAGGTCATGAAAGCAACCTACTGAGCATTAATAAGACCATTTTCTTCCTTTTCTCCATGCAAATTTATCACAGGAACAGGCGGAGAAATTACATTTTTGGTGAAGTGTATTTGGTGTGTCCATAAAACTATACATGAGGAAAGGAGCAGGAGATGGAGTCTGCCCTTTGTAGGGGAAGAGGGGAAGTCGCAAAGGATCTTCTCCCAATTTCCCATCACTAGTGGCTTCCAAATACACTCAGTGAGGAGGTCTGAATTAATGGGCCAAGTGAGTCATCAGTGAACTGTTAGAAGTAACACATTAATTTGTAGTAATCAGGATTGATTTATGAATAGGACAAAAGGGACACTAAATATGCTATGAAAATGCATGTTGTAGATTCCCCCCCCCCTCCATGAATAATTCATCCTCTTCTACTATCCACAAAAACAAAAACTGTACACATAAGAACCCATTAAAAAAGTTAATCCCACAAATGGCTGAACACAGAAAATCAGCTTTTCTTTTAAAAGGTAGATTTACTCAAATCTTCTCTAATTTGATTTGCTAGTGGGGCATAATTTAAGTCAAACAAGTTAACAGCATTACTTGCTATATGAAGGTCTAAATATTTAATAGATTATGAGGAATGCCTGCCCCACAGGATAATGAGCTAAGGAGCACTCATTCTCTGCACTGCAGAGAGTAGCTAAACCAAAGAGAAATTGCAAGTAAAATAGAGAGGGAGCTTCTGTTCATGGGATATGGTTCTCTAAAACTGGCCTTGGGAACACTTGCAGTGTACCTGCTATTATTCTAAATAATCCTGGGGAAACTACATCTATGAGTAATGATAACACGTTTTTAGTAGCTGTAAGGGATCATGGTCTTCCCATAGTCTCTATGAATCTGAACATACCTGCAGTGAACTTCGTCTAGCTAGAGCACATACCCTGGAACATACATGATGCTGTATGCTCTGTAATTCTGGTGGGCATCTGCCTATCTGTTCTGGGACAGTCATGTTGGCAGGAGGGGGAGCATCAGCATCTCTACAGAGACTGGTGCTGCAGAGGGGCTAAAGCATTTTCTCTAAAGCTAACTAGAAAATCTCTCAAAAAAATAGAATATTAACTTGGATATATTGGATTCTAGGTGGGCACTTTACCTATGGGTTGCCCTACTCTTGGTGCAACTGCTTATGTGGACACCAAACAGCAGTAGAGAAGAGGAAGAAGAGAAACTTTACACAGAGGAAACAGTGCTGTTGGATTTTTTCCTGCCTGCCCCCCAAAATTCAGGGGGGTTGGTTTGTGTTGTTTTATTATTTTTTAATTTCGTATCAAAATAGTTTGCATTTTAATTTGAGAGCAACAACCTCCTTCAGCAACCCCTAGCAAGATTAAACAGCTATGACATTTTTCACAGAGACTGTTTATTTGGAAAAGAAAATGAAAATTTGATGAATTTCAATCAGATGTAGCTTGCAGCATTCAAATATTTATAGATTATCAAATTCCCTTTTCCCAGCTCTGCTTCTTAAGTGCAGAGCTCATCTTATATGTAATATTAATTCTCATTATACTTGGACAGTTATTCACTGAATTCTTGTGTGGACTCGGTACATCTAGGGCCTTGTCTAAACTTCCTGAAAATGAAGGGGATGACTTGTACTTGAGTTTCAGATCATCTTTTCCTCAGAAGTCAGCTCATCCAGTGTGTAAATCCTTGTTATTGTTCTCCTGTGAAGTTTATTTTCCTTAAAACCGGTCTGGCAATGTATGCAATACAAGATGTGTTTGTACTTGTCAGTACAAAGAGCTATTCATTTTCCTGATGGTTGCTTCTCCTTTTGAGCACATCATATGAGAGTGCATTGACCTGCTCTTTTGTCATATTCTATGCCAACCTTGTACCCAACTTATTCACAATATAATAAGTTAAAGTTGTGCACCCTCTGGCATTCTTAGTCACATTTCTTGCCAACAGTTGTTCTGTTTCCTGGGCTCTCCTGTTCTGTTGAGGTAAATATTAGCCACTGTAATGCTGAGGATTACATTGCAATGAAAATCTTTTACAAGCATTACAGAAAACATTATAAATGCTCTGCAAAGCTGATACTCCAAGGGTATTCCTGTTTGCCTGTCTTCCACTCAGTATGAGTTCACATGGCTGGTCTCCTAGGTGAAAACGTCTTCCAGCTTGGAAGACACATAGCTTGCTGTTTGTTAATAACATCAGATATGTGAGAGTTTTTTTTAAATAAAAAAGTCCCAATTTTTCCCTATCCCTATCTCCCTGCTCTGAAGAAATGCATTGAGTCATTTCCTTTGTTTTCTGGCACAGTTTCCTGGTGGAGAGCTACTGTATGATTTCTGTGCTCTAGGAAAGCCATCAAAGAATGTAAGAGTTTGGCTCTGCCACTTATGAATGAAGCATATGGGCTGGAACCAGGTGTTATGGGGAGGAAAGGATGAACTGAATTGGGCTAAAATCTAGTATTGCCAATCATTCCTGAGTTCCAAGT
Source organism: Zapornia atra (assembly GCA_013400835.1). Classification (NCBI taxonomy): domain Eukaryota; kingdom Metazoa; phylum Chordata; class Aves; order Gruiformes; family Rallidae; genus Zapornia; species Zapornia atra. Next base: position 511 of record VZTU01004736.1, on the reverse strand, counting down.
TTCCTTAAAATTACTAACGTTGGACACTTTAATTGTAACATTAGACTTGTTTGCAAATGATAAAGTCTTCTCTCTTTGAAATCTGCATCTGGTAGCTGGTACGGTTCCCTGAGGCCTCCTCCAGAGAGACTGTGTGTGAGTTGAAATAGTCTTTTTACTGCATTTTATGAGTTTGGATTGAAATCTCCTTTACACACCCACATTCATCAAGTAAGTGTTTGCAAAAGGCCAAGCTGTTTTTCACACAAGCAATGGAGATATGCTCTTCATCTGTACTTCTGCTTAGGATCTGGGTTGGTTTTGTTGGGCAAGGTCAACCAGTATGAAAGATGGCCTCCTTTCTTGAGACCTCAGCAGAATAGATAGGAAAAAAAAGATATCCTCGCTAAATTGTAAGTCACTTTCCACTTTAGCTTATGGAAGGGAGGTGTCAACCTCCATGACTCATCCCATTTCACAGCAAATACATGTTACCTCACTTGCTCTGACAGGCTTGATCCAAACCCCACCA
>VZTU01004733.1:0-11748 GCA_013400835.1 Zapornia atra | reverse complement strand
AAATTAAAAAAAAAAAAAAATAGCCTGCTTGAAGTGATTCCAGCTGCATGGGCTGTCTCTGCTCAGCATACTATGGTCAGTGGACACTGGGGGGCAGTCTCTCTCAAGAATGTTCCTGAAATTAGCTGAAAATAGTGAATGAAACAAAGAAAACTCAAACCTTTGTTTTCAGTTTTGGAATACTTACAATTTTTAGCACTAACTGCCATCTTACAAACCCACTAAAATAACCTTGCATTTTTAGCTAGTTTATAGTAACCCAGCGTTATTTAGGAAAAGGTGTATAACTGAAGGATATTTTACCTCTGAAGTGTTGAATTTATGTGACATCATTGATCTACATTCATTTCCTACCCAATCAGTGTTTTATTATTAGCTAAATTGTTGGGAAAAAAATACCTTTAAGTTGTTTGTTTGAGCTAGAGGCATGATAGTGAATGTGTTGTTTGGCCTCTTTTAGTGCTGGAAACTGAAACCATTTTAACTATTTTGCTGTAGTAGACTCAGTCCCTTTGTAATTACTGCTCTTTGCTGTGTGTGGTTCTAATAAGCAGGCTGAGTAATTTCTGTTGCTTATTAGGCCATGTAACATAACGTGTTGTACAGCTAATGAACTAGTATCAAATGAAATTAGAAGTATATTTTGGTGATCATCTGACAAGTTTCCTTTATGGTTTCCCTTGCCATTTCTGCAGTTTTATTTGTGATTCTGTTTCAGGGGATTTGATTTGAAAAACTTAATTGCAAAAGAAATAGGTGATTCATACCTTGTTTACAAATCCATGTCAACATATCACTGGAGAGGAGAAAATATGACGCATCTTAGGTCAGTGGTATCGCACTGACAAGTGTCTTTGACTCAGCTAAGTGTTTCTTTGAGAGAATACTTTCAATGGTTAATAGTTTCCTTATAAAGTCTTTTTATGTTGGGTGGGTTTTTTTTTCATTTATATTGAAGTTTTTAAATGGCTTTTTGAGTAGCTACATTTTTTTCTGATTTTCTGACTCTAGTTTCTTAGGACTATAAAAGGAAATCATAAGTGTAGTAATTCTTTCTGAAGAAAACCACTTCTGAATTCTCTAGTGCTTCTGGAATGTTCTCTGCTCTAATTTTCAGGGGTTTATTATGAGATCTTTAAAAAGTGTTTAGTCTTGCCACTGGATTACAAGGGTTTTTTGTCATATTTAAAAATGGAGCTGTATAAGATTATTTAAGCTAAAGTCATAATACATTCATCTAGCCAAAAATGCTGTTAAGTTCGCTCTTGACCACTGTTGGATTATGTAAAAAAATTCAACTAATTAAGTTTTTGAGGAAAGGAGAGAATGCAGTGAAACAATCTGTATCGGTTTTAAAGCACCTTTTGGTTGTTATAGTCTGTAATTATAAATCTGTAATTATGATTGTAAAATCTGAGCTTTTATGTAAATGACAATTATTGATTCTAAATAATCTTCCAGATGTGAGATAAGCTCTTCTCTGAATCTTTGGGCTTTGTATGCAGACTGATACACTGATGCTCGAGGTTTCCCAAATAGTACCAGAAGGAGAACTGCCCAGACTTGTCCGTGTTTGCTGTTGCTGCTGAGATGCCTGTGGACAGCACTGGGACTAAGGAGAATCAAGGCAAATCCCTACCATTGCCATTTCAAGAAACTCACAGCAGAGCAGCCAGAACACCCTCTACAGCTGCTTAATAGAAAAGATCTAGAAATAGAGTGGAGAGAGGGTTTGAGGTGCAGGCACTCATCTCTGACCCCAGTGTTTGCTTCAGAAAGAAGGGATTTTTTTATTTTACCTTGGGGCTTCAAATTTACTAGATGCCTATTTTTACACTAATATACATTGATCAGAATTCAGGGCCAGTCCTTTTCTTGGTGTAAGGGTGAAGAATTGACTTACATAGTCATTGCCTCTGGGCCGATGTTCCTCAGCCTTTCAAAAGCTAACTCAGTTTAAGTCCCAGATACTAGCTGGCTTATCTCCAAAATTCTCAAGATCTTCTGAGATCTTGGTTGGATGTGATTTTTTTCAGGTCTCTAAATTGCAAGGATAGGGATCTTCCCATGTTTCACAGTTATTTTCTTTAGTCTGTATCAATCTCTTTATTTTTAGTCTCTCTATGAAACTGAGTATGTCCACATATAAATAAAGGGAGAACAGTTATTACAGAAATAGCCATAGTTACTACTTGGCTAATGGTTGGGGGGTTTTTTCTTCCGATATGGTAAGAAAACAAGAGTGTTAATGTAGTTAGTATGGCCAATGTAAAATGGTAATAGGTCTTAAAGTGAAATTTTGAGACAACTGGCTGAGCTCACATCCGTAATGTTGCATTTGGGATTTTTTTCCAGCATGCTGAGATAAATCACTGATGATTTGGGGAAGTTACATCACATCTTCATTTGAAGAGCCTGAAAACTATACCCTCCTCAATCTACTTATAAAAATTACTTGGAACCTGCTTTTGTGTTTGGTGTTTTGTTTTGTTTTGGTGTTTTTAAACCAGTATCCTTTTTAAAAACTAGAATGTCAGTACTGTTTAATAGGTGGCAGTTTATAGTACAGCTGTGTCCTTTCTCCTTTCATAGAATGGTGTTCTAACAGGAGCCATCTAACTTGCCTTGGTTGGTTGAAAATTCAGTATCCATTACTAAATGAGGATCTGTGATAGATGAACCAAAGTGATTTCGGTTTTGTACTGAAAGTTGTCAGATTTCTGTTCCTAAGAATATCCTGCCTGTTACTGTTGCTGTGAAATATTGGAGGAAGAAGTGGGAAACATCAGTTCAAGGGTGAACTTGGACGCTAAGGCACTTGAGTAAATGACTGAGAGATTCAGCAAGCAGGCCTAATTTGAGGAATTAGCGTTTAAGCTGTAGTTTTCAATAGAGGTGTAAATTACCTGGTTTACCAAGGATCTGTATTTAGACTGTATAACAACCTTTTATCCCTCTGTACAAAATGGTATTAGGCTTCTTTTCCTACTTGTGAATTAAACATATTGGATAATTCCCTCTACAGAAGTAGTTTGCTATAAAACTCAAACTTTCAGAAAACTATTTTAAAGGTATGTTTCCTCTCTTTAATGGGGCCATGGGTTTTCTAAAATTCAAACCAAGAGCATGCAGTGTCATTTCAGTAGGTACAAAATGTAGGTGTGCTTTAAGCACAAATGAGTTTGAAAATATATTACATGTAAATTCATGTATAGCAATTCAGACATAATAAGGGGACCATAAATCAAATCTGTTTAGGAATGTGTGTAATTACCAATGCAGAAAATAAATTCTATTCTTGAAGGATTTTAAATTTTGCATTGTTACTTATGGAAGATCCATCTCTTGTGTTACTGTGGTGGTGTACTTGAATCAGCTAGTGACATATTTGAAAAGTCTATACCTTCTCATCAGCTGGCTATTCCTTTAGCTGTTCTAGTCAGATAAAATTAATTTCTATCACATGAATGAAGCTTTTTAGGCAGTCAATTAATGTACTAAATGCATTGTAGTTGTAATATGTAGATATTTATCATAGTATAAATGGGGACAGATAACTGAACAAAAGTGTAACTGGAACGCTGTCCCGGGAATCATTTAGGCTAGACTTTTACTTAAATGTCGAATGGCAAAGACATTGAAGGGCGTAAAACTTAAATAGTGAACTTGTCAGTTTAGATAATCTTTGTTTTCTGTATCTTAGAGATAAATTTTAGGTGTGTGTGTGCATCTCAATTCCTAACATAAATTCTGTTCTGCACAGGCATCATATACAGTGCTGCTGATCTATCCTGTTGTAGTCCTCAGCAAGGACAAAGTGCTTTTCCCAACACATCCTTAAATAATGCAAACTACCTGCCTAGCTCGGTGCATTACTGGTACAAACTACTTTCACTTTGTGATGTATATCAGTGCTGATATATACAATATGTAACTTGGGAAGGAGAGCAGAGAAGAAACTTAGATCTAGCAATTACTGCCTTGAACTGTTATCCTCTCTGTGCCCCTTAGGAGGCAGCGAATGAGTGGTGGATAAAAGTTTTTATTGGCAGGGTGGGTTTGCCAGGTTAGATCTAGTTTGTCACTGGTTCTCGACCTCTGAGCAATTTCTCTTTAACTCTTACCTTTGTCACCTTTAGCACATCAGGAAATTGTTCTCTGTATATGTGGTTTTTAGCAGTAGAAAACTTCTAATTCTTTGGAATTTGTAGTAGTCTCTATTTCTGTAGAATCTCTTTTCCAAGGTTGTACAAATTTGAAACACCTTTACGTGGCTTTTTCCCATCTTTGTACTTTGAGCAAGTATCCTGTGAGCAAAACAGTTCTGAAGAAAAAAAGTTGTGGTTTTCTTTGTTTTGTGCTGAGTTTCAGTTTCTCATGACATATGTACAACCATCTCATAAAGGTTATATTTTAAATTGAATATCAAATGATCTCAATCTTCAGAACATCTGAATCGCGATCATGATGATTCCTTGACGAATTAGAGTAGTTCGAGAGTTGTCATGTAATTTTCCATATGTTTCTTTACTAGAAATCGAAATAGGAACCAGGTAACTTGTTTTATTCTCTAAACTGTTTTGTTTTTTCCCATTTAATGTGAAGCCAGAGGGCACTGTTTTTCATACAATACAAAACTGTGCAGTTATTTCAATTCTGGGTGAAGGTTTCACATGGATTCACAGCATTGTCAGTGTAGTGAAGACTTTGGATTATGGTTTTTAATGTGCATTTCTTCATGCAGAAAATCTACAAATGTTTTGACTTGAAATGAAATTAACCTCATGGAGTATTCTGAAAGGCAAAAATCTGCAGTCAGTGTGGTGCCTACTTATTACCTCAAGTTGGAAATAACGTACTGGTTTCAGAGGTAGTGTAGTGTTGAGTAAAGCCACTGTCAGGAAAACATCTNTTTTTTGGAAGCTTCCTTTGTCCTGAGAAAAGCTACTGTTTTATATGAAAGAGAGATGGAAAACTCTCCTCTCTGAATGTTTCTTTAATTTTCATGGCTACACTGATTGCCTTCTGCACAGAGTAATAGCCAGGCTGTAGAAATTGCGCTGGACCTCCCTTAGCTCTTTGGAGTGTTTACATGTCTCTGCAATCTTCCCTGTTTTCCCTAAGCTCCCCACCCCAAATCTTAGGGTTAACCTCATGTTTTCGCTTTGGATTCCACCTTTCTTCTCTGCCTTTCCATCTGTTACTCTTTCTACCTCAGCTTTTTATTTTGATTACTTTAGTAATCCCATCTCAGTGAAGTGAAACTATATGAGAGTATTTTAGTTAACCACAACCTAAGCAAATATAAAAGCTCTCTTCCTAACTGGCATTGTTTATGCGATATAAACCTCTAATCCATGAGGGCAATTTATATGAATGTGTTTAAATTCCTGCTAGAGCACTTCCTAATCTTAGCCAGGCCTCCAGTGTAACGGAGAGGTGAGCAGGATACACGCTTTCACACCCGCACGTGAAGTGTTTGTCTTATTGTGTAATAGACCTAGTGTCTATAGATACAGCATTCTCGCAATAAATACCATCTGTAGTTGTGAAATGCCTCTACTTCTACATTTGAACTAGCCACAAAAGCCTTTTATTACTTTGTATATTTTTCTGTTGCTTATATTGTCTGTTGTTACCAAAATTTCTTCAAGGGGTTCAAAAAAAGTAGGGGGAGGGGGCGTTGCAGTAAGGGCATGCGAATCTGAGTTAGGAAGACCAGTTTGGAGTTAATTTTGCAGGGAACCCCTCTGAACATGAACACAGTTGCAGAGGCTCTTGTGTAACAAATTGACAGGTTACAAAGCAAAGAGATTGTTAATAAAGGTGATATTTTAGTCAGTTATTCTCTAAATATTTTCCTGAGATTTTTATGTTGTTTCATGCTTCATATTAAATTGCAAAAGTGTTGTGAGGGTTGTTTGGCCTGTATCAGGGTGTGAGTCATGAAGTTGGCTTTGTCTGGCTGGTGAACTGTGGGGGGGAGTTAAGGCAGAGCTATATTTAGGAGTATCAACTGATGTCAAACTGTGGAGCACTGCTAAACAACAGTGTTAAAGGGGCAGCACTGGATAATTTAGCCTCAAAGTTTAGATTGTAGTAATTTATCATTTAGTAAATAATTGGAAAAGCTCATATTTACTAGAAGTATTTTTCTGCACAGATTGCAAGGCAAGCAGAGTGAGTTTCAAATCCATTTGTACTTAACTAATAATAGCTGTTCTAGTTTCATTGTCAAAATGGTATCAGTTGAAAATGGCAAGCAGAAATGAAACTTCTAGTTTCACCTTAGGGGTTTCAAAATCTGGATTTGTAAGAATTTGTTATTTATAAAGAATTGTTTGATTCCAGTTGTAGGAAGATAAAGGTAATATTTTAGAGGCTGTTACCTTGGACTTTTTGTCTTAAGATGCAGTACAGCTGCTGACTTTGTTGATTGTGCTTTGAAATTTTGGCATTGATACCTGGGACCAAATTTAGGTACCTTTTTGCATCTAATTAAAACTAAAAGAAATATGGTCCTTTTCTATCCTTTCTTGTTCCCTACTACGTACATCTCTCTAGTGAGGTCTGTAATGTATTTGGGCAAAATTCAAGCTGGTGAGTTTAAAAAATGTCACAGCTGCCATGGTTTCTTGCATGGTTTTGGCAGGGTTTTGCATTTGGTGACTTTTGGTTGTGCAGCCATATTTTGGGAGATGATTCACCTCATTTGGTAATGAGTGTTTTATATTTTTGTCTTTGCTTCTGCACTTATCTGTATGAAGACAGGAAGATCACAATAGGAAAATTACGAATTTAAGGGCGCCTCTGAGACACGAATTAAAGTTCTATCCATACAGAATGGAGAGATCTCTGTCATCCCAATGAATTTGAAGCAGGCAGGTTTTTCAAAGGCATTTGGTGCCGGTTTAAGCACACTACTATTGACTTGAATGTAGGCAGACCTGAGCCATGGCAATGTACTGGGGGGAAGCGGAGAAAAACACACTTGTAATGTATTAATTACAGAGCCGTTAAAGTTAATGTATAGGGGATAAGTCAGATTATCTTTTTCTGTCATTTTAGGCTTCATTGGTTAAAGTATCACCATTGCCTACTTTGATAGAAGACTGTTTCAGTGACTAACTGGATTTCTGAAACAGTACTGAGCAACAAATATTTAAATACTCGGTGTATAAAGCATACAAACCATACTTTATGCAATATTAAAGTATTTGGTCAACCACGGTGAGCTGCATGACTGAACTCATTAATCTAAATGAAATTGCGAACCTGGGGCTAGTTCTTGTTACATCAGTTGCTGCACTTAACACATCTGCAAAGACATTCAAACCAATTCCCCCCTCTTGAACCTGCAGGAGCTGTTGAGGGACAGGGAAGTTGAAAGTGCATGATGAATGCTAGAGACAGCCTGCATGATTCATTGATACACAGAGCTGTGTATTGAGAAGCTTTCAAAATAGGACCTACAATGTATCGAATCCTGATGGTTACATTTTTCAGAGCCTTTCCACAAAATGCCAGTTATTTTGTGACATGTTCAAAACCCAAGTTCTCTGAGCAGTGGTACTAACTAACAAAGGCTGGATTCCTGTGGACTGGTGTCCTTAAAATCCTCAGCTACCCTCTAAGCTACGCCTATCCCACAGTTGTGCGTGTCCCAGTTGGCCAGCCAGGATGTGCGTGCTGGTCGCCAGGCAGCTGCTTCCAAGCGGGATATATAATGATCGTGTTTTGCTTGCCCTTTTCTCAGTGAGCTCACCAATTTTGGTCTCCCTTCGGTACTTAGCCATTGATTTTACATAAGTTGTGGAAACTTAATTATATCTGAACCCTCTCCTCTCTCTCACTGGTAAACTTAGTGGAAGTTGACAACACGTTTAAAAGTTGTTGAGGGGAGACTCTGTGATTACAGGAGTTGTGTTTACTTTGGAAATGAGACTAAAAACATACTCCATTTTAAGAGAATCTTTTGTGTACATAATCCCATCAGGAAGTATGACACACTGTGTTGGAAACATTGCTTCTTAAGCAAAAAAAGTAATTTAAGTAATCAGCCATTTTTAGCAGAAATTACTTTCATTTTTAGTAGAAAAGGTTCATCTACCCAGAACTCTTCAAAAGTATTTAAAGCTGATGCCTAGCAGTGGCAAATGGCCACGTTTCTTTTGTTCAGAAAAGCAGCTGACGTTCTGTGTTGTAAGGTTTTGCTTTGTCTTGAAGCAGCAGGCAAGTGTGCTGTTGCCTGTGGGTGATACATGATACCGCATTTGGGGATTCTTCTGCCTACTCAGCAAAATGTTCCCCAGACTGGTCTAGTTTCTGAGGGTAGAGATGTGGCATGGAGACAAATTAACTTGTTTCAGGACCATGGGGTGTTAGTTCCACTTTCTGCATGGATAGGAGGGAAAAGAGGTCTCTTAATTAGTTTTATAATATGCTGATTGTCAAAGCTATACTTCTGGTTGGCTTCACCATGCTGTAGGAATTTCACTGTGATTAATATGTTGATTGGCTATTGGACAACATGTCAGAAGCAGTGTCTCTTAGAAATGTTTTAATGCTTTCTTAGTTGAGGGAGTGAAAATTGGGTGAGAAGGGAAATTGCCTTTATATTAGGTTAGTCTTACTCTGTTTAGTATCCTGAATTGCCTTACCCAGAGCCTGACAAATGGTGGGCAGCATTAAGTGGGGCAGAATGCTCTTTTTGATGGTCACTGGCTGTTAGATCATCCAAGCTGCATTTGGGATGGTGTTCTTAGACTTCCTTTTGGAATGGGAACTCTTATCCTCTAATGCAAATGACTGGTGTTATTACTGTTGAAAAGGAAACTAAACTCTAAGGATTTTCCAGAAGTGGAGATGTTAAAGCTCCAATCTCCCTTCCTAGTATCTTTTGTCAGTATAAGGCTCGTGCCTGGTAACAAATGGAGAGAGCAATGTTTGGGATGTTACTGGTGCATGGAGACTGATGGGATGTAAATAAAATTAAACTGTATTGGTTACATTTTTGCAAGGGGGAATTAAAAATCAAGATTAATTCAATTTAATTTCTATTCTCCATTTTGAAATAGAGAATCATTTTGATGTCTAATTCAATTATGTAGTCTTCTGCACTAGGCTTCAGAATTCTTATAGGTTAGGAATTATCTGTATATTTTTTCACCATTTTCTTTTTTATCTAGAGCTAATAAAAGGTAATATTTTGCAACATTTTAGCAAGTCAAAGTAGTATGGACTATGAATTTCAGTAATAACTCTTAATGATACATTGACTACAGTAATCAGAAGTTAGGAGAGAAATGGCAGTCTTTTTTTCCTTTGGGGCAAAATGTTTAGGTGATAAGGAGTAGCACTGTTATATTTTAGGTATTGTTTTATGTTTTAAATAGACACGATTTTGACATGCTTAGTTTACACAGATACTGACTGTCAGAAATACTTAATGTGAAGCTGACTTTTAAAATTAATGATTTTAATACAGCTTTAATTTTGTGGAAAAATAAGAATATTTTTTATTGCTGTGACAAAAACCTATGCTAACCAGAATAATGAAGGGCTAGCAGCGTGTTTTATCCTGAATTTTATTATTATGTATTTCTTAGGTACTTCTGTCAATGATTGGTGTGTGTGTTTTGAAATAACTTTCTGAAATTCCATCTCTGATTTTCACTCAGTTTCTCACTATTTTACCTCAATTTTCTTTGGTGTATTTGGATTATATCTCTGCCTTTCAATCTGAAATCAGTATTCATGGCCCAGGCATAGGTTTTCATGTGGCAGTAACTTTATTTTTTAATGCATTTTCTGTTTATTTTGGAATTTATTTTGCTATTAAATGGGGGCTGCTGATATAAGAAGTGTATTTAAGGCATTCCCTGATCCTCCTCGTGTCATCTGTTTGCCCACCCATTATATCAGAGCCCTAATCTGAGGCATTTGAAAGGTGCTTTCTTTTGTTAGAATCTTTCTCCTAATTATTCCCCTAAATATTATTGCTTGTAACCACAAATTATCTATTTGAAGATTTCATTTAGCTTGAAGTCATATTTTATATTATTCTTTATCTTACTTGAAAATTATTGTATTTAAAATAAACATAAACTTCTGCATAATGTAGACTGAAATGATCCATTATTCATGGTTCTTTGGATCACTTCAAGCCATATTTCCCAAGGCAACAAAATAAGCAAGCAGAAATCACTTATAGGCAGATGCAAGGGAGGGCAGGGGAGTGCCTTTAAAGGAGAGCATTAGGCATTGGGTCAGGTCTTGGAAAATTGAATTTTAATTAGTTACTTGCATGTCTTACACATTAACAGGATAAATGGTCAGTGACTCAGTAGGGCATTTCCCACAGGATATTGTAAGCATTTGGTAATTAGTATGCTGCTTCTACTCGTAATGTCTCCTATCCTAGGAGCTGATTAGTCTATCTTTCATTTACCTGATGTATTGAATGATAAAGGCCTCATACTCATTTTAAGTGATGAAATGTAAATCAAGTATATTGGGATTCTACAGTTAAACATATTCTAAAGTCTGCAGAAGGATGGACAAATTTAACGAGCTTTTGAACTACCATTGTCTTTTGTAATTGGCACTTCTAGTAGTAGATTCTAAATTCCCCATGTACCTAGGATATGTAATGCAGAACTTGTAGCAATATGTTCATCTAGCTTTTTCTAGGCAAACATGACAAAACCGCCAAGACTTTTACAGATTAAAATGAATTCCTTGCAAGATCAGAGCCTGAAGGCCTCATTAATTTTAACACCACTTATAATTGATTCTGGGAAGTAGCAGATGTTACTTACATGTTATAATCTTCAACTTAAGAAAACAGTATGTACATGAAGTCTGCCCATTTTCAGGACATAATGCTTAAACAGAATAAAACCTAAAATGGCCCTTTCTCCTAATGGTCCACTGGTTCTTAGACTGTGGTATAGCTAGTCTGATTTATTAAGAAATAATTTGATGATATTCATCTATGATTTGAGATTAGTTATTTTGCTGTGGGAAGCATTTGGCCAAGAAATTAGAAGAATTCAGTTTGCTATTGTGCTCAAAACCTTAATGAACTTTAGATCTTCACTCACATGCCTCTCATAAAAATATTAAAATATTGTAAGGGGCTTTATGTTTTCCTGGAGTCTACTTAAAAATAAATATCGAACTTCACTACATTTCAAAATATAAATGCCTTTCCTCCATCTCCTTTCCTCCATGTTAAATGCTTTCCAATCTGATACAGCATAACTGATTCAATCCTTCCCCTCTCAGCCTCTGTCTACAGCCTCCCCCTTCCCCCTGCCTTCTGAAGTTCTGTGTATGTTTTAGTGTAGGTGAAATATTTCTAAAATATTTTAATAAAATGAGTAGTGATTGTTTTGATCAATGCTTATGATATATAATCTAGTCATGTTAGAGACGTAAGAAAATAGGATCCTATTTTAATAGATTTCTAGAACTGAGCACGTGTGCATAGCTGATGTTATTAACGGTTCTGCAAAAGACTAGAATGCTGATTTCTCTACTTTTTTTTCCTAGTGTAACTACTCTGGTATATTCAACAAGCCACAGAGGTTTATTTTTAAATGTTTTGAATTTTCTTCTCTTTTTATTTTAAAAATATTAACAATATAATCTGTGTCTTTGCTAGAGGACTGCTTGAACACGGAAATATCTCTTGTTCTTTGCTACTTTGAGGGTAAAGAATCTTTGGTCTTTTAGCATATGTTC
>VZTU01004726.1:44392-61008 GCA_013400835.1 Zapornia atra | reverse complement strand
TTTTCATTATTTATTGCATAACTGATGTAGATACTTGCATAATTTTGATGAAAACAGCTACTGCTCAATATATGAGATGACACTTTAATTCATTTTCTATAGCCAGCAGAGAAACAGATGTGCTTTTCGAAGTTTTGTTTGATGAAGAATTCCTTGGAGGCCTGACTATAAGGTTTGTGAGGGGAGTTTCATAGTCATTTCATGCCATTGGTCTTGAGGGCATGAAATTGTTGTCTTTGGTTTGAGTATTTTCAATGCCAGTTTTTCAAGTGTTGGTATGTTTTAATTTCTTCTGGTTTTCTTTTTTTCTCTTTTGAGTAGGGATAATTTTTATGAGACAGATTATATTTTGGAAATGCTCTTTAGGCTTTTTTATGTATTTAACAGCTTCTGATATGTAGAAAGCAAGTAGGAACCAGCAGAATAAAGTGCTAGGTCTAAATATCTTTCTAAAAAAAATATGTAGGTTGGTGTCAGCATGTCTTAAACATACAGATTAAAAATAGTAATCCATTTGTTCATCTGAAGAAGGGACTCTGAGCTATCAATAAATGATACTCACACGCTAAATTCTAACCACCGTTAAAAACCTAAACTGTTCTTCAGGAGGTGGAGGCATGGTTATTGCTTTCATTTTTAAAAGTGTGATCACCCTTCTGTATTTAAGCAGGTAAACTTTGAAGTGCACAAACTTCCCCAGCAGGCTGCATTTTGCTGTTGTTCGTAGATACATTTTTATGACAGAAATTAGAGGAGAATCTCACCTGTTCCCTGTGTTCACCAAGCATAATGCAGTCCTCTCCTTTGCAAGAGCATGTCCTCTAACACAGATATCTTCAGTGTTCAGCATCATAAAAGAAGATACGAAACTACTCAGTGTTTAACTTGACTTTATAATTCTGGTATTGGCTTCAGTTTCCATCTCAGAAAAAGAAAAGAATATTGTCTTCTGGTTCATAATTTTTACAGAAATATTTACCACTGAACTATGGTGTAACAATTCACTTATCTTTACAATTTCTTTGAACTCATCCCTGAGAGGTACAATATAAACTCTCAGTAGTGGTAATTCCTGTTGTTTTCTGGTTTTGACAGCCAGAGGCCGAAGTGGAGCGCAATGGCATTAATGTTATGTGTAATTGTAGTAGAGTTCAATATTGAACAGCAGAGGCTGAAAACTGTATCCAGACTCAAATCATCTTTTGGCATGCAGTCAACAATGTTGTTGAATCAGATACATTGAAATTGTCAACAATTAAAACTACATGAAACACGTATATAATTTGCTTTCCTCAAGGTGCTCACCTGCCAGAGGTTATCGTCTGCCATCAAGTGCCTTAATTAACCTGTCTCATGGTAGTCGGTCAGAAATGGGAAATCAAAAGCTGACGGCCATAGTTAAACCTCAGCCAGCTGTGAATAGCTACAACTCGTATGCATCTGATCTGTCATCTGTATGCTCACAAAAAGTGCATCTGGGAGGCCTCAACCATTCTCCTCGCTCTCTTTTTGTTCCTACTCAAGTAAGAGTTTTATTTCATTCGTTCAGACATGTTTTTCCACAGAAGCAGAGTTATGACTGGGGTTGGTACAAGTTAAATTTCGTTTTCATGTCGGTGTATTAGAAGTACAGTGGTCATTATCGTGGAGAAATCAGTTAATCCAGTAATAGAAGGACCCCAAAGTTCCTTATTGACAGGTGTTTTGAGAAGCTCCAGTTGCATTTCTGAGACAAATGTTTAGTTCAGAGCAGTGACACCAAGTTTGGTGTCAAGAAATAGTTTGGGCAGAGATGCCCTTATTATTTCCTTAAAGCTCTCTTCCAAGTAATGTGTCCCATGGGCCAAGCTTATCCATGGTCAGAAAGAGAAGGCATGATTTTTTTGTCAATTTTCCTTATTTACTGGTTATGATTTGCTTTGTTTTAACATACAGTAAAGGGGTAAAAATTGCTGATTAATTGGGGTTCTCACTGGTTTAATAAACTGTATTTTTTAATAAATTACTTCTTTAAAGAAAATTAGCTTAATAGGTAACTTCATGTAGGTTTTAAGTCTATTCAAGAAAAACTACTTTCCAAAAGAAAATTTAAGGAAATGAAACACTTCTGATTGTTGGTGGTTTTTTCCTTTCTCTCTTAATGATTTAGCAACTGAATGGAAGACAGCATTACAATCTCAGGGCTGAAAATCAGGGCAGCTCACCCCAGAAAGGATCATTTCTGAGTGGCAGTCAGAAAAATAAAGTGAGTATTCTGGTTTATTGAGTATCGAACCAAAATGTCTGGATATTTATTTTGGCCTCTTATTTAGGGTGGGTGTCCTTGTCTTACGATTAACAGATAGCTTTGTTTTAATATATCGGATGTTTTAGTGTGGATATAGACTGAAGCAGAATTTGTCACAGTTCTTGAATGAGCATAATATCCTGTGTTATACTTGTTTAGATTCTAGGTTTTCAAAAGTGGTGGTTTTTACATAGCTGGGCTTCAGCTACATTACAGCATACCTATAATGTTATGAAGCCATTGAGCCTGACTGATACAAAGCAATGCATTAATAAAATATTTAAGCTTTTGAAACTGTTTTGAATTACCATCTGAGTTGAATTATCCTCAGTGATCTTTCCCATGTTACTAGCTTCCATTAATAACAAAAGCAATCTCAAAACAAGCTAAGCTTATTTCAGTTTAACAGTGATTCTTAGGGAAAGTCGATACATAAATACAGGCCACCACAGTAGCCTCTTTCATAAATTAAATGCTTGCAAGTTCTTCTGTTGTCAGTATGAAAATTGCTGTCATCTGAGCACTGTTACACTTGGACTTTGAGATTTTCAGTGTGTCTTTGTATAGGATAAGCTGTTCAGAAGTTGAGTTTATAGCTTCTCAGTTTGTTGGGGTTGTTTTATTCTTCTTTTGTCAGGCACAGAGTAAGCAAGATGATGAATTTTGCAACATATGGCAATCACTGCAGAGTTCTGGGAAGTCTCACCACATTCAGCAAACCATGCATGAGAAGGTTAGTGTATGTAAACTTCAATCAGATGCCTGGGTTCAAAATGTGAGAGCATTTATTTTTATATATCAGTTCATTAAATCTGAAAACATTCTAGTTAATGTTATAAATAAATCCTATGGATCCAAATATCGTTACATGGGGTATATGCGTAGGTCTGGAAAGAGGTAATCATATGTGGCTAGTATGTTAATGATAGGTACAGAGTTTTCTGGTTAAGCTTTGATGTTTGAAATCCTAGGGTGCAGTTCTACCTCAGGAAATGAAGCTGAGAACTGACAATCAGTTCTATAAGCCAGGATTCAATGACAGCAGCTTTAAAGGTCAGCAAAGAAAACAGGAGCCATATAAAAAGTGTAAGTATTCTAATTAGAAACTTTAAGAGAACTACCTGCTTTATCTGATGTTCATTGAAATGCCTGTTGAGGGTTTTTTGTAGTTACCAACAGAAAATGTTGTTACAGTTTGTTCTAGTTACACAGACATTATGTTGCACTTGTTACTGTCAGATAGTGTCTCAGGTGTGTATATTAGGTTATTCCACACTTAATCCTGAATGTTTTAATCAAGCTGTCCTGTTAACTTTCCACCTGTCTGATACAAAACCAGAAAAGCTCACAAGTTCACTTTGAAAATGTGCTTGTGATCATATTTGTAGAATATAAAGTCAGATATATTTTTGCATATACTTCACTTTATTTTATCCTACAAGGAAAGCATACGCCAAATTACCTGTAAAGTACAAATTTGAACATTCGATGCAACCATTCAAATTAATGCAATTAATGTGTACTTGAATGGATTTAATAATTTTTTTGAGTCTAGATTAATATGTTGGTTTTTAAGATCATTTCAGAAGGACTTATTCTTTTGTAGTTAAAGAAGATTCCAAAGTTACAAGAAGTGAAAGTCAGCTGCATAATAAGATACCAAACAAACAGGTAATTTCTTCTGTACTGTGTAAATGTATTATTTTATTTTCATTTTACTCTTATTCATCACTTTACAGATGTTTCTTTAACTTGTGTCTTAGTTGATTCTTTTACTAGGTAGATTTTATTTTGGAATTGATTTTTCTGTAGAAATTTTATAAACAGAAAATGAGGCAAAGTGCATAAGATGTACGGTGATGATGCTGAATGATTTTCCTCTCAGACTCTAAAGGCTATCTATAATGGGAGAACACAAGTGTTCAGATTTCAGCAAGCTGGAATCCTCTAAGAATATAAGCTTATGAAAGCTATTTACATTTGCATTTTGAAGATGATCATGTCCCAGTGAGTGTTATTATTCAATAATAAATGCTGCAATTTATTTCAGAATTTTGCAGGTGTGAATAAGTACAATGTCAAACTTCTGAAGAGGAATGAAAGTCCCAACATGCCTGCAATTCAGAAAGCTGCAGCTGATGGTCCCTGTGGGGGTAGAAAGGTAGGATCTAGATAGTTGGTTTTATTTCTGCTCTTTGAGTAACTTCAGTTACCAATCCATTTTGTTCCAGTTATTGCTGGTCACTTGTATCATTTATAGACATTAATTTGTGCACAAGAGAAGCCTGTATAATCTTGATCATTCTTTAAAGCAATTCTCTCTCAATCAGTACCTGCATCTTTAGTGTGCAAAACTTTATTTAGTCTCTGGATATCTGTTTGCACTCTGCCCAAGCTAAGATAAAAATATTCTGATTGAGAATAATATTAACCTCAAACTAATACACCCTTACTCTTTCATCTGATTGTAAAAATCAAAGTTGATGTACCTTTTTTCTTTTAAAAATTTGTTTTAAGAAGGACAATGAACTTGAAAGCCTTCTAGCTTCTTTGAAAATTTCCAAAGAAAATGAAGTGCAGACTTATTCCAAGGAAGCAAGTGCTACAAATGAAGAACATCTGTCACCACAGTCGTTCGCTATGGTCTGTATACTGCAGGAATCATTACATTGCAATTTAGCATCTGCTGTCTTTAAATTCAATGCTTCTATTTAAAGAAATTCCATGAAACCTCATACTGCCTTTTAAAACATATTGATGAGCTTTTAATTAGCTGTTCTCAAAGAAAATTAACAAACACATTTGTTTATGCTAAGATGCTGTTATCTGTGCTTTGATAAAGTGTAACTGATAGGAAGTTCAGATTTTCTTTCTGATTGTGATATTCAGAGTGAAGTAAGACCAAAGTCATCCAAATGCCATCAGGTACCTGAATGCTTTATTTTATTTTTAAAGAAAGGAACACAGATGCTCAAAGAGATTTTGAAGATAGATGGCTCTGACCTGGAAACAAGGAATGAAGTGAAATCCCAAGTTAATGATGTTCCTGCTCCCTCTAGTAGACAGGATTGCCATGGAGCTGCCTTGCAATATAGACAAACAAAAAAAATGGGTATGTTTAGATATTGGCTCATAGTGTGGAGCTTCACCTTACATTTTAGTACATAGCTAACAGTTTAATGCTGATTGTCAAAACAGAGTTCTAATTCTTTACACAGATCTAAGTGTCTCCTGTTTTTTGTTAATCACATACGGAAATGCTAGAAAGAAATCAAGCCTGCTGTTTTCCTGCTAATAACAAAGTTGCTATCATTTCTGTGTAGGAAAAGTGTGTGATTCGTTGGTTTTTGTTTTTTTTCTTTTGTCAGCTGCTTATATGAACAAGCCTCACAGCACTGGAGGCCCTCAGAACACACCAGCACCAGAAACTGGAGGACATCCTTTCGTGTGTCCACAGCCTGCACTGTCTACTGTTTCTGAACTTTGTCGTATTTGTTCTCTTGTTGGAATGTCACAGCCAGATTTCTCTTTCCTAAAAACACCACAGGTAAAAAGCTTTTTCTGCAAAAGTTAAAGTTCTCACCTTTGTTTCAACCATCCTATATTAAACATTTGGACTGGACACTGAAGCCCATCTAAAAATAAACCTTATCTCCTTTTGTTGCCTTTTTTCAGAACAAAAAAATCCTCTCCTTCTATCTCACAAATCCTATTTTTCTATATTGTTAGTAATGCAAGTTCCCTCAAACATCTTATCTCATTTTCCTAGACCATGACAGTTTGTCACATAAAATTATCAAATGGTTTGTTGGTTCATGGACCGCAGTGTCATTCTGAAGCTGAAGCAAAGGAGAAAGCTGCGCTTTTTGCTTTACAGCATTTGGTGAGGATGCAAAAAAATCTTTTGATATCTTTGCCTCTATTGCATTTTGTTTGTTTGTAATCCTCTGTTTCCTTCTTTATAGAGTTCTATAGGAGTAAACTTCCCTTTGCCTCCTCCTCCACCAGTGTTTCCAAATTATCAACCACTGGGAGTTCCTGTACCACCTGGGTCTATTCCTCCAGTATTTGCACAACCTCCTGGTAAGTATTTGACTAGTACACACTTCAGATATTGTCATGATGCCCTGTAATCACAGAATCACAGAATGTTACGGGTTGGAAGGGACATCGAAAGATCATCTAGTCCAACCCTCAATTGTAATAGTTCTGTATATGAAAATTAATGACTTGCAGAAATCCCCTTTCTATATGTAGGTGTATGTCCGAATTGCTTTGAAAACAGTTCATGAATTTCTTCTCATCAATATGCTAATTAATTCAATACAAAGAATCCAGATTATTTCTTTCTCAAGAATGTATTTGTCCATTCAGTCTTATATTTTTGTGGATTTTTTCTTTCCTTCAGAACAATAGCAGTTAGTTCGAAAATGATAGTCCCAGTCCAGAAGAAATCTCTTCCTTGATTTTCTCCATGGATTCTTCCCCTCCCTCCCCCATATAGTTAATGGTTATTAATACATTAGTGTTTTTATTTGTTGATAACTTTCACTGAATTACTGCATGACAATCCTATTGTGCACTGCCAATCATTAACCCCCCCAAAATTGCTAAAAATCCTGGTGATGTTTCTAGTTCCAGTCTGGTTTGTGTTCTACTAAAACTCACATACACGACTAGTAATTAATGAGTCAGCACTGTTTGTAGCATCCTAGTAACCCACACAGCAGCTGCTGCATCTGTTTTCCCCAGGGTTTCTGTATTTCTATATTGTTGACTTGTTTCAAGAGGATGGCTTGAACTTAGAACCTTTTCACTAATGCATTTCACTCACCTAAAGATGCAAGGATCCTAAATTAGATATGCTCTGAAATGCAGATGCCATAATTTAGTGCTCTTAACTGTGCTGCAATCTGGGTATAGTAAAAGCAGAACTGTTTGGGATTTTTTTGATACTAAACAAACACTTGCCTATTTTCAAGTAAACATGAAGAATATGAGGCTTTATAGGAAAGAGAAACAACGTGCAGACTAATGTAGTTGGGGTACTCTTGGGGTCTTGGGGAGTTACTGTCTTTCTGAGGAGAGAGAGCTAAACCCTTCTTATTTTCACAGCTAATGTAATGCCTCCTCCATCATCTCATGTGTTTGGTCCGGTGTCTTGGGGAACTCCAGTGCCTAAACATTATTATCCTGGCTCCTATCCAGGAAACATGTCTCTTGCAGGATCTATACCAGTTGGTTCTCACAACCAGTTTATACCTCTGCAGGTAAGTTCAGCAGGCTTGTTTTAATATTCTGGTTTTGTAAAAAATGTGCCTACCTGATGATTGCAACAACACCCCCGCTGTGAAGCACTATTCAATATTAGAAAATTATTTTAAAGAAGTGTATGCATGTTTTCTAAATATTTTCTAAATATTTGCAGGTTTTGAGAATGCATTCTGTTAAATAATATTTATTTAATTTAAAGGTAACTAAAAAAAGGGCTGCTAGCAAGAAAAACTTTGAGCTCAAGGAGTTTCAGAGTTCCCCTCAAGCTGCACCACTAAAGAATGAACAGCCAGTGTCTTCTGACCACATTCAGCAAGATAGTTCTTCAGCTCCTTTAAAAGCTCCTCAAGCTGCTCAATCCACTGTTTCAGTTCAAGACAATGTGGGTACTCCAAGTGTTCCTCACAGCAAATCAACACCAAACACTTCCATCAAGCGGAAGACAAGAAAGCTGGCTGTCAATTTTGGCACACCAAAATCTTCAGAATAAACATGGTAGCTAGGTGTATTTTATCTTTAACTCTTCCCCCACTGTTATGTTCTATCATTTAAAAAAATCAGAAAGCTCTATTAAAAAGACCAGCCCCTTTAAGTATAATACAGAATGAAATACATTTTACATGCTATGATTTTCAGGTTGTTTCGAAACTATAAAAAGTATGTTGAAATTGAATTATTTTTACTTAAATCAGCAAAAGCCAGGAAATGCTGAGTTAAGGTTGCCATGCCATCCATTGTGCCTAGGTTTCTAAACAGTGGCTTACAGACCATACCGGGTAAGCAGCAATAACAGTGGCAACCTTAATTCAGAATTGCTGTGCTTTTTGGGAGGGATATGGAGCGGTAATCAGTTGGGCATCAAACACTGCTTAGCATGATGTTTTGTATTCTAGCTTATTTTTAAATAGTGTAGTAAGACAGAAAGGAAAAATAATTTAAATGCAGCTTTTGTACTGGTTCTCCAGGTCCTTCTGATTTGAATCAGTGTGACTAAAACCTAACTATAGTGGAACTGCCAGATTCACTTTAAGGATGAACTGCTAGGTTTTATACCAGAGGGCAACTTCACACCTTTCAAAACATAGGTAGTCTTGTATCTCTGGTATTAGAATGGTGAAACCTGGTGGCTGATGCAGAGTCTGTTCCCGATTAATTTATAGGATGCATTGAATAAAACCAGATATATTTGTAAAGAAAAGACCTCTTTAGTAAAGTATGTTTAATTTAACAGCATTATGATAAAATAACATAGGTATCTACTACAGATCTGCGTAGCCTCCTAAAATGCTAGTGATACCATTATTTTTTTCTAAATTATAAAAATGACCAGAGTTGAGACGTGCATTTGTATAGTGTGGCTGTCAAACTTACGTTACTTTGAGTCCCCTCTAATGGTCTGCACCCTGAAACCTTCTGTATGTTAGGTTATTTTTTGTTGCTAGTAACTTTGAATATTTATTTTTTAGTTTTGTGATAGAATTTCTGTGTAGCAAAACTAAATTACTAGAAACTGTTACAGTTAGTTCCATAATAATATTCAGGCAAAAAGTTCACTTGTATTTTTGCAGGGAGCTTTATTGTAAAAGAAGTTACTTGATCATTCTTAGTTCATATAGGAAAGCAAGTACTATTTTTAACCCACACATATGGTTCTCATTGACATGACTGAGAAATCTTCAGTCTAAGAGAAAATTTGAAGCCTCAATTGGTGCTGTTTACTAATGTTGATCAAATTTCATTTTTCTTCTTTATTCTAATCTGTTAAAAAAAAACCCCTTTTTCCCTAAGGCCCAGGAAGCTTAGAAATAAAGCATACTTTAGTGATGAATTTTGTTACCTCCAAACAGGTTGGATCTGGAAATCTGTAGACATTCCTTCAGTTCCCCTGCCTTGTTCGTTGCCTCTGTTTCTTGGTGTCACACCAAGTTTCATGTTGTTACCGTGTTACAGGATTTTTTGTTGTTCCCTCAGTAGTATTTGTAGAATAGCAACAAGCCCAATAAAAAGTATTACAGAGGTAAAAACATTTTACTTACTATCACAAACCTTGCAGAATAATCCACATACAGTCTTAAAATACATTGATTTTTAATAGCCATCTAGTCTCAAGATGGTTTGAAGCCGCATTCTGTGAAGAGAAAGCTGTGTTGCTAATGATAGTGCATCACCAAAACCCACTGGACTGACGTGATGCTGACATGCCAGTGTCCTGGAAGCCTGTGTATGGAATTTAATGGAGACACAGATGTGAGTTCCCTGTATGATTCTGTATGAATTATCTGACCATCAGAGAAGAGATCTGTGTAGAAAGGCCCGTGATGGAGATGAGACTAAGTTAGATTCTTGCATCACAAAATTTTGACATATCTGAACAGCCAATTTATGCAGATTTATTTATTTATTTTTAGTTTAAAGGTTCTGAAGGACACTATACTTATAACATTGGTAAACACAAAAATTTTTACTGTCAATTACTTCAGACTAAGACTTCTCTCTCTTCAAGTAGAACTGCTCTATTTAGTATATATAACAGGTTAAACACTTAATTCTGTAGCTGCTGCATATTGTATTAGCCCTTGCTTTTTAATTGATCTATTCTATGATACTGACTGCCCGGTGCCCAGTTAATTACAGTCTTACATGTCCTGGTAGATATAACATCTGCATTGACCTATGCCATGTCCCCTATGATTTCAGTTTTATATTTTAACAAGGTGGTTATGTTTGATTCATACAGATATAAATTTAAGCATTTGTTTTTCTCATAGATAAAAAGTATTTTATAAGCACTGGAGTTTTTCATTAGATCTTATACAGAGCAGTATTTTACTAAAAATCCAAAAGGGAAGACTTTTATGTGCGCATTTTTGTAGTTTCTGATTTTTTTAAAATAACTTTTCATTGTTTATCTGCCAAGTGAAATGTTTTAAATTTGCATATGAATGGATACAGAATGTATTTTTTGTGCTGTTTAGTGTTAAGTGTGCATTTGCAGATTTTCAGCATGTAGTTGCACAATGGACTGTGCAAAGATATTTTAAAATATGAATATATGATACACTGAAGGAAAAACATTCATAAAAGTTAAATGCTATATAAAACTTTAATGCAATAGAATAATTTTATAAATTGTGTTTGTGTCTGCTTGGATTAAACATTGGAACACGAAACATTACTTATTTTCACTGTTTTATTTCCACATACTATATGAGAACTTCTGTATGCTCCAAACCAAAATTTTTAAGATTTAATTTATAATCTCCTGAAGCCAAACTTCTGTGATTCTCAGAAGTGGCACCTGCCCACCTCTGAGCTGTTTCTTGGTGGCTTTCAACTGCTACTCAGTTAAGGATACGAAGGCTGTTGGTTACTTTGTGATTAAATTCATTTAGCTAGATACCGAACTTCCAAAATTTCTTTGGTCCCTGTCACCCATTAGATTTAAAAAAATAAAAAACATAAATGAAAAAAGCAGTAACATTATTTCCAGCAAGTTCAGTCAGTCCTTGTGGTGCAAACAAGGTGCAAAACCAGATGATGGCTGAAAAATAGGAGGAGCCGTGGTTACCTAGAAGTGTTTGACACCCTAATGTATAAAGTCTTTTTCTCTACCTGGAGCTAAACATTGTGCTGAGATCTAGAGTAGAATAAGAGTTACCTCATTTCTAGTAAGGCTCTCGAATGAAGCATAAAGACAAACTGCACTGAAACCACTGAAATGTGTTTGAATTTCTTCAAGAACCAAAGGCCAAGTTAAGTTTCATAATTAGATTTCCTCATCCCAAATAATAGCAGGGGTTTTCATTCAGAATTGCCGCATTAATGTTACTAGATTTTACTCTTGTTTTACAGAGGGTAAATAAATTCCTTCACCTTTGTACTGTGTATATATACCGTGTGCTGAGTTCTGTTCTCCTTGACCAGTTATCGCTCAGATTATGTTCATATTCTTGTTGCCTTTTAAAGCCTAATGAACACTGTGGTCATGCCAGTTAATTCTTGGTATCAGTGGTTGTGAAATAGAAACTTCCTTAGGGTTTGTCTTCTGCCAGCTGCAGTACCAGCTTTTCATGTAGAGATGTTCTTTTTATTTCTTACAGATTACTCTGTGAATTAGCTTGTTTAAGCCAAGTAGCATAAAGAATGGGACATGCTCTTAACACAACCAGCTGCTGCAACTTTGTGTAACAATTTTCTATATAAAAACAAGTCTGGTTGGTATATATGTTCAAGTCCTATTACTCAAATGTGAAGATACCAAGATACAATCTTGCATTTCTAAAGATGTCTTCAAATTATTAGTCAATGGACTTTTAAGTACGGCAGTTACCATCCTGCATGGCGAGTTCTGCCTCGTTACTTTTCCCATCTCAATATGTAGCGCTAAAGAAAATTAAGTAAAGGGATAACTTTAAAATACATCCTTTTGTCTGCAATAAATCTTGCCTGGAGACTCCCATTCAAAACTTGTTACTTTTTGTTTAATTTAGTTTAGTTCATCTGAACTACTAAATAGATGACCCCTGAAAGTGAGAGATGTCAAAGAAGGAATAGTTACTTGCAGTAAGGGATTTGGTTTTGGTTTTTTTTGAGATGAGATCTCCAAATGTATTCCATAATCAGCCTTCTTTACTACTGAGAGACAGTTCTGTTCTTCTCTTTCTGTCTCTGGAAAGGGGACACAGTGACACCAAGGGCATAAGGGCACTCTGAATACACACTCTTGGCCAAAAGAATCCAAATTCAGGTGTGTGAGGACCCATGAATATTGAGACTGTAACTGATACGTATTTCGAAGATTTGGATGCCACGAGGTAAGTAGCTGTTTATTAAAGAATCTGTGGTTCCAACAACAGTTCCTTATTGCTGCCAATTTTTACGGGGTGTTCACTCTTATTTTTCTGTAGTTTTACAACTTTACTGTTTTATTTCTGCTTTGGAAGAAAATACAAATGAAAGAGAACAGAAGGAGTCAGAATGTCATCAAGTGGAAACAGTAAACCTGATTCCTGTTATTTCAAAGGACAGAGAAAGTATTTTTCATTAAAACATTTTTTTTCTGGTAAAACTTAGTCAGTGTTACTGTATCAACATTGCTTTACAGAAGTTGATATTCACCCTTAGTCCTGTATTTTGTATGATAGCGAGAAAGACGAAGACTGGCAATCAAAAGTCAAAATGTCATTTCTGTGCCAGTAACAATAGCAATAACTTGTAGCACGTTGAGGGTACAGGGTAAAGAAAGAACTGTTCAAGTAAGTTATGTATTTCAGAGCATCCTATGTATGTTTTAAGATTTAGCACTAAATGTGACATTTGCTCTTGATGTTTCTTCCAGTGCATATTTATTTGAAAGAGCTGAACTGCTTAGTCAGTCATTGAACCTTAGCAGGGTAAATGGAGAGCCAAATTCTTTAAGAGATATCCAGAGGATGATGTGCATTATCTCATACATTGCACATCTCCAAATGTAGGTATTACATAGGATGGGTTAAAATCATGGGCAAATAATGAATCTTTATCAGAATAAATGCACCAGTTTTCATTTGCTTTGGTAGATAAATTCTTGGCTTAAACTGGATTGTCCTGAAGTCCACCCCATTCTCTAGCAGTGGTTACTTCTGTTGCAGAGCTGGCAGAAAGGAAGAACTGCTTGTGTTTCAGGTCCAATGCAAAGCCTCATAGATGTGGGCACAGTTTTGCTGGGCAATTCTCTAGTGAAAATACTGGCTTAACCAGTCTCTTATTACTTGTTCCCACTGGATCATGCCAATCTGTATCACCCCATTATGAACGATATCAGGGAATTAATCTGAAACTCTTTCCCCATGTTATTTTTCAGCCTGATAGTTCACCGTGGAGCCACAAGAACAGCTGAGTTGGTACAACATTTTGCAGTGTGAGGGCAGGATGATTTAGCAAGAGTGGAGCTGCTTAAGAAACATCCCGTCGCTGCCTAAAACTCAAATCACCCACGAAGCTAAAATGCAAGATTGACTGATGTCATTGCATGTGGTTCTGTCTGTTGACTTCGAGGAGAGTGGTGAATTCTGACAAGAGTACAGGAGGAACTGCTGAGAATGGTCACATGGTAAATGATTGCAGCAAAATTTGCCAAAAACGTCATAGCTTTCATTTTGGGCTGTCTGTTAAGTCTCCAGGCAAGGCTTAATGAACGTGGGCTGCCCTGACCGATGGAGCAATAGAAGGTAGTGGGCTCGCTCTTATTTAACTCCAGAGTCACTGAGGACCCTGAGGTTAATGCTTCCATAATGTAAAAACTCATTAAAATTGTAGAGCTAAAGAAGTGGGTAAAATATTAGAATTTGGTGGGGCAGTAGAACGGTAGATGGATCTTGACAAAATACAGTTAAGGAAGGGAAATTAAAGGGAAAAAAACCCCCCGCAACATGCATTGCAGGTTTTGTGTCTTGCTCTCCTAGATTCCAGTAGCTGGAATCCTGTTAGCACAGCCAGTGACACATTAGGTCCACAGTGAAAAGCCAGGGGTGAGCAGAGAGGCTCCTGTGTATAAGTCACACAACAGAAATGCACCTTAAAATACCTTTACTGAAAACAAAAAGTAAGTTATCTATTCAAAATACAGCTTGCTTAATAATTTGAAAATTCTAATGATCTGGTCCTAAAAAAGGCAAGAGTGTGTCTTCTTTCTAGTAATTAGGTGTCCTGGATCTGTAGCACCCCCATCTCTCAAGGTCTATTTAACCTGGGTAACTGGGGCAAACCTCTTGCTTGGCAATCTCTATAAAGTGTACTTGTTGCTGACTGAAATGTGCTGAGCGTGATGGCATTGCTTACAAATACTCAAATTACTTATGGTGTGGGTTTTGTCATCGCTGTCAGCCATGGATGATCACCTTGTCCCTGATGTGTGGTCCATTTGCTTGGTTTTACTTCGTAACAACTCCTTTCCTTTGCTACAGCATTGGCTGGGTCCCTGGAGTGCCTCCACTCCTTCATTTGGTTTGATATTCCAGTCTGTCACGCTTTCCAGAGACCAAAGAAACTGAGGATTTCACCATGGAAGATGTGGATGTAGCTGCTGCGTTAATTGGTATATGACCGAAGGTGTGTGAATTCTCTGCCTTCTGAACAGTGGAAGTGGCACCTGCATGCTCTCACTTTAAGACTAAGGTGGTAGTAGGGGTTACGCAGGCTTGTTACCAGGATTGCAGCACAATATAAGGTATGTTTGGAGGGTGCCAGTACATCTTCGTTTCAAATTAACTGTTACTGGTCTGCTGAGATGAACTTTTAGGAGTTTTACCTGTGTTGGCAGTCAGATTTTTCTCTGAAGATCACAGAGGGTTTGGGTAGACAAAAGTGCCTGTGTGGCAATGTTACTTGTCACAAAGTAACAGGAGCTAATGCCAGGTAAGTCATGTACAGACAAGCTATGAATGTCTGAAAGCCCGCTGCCTCCTGTATTGCATTGCTCTTATCACACTGTGAACACAACAGTAATAGAATTTTTTCCTTTCCTAAGCCTCCTAAATTGAGCAATTCTACCACATGCTATATAACTGAGATGACGTGTGGACTGCAACTGTGCGCGTCGGTTCAGGTTATCTTTTTCCAACATTATATATGGTTGCTCCTTTTCCAGCACATCTAAGTTCTTAATTACTTACTCAACAGAGTGAAAGATTTGCATGAAGAAATCTGCTTACGGCCACTTGTGCGTGACACGGTGAATCAGAGGGGTCGTAAAGGAAAAAAATAACCTGCACCTCTCTCTTTTTGAAGTTTTGCTTGATCTTGCAGTGGGATGGGCCCCACTTGTATTGATGGTGTAAAAACATGAAGGGTACGTTTTCCCATTTTTATTTAAGGCTGCTTAGTTTTTGAATGTTTGGGAAAGTTTTAGCATTTTATACCAGTTACCTATGTTGAATCCTTTTTTTGGGAGCTTTCTTCAGCAGTTACAATTTTTTTACCAAAACTAACAGAAAAAATAATCAGATGTAAAGTATTTGATCCATTTCTTTTTCATATAATCTCTTGACATATAGCTAATAATTTGTCAATTTATAGTTAAAGAGAATATAAAAGCCAAAGAGATTATAACTTGTTAATGAGTTGTTCCTTAGGGAGACTAAAGATCCATTAACACCTGAATGTCATCCCACTTACCATCCTTTTGTTGTTCATAGTGCAACTTTTTTTAAGAGGGACCAAACAGAAGCGTGAAGGGAAAAATATTTTTTATGTATTTTTTGCTTTTGCTTTTCCTGCCCTAAAGAGTTAAAACTAATTCATTAGTTTTTTTAATTTAGTTTTCACCCCAGCTTAATTCTTCTGATACTAGTTTGGAGTTGTGCTTCCTGAATTTTACTGCTAAACTGGGAATGTTTCTGGAGAAAGTACACCCCCTGTAAGGGCAGTGTGGGACCACTGGTGCCACAGTGATTTAAACATGGTTCCCTCTCTGAAGAAAACTGCCGGCACCAGGGGATTGCTGCAGCTGGGGACTTTAGCTACATCTAATTTGTTTGCTGATGCTCACTACCTTCAGGGAGAAGTCCCAGGAGTGGCCACAGCTCGTTGTTTGCGCGGAGCTGACTTTCTATATGTGGTACTGCCGCCAAGTTGGGTTTTGGCAGTACCTTCGCTTAGTGTTGGCGCCGTGAGGACATAGTCTGGTCTCAGGCACCTGTAACCTTGGGTGGTTGGTTAAACGCCTTTTCCGTGCACGTGGTGTATTCACATAGCGCGGGGTTAGGCTGTGCTGTGCTTGCTCGGTACGGGGGTCCCGGAGCCGTGGACCCGGCCATCTAGAGACAGCGCGGTCGCTACCGCGCAACCCGCGCTCCGCCCATGAGGCAGCGGGCGCGCAAGTCCCCGCTGGCGCCGGGGCGCTGCCGTGCTGCGCCCCCAGCCGTCCCGCCCGCGGCAGCCCAGCGCTAGTCTCTGCCGCAAGGACAGGGCCGGGCCCGCGGCCTACTGAGGCCGCCCCAAAGTCCGTCACCTGCTAGGCGGCTGGCAGTGCCATCGCGCGACCCGCCTCCCGCCGCCGCGCTCCCCGCGCCCATAG
>VZTU01004726.1:11016-44249 GCA_013400835.1 Zapornia atra | reverse complement strand
CCTTCCCCTGGCGAGAGCGGAGTGAGCCGGCGGACGAGGGCAGTGTCAGGCGGCGTTTGCTCTGTGAGCCGGTGTCTGCGGGCGGACCCGAACGTGTCCTCTCCCGCCACGAGTGCTGGGCGGTTGTGACCCTCAGCCGTGCGGCGTCCCGGGGGGCGGCGGCGCTGCCTGGTCGGGACTCGGCGCGGGAAGCCGACTCGGCTTTTCCCAGTGCGCGGACATCCCCTGAGCCGCGTCGGGTGGCCCAGCCTGAGTGGAAGGAAGCCCCCACCAGTGTGGAAATGACACCGTTGTACTCGCCTGTTACCTCTCGGCGTTTGCTCCCGCCTCCCTCTCCCTGTGCCCTCAGCCTTTAGTTGATTATCAACTGAAAACAAAGCCACTCTTGTTAGTAGCACACAGCTGAGACTTGTGTAGGATTGCATTTACCCGCCCCCCGTTACGTAACAGCGCTGCATGAGAAAGTGTGAACTTGGAATCAGAACTTCGGGCTGCTTTTGGTGTGTTTGGCTCGTGTCTTTGCGATCAAGGGAGTCTCGATAACTCCTTTTTTTAATTGTTAGGTATCGCAACAAAAAGATGGCAGCGAGGGAAATCTGGCGGGTTTTCAGAGGTGGAGGGGATCTGCTCACGGAGCTGGCCCTCTCTCTCCCTGGAAGCTCCTCTGGTGGGTGCTCCCTGGCCTGCTATGCTGTGTGGCTAGCCAGCTGCTCGGAGGCATCGATGCCTGAGTTCAGCACCGGAGCCCCAAGGCTCTCTGAGAAACCTTGTTTCCCTTTTGGAGCCCTGAAAGGGGTTTACAGGCTCCCCCGTTCCTGGGGGTTTGGGCTTCTTTTTTTCTACTGGAGGAGGTTTCGCAGAGATCACACGCATCTTTAAAAGCGACAAATGCTGTTGTTTCACATTTTGCACTAGGTTGAGAAAATTAAGGGGGAGGAAAAAAACCCCAACAACCACCCCCAAATGTGTTTGCACAGACTTTCACCCAAAGGCAGGCTTCTGTGGACTAGGGATGGTAATAATGCTCTGTGTTCTATGAACAGGTGGAATCACTTTATCCTCGTCCTGGATGGGTTGAATTAGATCCTGAAGCGCTGTGGAGTCAGTTTGTTGCTGTGATAAAAGAGGCTGTACAAGGTAACGGCTTATAAAGTTTGAGAAGTTAATTATTCCACAAAATTAGTAACGTTAGTTAATTAGGTGATAAGATTGTTGTTTTGAAATACTGAAAATTCATCACTGGGCACAGGTCTGTAATTTGCCTTAAGGCTACAATCATTATGTAAAACAGGACACTTCAGTTGCTTTTTTTCTTTCAGTGGGTGCAGATTAGGGTTGAAGTAGAACTAGAAGCAGCATGTGTACTTAATTTACATGTTGGTAACAGCACCTTGTTGCTCCAGCTTTTTGTATATGTATCCTTCCCCAGTGACTGTCTTCCTGCAGATGCTTCTGTATGCGAACAGAGTAGGCTTGTTTCCCCTTCTGATTCCCTGTTATTTTACTGCCACTTTGTGTATGTGGATATGAGCATATGAGGTTGAAATCAGGATGCTGTGTAGTTGTGCTCACTCAATTACAACCTCACTTCCTCCTTTGAACCACAGGCAGTTCTTACCATCCAGTTTCGGTATCATTGTTCTTCTTGTACTCTAGCCTAAAATTTCTTAGTTCTGCATGCACAAGTGCAATCAACTGCCTTTTCTGCTAAATATCTGCAGGTTGGTTTTTTTCCCTTTCTTGGATTCTGCTGTAACTGCACACTGCTCTGCAGCTCCCCCAGCTTTCCCACTGTACCAGCTCCAGCATTCTGCAGTGCAGCACAGAGCACCTTCTGTGACACGCTGATGCTGTTGACCTGTCAACTGCACCTGAGTTTGCTTTCTTACAGTCCTCCAGCCTCCTTGTGTGTGTGTGTCATTTTCTTCAGTGCCAAAGTTCCTCCTGTTTAGCCCCTCTTGCAATTTGGCTTCCAAGTGTTGGGCTGCCTCCAAGGCTGGCTCAAGGCAAGACTGCTCATCTTTTGCTTTGGAAGGCAGCCTTGGGGACAGGGAAAGTAGTCATTACAGGTGTAAGCCACAGCTGGTTATTTGGGGCTCTTGTTCTGTTTCTTCAGCAGCCGCCAATGTCTGTTACAAGAATAGCAATGCTACCTCAACCCCTAAAGACCGTACTGGCTTCCTCCACTCTAATTCCGTGGCACAAATGAGGAAGCTTTTTTTTTTTCCCAGCTTGGTTTAAGTGAGGAAGTTTTTCTTGTGACCAAGCTATGCAGGCTGTGGTTATGTAGTATAAGCGAGCGTTACGTCCACGCTGCTGTCAAAAGAAGTGGCTCCACCCTCCGTTTTACAGGGTTGTCTCAAGTCCAGAGTGGCTCCTTGAGTCAAATCACAGTGTGGCTGTTGATGCCAGCCGAACTGAACAAATATTTGTGAGAGCGGGTGTGGTGCCAGGGGCAGGAGTAGCTGGTTGGGAGCAGAAAGAAGGCATAGAGAAACTTCCATTTACAGGGCTTGTGGAGCTAAAACATGTGATTCCATGTGTGGGTGGATGAACTCATGTAGTTCAGTACTGTCTAAAAGTCAAACTGTTTCTAGCTGCATCATTCCACCCTGACCTCAGGTTCTGGTACTCCTTCAGTTATTCCAGGAGACAGCTCACCAGCTTAGCTAATATGAAGTATCTGTGCTTTGTCTTCTGGCTTTTTGTTAAGTTCTCTTTAATGGAAGTCAGCACTATTCTCATTTGGTCTAGAAAGCATGGTAGATGTCACAGGAGGAGTGGTGGGACCGTGCAGCTTGTGGAGATGGTGGTTAAGAGATGCCACTCTGATCCTCAGTGAGCTGTGTCAGTACTGGTAAGGCTCTGCCTTCAGTTTGGACCCAGCGCCTGCTGAAAAAGAAATACTGCTGTTCTCAAGCTGCCCACTCACGGGTCCTCCTCCCATACGCTCCCACTGCCCAGAGCACCCGTGCAGGGAGGTGCAGCAGGAAGCCTTGCAAAAGCACTGATAATTTTCAGCTGATTGAGGGCTGTGGTACCACTGCCTGTGTCAATGCAAGGAGCCATACAAGGGAAGCTGCAGAAGCACGTGCAGAGGTCGTCAGAGCAAGGCGACCCTTCTGTAATTGTTGGTTGTAGAGCTTGCAGTGTGTGCTCACACAAATTAGTAACCTTGCACATGCAAGGTAAGAACATGTATGAGCAGGACCTGCTTAACCTGTGCAGCGTTCAGGTAGCGGGATGGAGAGCCCTGCAGAGTAACAGTACTTTCAACCAAATAGCCTGTCACTTACCTGGAATTTCTTAATGCATATTTCTTTCACATCATTTTGATTCTGGAAGCATGTGTGGAGGTACTTGGGAAGCTGACCAGGGATGCTTTGAATATAGCTGTGGGCATATTTAGTTCAGTTGTATATGTTAGAACAAAATGGTTTGTAACAGTTATTTGAAGGTAAGGTTCAGTAGCAACATTGGTGTATACCCAAATGTACATTTTTGTGTACTTCTGAATTGGAAGTACACTTTGTTTCATTTGGTAGTATGTGGTTTTAGGAAATTTGTTCTTACGAATTTGAAAGATTGCTTAAGGAATATAAGATTTCAGTTGAGATGTG
Organism: Zapornia atra; assembly: GCA_013400835.1. NCBI lineage: Eukaryota > Metazoa > Chordata > Aves > Gruiformes > Rallidae > Zapornia > Zapornia atra. The sequence continues at coordinate 40,629 of VZTU01004726.1, read as the reverse complement.
TCATTATTAAAGTAATGGAAAAAGTAATGGCATATAGACATTAGCCTATTGCCTGCAGAATCAGTTTGTTTTTTTATGGAATTTATTTCCCTAAGTTTCTAAAGGTACTTCTGTTAGTGCTTTAATTCACATCCAACTATTTGAAATGCACGGTTTAATTGATTATATAGGCATATGTAACCTACCTGTCTCTGAGTTTGTTCAGGTGTTGACAGGGCTTTCAGAGGGTTGAAAGGGTCAGTGTGCCACATCTGCTTTTGTCAAATACATAACTTCATTCACCTGTTTTGGAATCAGGTGGTCTGACATGGAGTTCACTGATGCTTCACTGCTCCAGCCGCTTGGTTGGTCACTCTGTAGAGATTTACGTTCTCTGAAATTATTAATTTCATAAATATTCCACAGGTTTTATAGTTACATTGGAAAAGTTGTATTTTTGTTTGTTTCTTCAGATAAATGATTTTTTTGTGCATGTGATCTGGTTTTGTTTTTCAGCTGCAGGACTCCATATGAGGCAAATTGCTGGTCTTGGCATCTCAACGCAGAGAGCAACTTGCATTACGTGGCACAGGTATGTATGTCGTGTGTTGCTTGAAATGAGTTGGCCTTCATTCCTATGCATAGAAGCAGACTGTAAAAAGGTTCAACTTGGTCAAGTCACAACCTGAAAGCAACAAACATCAGTCCGTCGTACTCTCTTGTGTTTGCACAGCCACAGCTTACAGTACTGCAGAAGGGGTTTAAGTGTATGTTCTTCTGTTTTGTCTTTGGTACTTTGGAAGAGATGGGTGTGTCAGTATTTTTTAATTTTGGGGAGAAGCCTCAAGCTTAAAATGTCCTATTACTCATTGCTCAAATCCATCAGGAGGATGCACTCTTATTTTAGAACTTGACCTAGTGTTAAGTGTCCTGACTGGAAATGAATTTTTTGTGCCATGTCTGTCCTGTAGTTTTAAATGGAAATGTTCAAATAATTGTTTTTCAGGAGGACAGGGAAACCTTTTCATAACTTCATAAGTTGGCAAGACTTAAGAAGTGCTCAACTTGTGAATTCCTGGAATAAGTCCCTTCTGCTGAAGGTAAAACTGTGCTAAGCTAGATACTGCTTGGAAGTGTCAGAACTGTCTCATTTTAAAAAGAGTAAGGGGAATATATGAAATACTGCAAGTGTCTTGTTAATGTGTTAATATGAGATACTATGGCCTAAAATCATTTGAGCACAATCAGCATGGATGACAGAACCAAGTACTGGTAGACTGATGGTAATTAATTATGAAAAAGGATACCTGTAGGTCTAGCACACATTTAGATCATTTTAATCTCTTTGTTGTATTAAAATGTTGTATGTTTTTTTGCATGTGGGTAGTTCTTGGTTATCAGTGTGTTGCTTTCTTAATGTACTTTGCTCAGATTATCTATTGAAGGTACATTTTATGCTGTTCTTGGCTTGTACTTCATATCTTTAGGAGAGAATGATTTGCTCAGTGGAAAACTGAGTTTGTTTGTCTTGTAAGTGGAAACCAGCACAATAAGAAGTTAAATTGCTGGGTTTGCCACTGATTTGTTTTGTGAATGAAAACTTGATTAAATTTTGGTTATTCTAATAAAGCATGATTGAGCCTGTCTACTGTAGGAGAACTTTAACTGGAATAACAATATGAAATGCTGTCCATCATGTTGTACTCATGTAGGTGATCTGTATTTGTAGGGTAGAGCAGTCTCTATCAGTATGCCAGCAGAGTCAGTAGGAGAGACCCTGGGTAGTGCAGCTGCACTTTCTTGTGGTATTTGTTGTGGGAAGACTACCTGCTCAAGTCTTGTGTAAGGATTCTGTAATGGTATTTTAACTTCCTGAATGTAGTTTTAATGTCAGCAGCTTTCATCTGTGTTGTCATCTTTTAAAGATAATTGATCAGAAACCTTTAAAAGGACAGATAAAAAATAATGTAACTTTTCTTTTGCAACAGGTAGTCCATGTTATTTTTACAGTACTTCATTTCTTGACTGGGAATGATCGATACTTGGCACCAAGTTTTCTTACTTTTTCAACACAGCAAACTTCTATGAAGTTGTCATGGGTCTTTAAAAACATATATGAGGTAAGTGGGAAAGGGAAAAATAATACTTAAGTCATAATGATGACTGGGGACTCAGCTTAGTTGTTACCTCTTCAGTCCTGTCTTGCTTATTCTTTTCCTTGGAAAGAACCAGAGCAACAGTCTTATAACTGTGTTAATGTTCAAAACTCATCTACCTAAATATCTACTCACAGTTATACAACTTTTTCCTCTGACTCTGGAAATGTGTAGTAGTAAAAAGTTTTCCTCATGCATAAGAAAAATAAATCCCATTATTTACTTTCATATAATTATACAATTAGCAATTGTATTTTATTTTCAAGTTGTTTGCACTCTAGTTTTGCATGACAACTGTATTTATTTTCAACTGGCCTCTTGTTTTTCTACTCTGCATTATTCCAGTGTGTATGGTTTCATAAATAATACTGTACTGAAAAATCAAACACTGCAATCTATTTTGCATTTTGCTATAGTGTAAATTGGAAACTAAACATAAAATAAGTTGTGCTGGAATAATGTAATGTACTAATGAACATTGAGGGATTTGGGGGTTTTTTTTGCTCTAATCCTTACCATTTTCCTTGTTTCTTCCTAGTGTGTTGATAACTTCAGTCATTTTCTGTGTTTATTTTCATGTTATTTTTGCAGAAATCAGTTATCAATTTTCTTCTACCCTGTGTAAAGAAACCTGAAAATCTTTTGAGTTTTGTCTGGTATCTTATGTCACAAAACTAGGTTTTGAGAAGGTCAAGTATAACTTTTTACTGGTGCATTTCAACAGGTTGGACCTGTTGAAATATGAGGAGTGAGTGTTGAGGATTATAGGACAGGAGGTAATGCAGCTGCTGAGTTTTCAGTGTGATGGGTGTTCTCCCACATCTTGCCAGGCACTGATATTTAAACTACACGACTATCAAAACAAGAACCTCAAAAATTCATGGCTCTTAATTACAGAGAATAATGTATTCAGTCTTATTTTGAGTTGAACTAGTTTGTGTGTTCTTTTTCTGCATTCTGTAGTTGTACACAGTATCAGTAGAGATTAGATGAAACCTGAATTTCCCATTTTAAAGGGGGAAAAATTCCTAAGGAAAATAAGTTTTGAACTCTTTATAGACATCATAAACCAGAAAACAATGACTCTGTCTTTATTGTTCTCAAATATGTATTTAAAAATACACTATTTTATTTCTGGGGTTTTATTTATGTAGTGCAGCATGCAGGACCTTGTTCTCTTTATTCACTGCTCCTTCACCACTGTTACAATTGTGACTATAAAGTTTCTCCTCTTCTGATGCCACTGCAGTAAAAGATTAATTGCTTTTCTTTCTGTAGTAGCAAATGTAAGAAAGTGCTTGTTCTCTTTCTGGAGCATGAACTGGATAGGATAACATTATTTACACAGCTGACTCGCCCTTCTTTACAAGAGACACTGGTAATCAGAGACTCATTTTCTGGCGATATTGGCATTAGCCACAAAGAAAATGAGAAAAGGGATGAGGAAATACATTTCTCCATATTCTACCCAGTTGTGAATGCCTTTTTTCTTTTTTCTGGTATGTATCTGTATTTGTTTCCAGGCTGAAGAAGCTGCCAAGAAAAATAACTGTTGCTTTGGAACAATTGACACGTGGTTACTGTATAGATTGACTAAAGGTAAATGTTACAGTTCTCTTAAATTTAATAAAACATACTGGAGTATAAGTAATGAAGTCCATGACTGTCATTGATATTTCCTAGAATAACTGATAAATACTGTAATGTATTTATTGTTTAAAAAAACCCCAAATGTCTTCTGAATTGGTTATTCTTTGGGCCTGCCTGGAAGGGTAGTCAGAAAGGGAAATAATTATTCAGTGCAATCAACCTTTTAAGCATTTAAGATTTAAAGAGGGCTGCCAGAACTAATTTGCTTTGGGTGAAGAAAAGTACCTGTGAATTGCAGGTTTCTGTCCATTTTCTATTGCCTGAGCAATTGATAATAGATCAGGGAAGGCAGTTAGTGTTGTAGGTGTTGTCAAAAGTACTGGCTCTGTTCTAGCCAGTTTTATGGGGTAAAATAATGCAATTAATCTATACACCTTACAGTGATGCAAATAATGCAATTAATCTATACACTTTACAGCTGGTAAAGGTAGTTGGTTTGTGTCATTATGACTTTGCCTGTAGATACTCAGTTTTCATGTTACAAGAGACACGGAGATGTTTTAAGAGCAAATATGTTTACAGTGACTCTTAAATACGTGGATATCTAAAATCTCTGTTCTTTGTGGTAGGGTCTGTGTATGCTACAGACTACTCAAATGCCAGTGCTACAGGCTTGTTTGAACCTTTCACGGTACGTGCTGTTCTGGAAAACGTTGCTGATGATTATTGTGCTTTCAGGAGAGTTGCTGACAGTTTTACTTTCTCCATGTTATTGCAGAAGTGTTGGAACCCCACTTTGTGTTATTTACTTTCCATTCCAATGTCTATTTTCCCACCAGTGAAAGACACAAGGTAACTCTGCAGGCATATTTAAAAGAATATGTACCTATTAAACGAATAGCCTTTAGAAAAATAGCACCTAATCTGCATAGGCAAAGTAATGCCTATATACACACAAAAGTATTTTTATATACAGATGTAACTATTAACATTATATCCCAAACTTTATTATCATAATTTCTTGAAATGGTAGTGTGGATGCTTTAAAATAAACGTGTAGTATTACCTTTCATATGGGATGCAGACCCAGGCCTTATATATCTATATGTTGTTTTAACAGAAAGGTCAATTTAGTGTTGTGATGTTTCTCCATAATATTTGTTTTAAGCTTCAACTTTGGATCAGCTGACTCTGAAATATTTGGGGTACCTATTCCAATAATGGCAGTGGTGAGTGAAAACGTTTTCTTACTTAAATCTGCATATTTGTACCTTCCTACCCTAGAAGGAAAGGAAGCCATCCAGAGGGATCTTGACAGGCTGGAAAGATGGGCCCCGGGGAACCTAATGAGGTTCAACACTGCCAAGTGTAAGGTGTTGCACTTGGGTCGAAAGAATCCCAGACATAGATACAGACTGGGAGAAGAGCTTCTTGAGAGTAGCCCTGCTGAGAAGGACTTGGGGATTGTGATGGATGAGAAACTTAACATGAGCCAGCAGTGTGCTCTGGCAGCTCGCAAGGCCAATGGTATCCTGGGCTCCATTAGAAGAGGGGTGGCAGCAGGGACAGGGAGGTGATTGTCCCTCTCTACTCTGCCCTTGTGAGGCCCCATCTGGAGTCCTGTGTCCAGATCTGGGGCCCCCAATACAAGAACGATGTGGAACTGTTGGAGAGGGGTCAGAGGAGGGCCACAAGGATGATTAGAGGGCTGGAGCACCTGCCCTTCAAAGAGAGGCTGAGGGAGCTGGGCTTGTTCAGCCTGGAGAAAAGAAGGCTGCAGGGGGACCTCATTGCAGCCTGCCAGGACCTGAAGGGAGCTTATAAGCAGGAGGGGATTCAACTTTTTAAAAGAGCAGATAATGGCAGGACAAGGGGGAATGGATTAAAACTAAAGGAAGGAAGATTTAGATTAGATATTAGGGGGAAGTTTTTTACAGAAAGAGGGGTGAGGGGCTGGAACAGGCTGCCCAGAGAAGTAGTGGATGCCCCGTCTCTGGAAGTATTCAAGGCCGGGGTGGATGGGGCCCTGGGCAACCTTGTATAGCTCCAGGCCTGGAGGTTGGTGGCCCTGCCTGTGGCAGGGGGTTTGGAGCTCTATGGTCCTTGCGGTCCCTTCCAACCCAGACCATTCTATGATTCTATGATTTTAATTCTTATTTCTTTTACTAAGCATTCTTTATGACATAACTACGGTAGAATTGGTGATTGAATTTTTCTACAAAAGCTCAGTTTGCTGCCATAGAGGGACAGGAAGAGAGAGGAATGACAAGGGACTTCTCGAGGTTGAGGTCTATTAAGATTAGATGACCAAATAATTAAGGACCAAAATAGGGCCTGAGTTCTGCTCTAAGCTCTGGTAACGTCTCTCTCTGTCTTAAAATCAGTTGTGTATGATACATGTGTGTGCATGATACACGTGCATGGTATGTATTATATGTGTAACATCCAACACTTTGCAATGGGTTCTGTCCTGGTTTGACTTCAGTGAGAATCTACACAAATGTAGGGTATTTGTTAATAGAGCCACTTGTGGCATCTCACTTTTTCCCCCCACTAAAAATAAATGAAGCATAATATGTTCTTGTTAGGTAGGATTTAGGTAAGAAAACCACATTATTTTTGTGAAGACTTGTAGAGAAAACTGCTTGAATTGAACTAAATGGGGGAAAAAAAATCATATAACATGACTTTCTCTTGCAATCTTTCAAGAATTGTAGACTCAGTTACTGTTTCATCAAGGCACAAACATAAGTAAATACATTTAAAAACCATCATTGTAGTTGAAAAATTGAAACTGTAATAATTTGGTACAGGAGGAGTAGCAGGAAAAAGGAAGGTGAGGCTTCAGCACCTCAATTTCTCTTTGGGGCAAGAGGAATTCAAGCTTACCTGTGTTTTGCTCCCTGGCCCTGCAAATGCCCAGTTTATCCTTCTCAAATAATAAGAGATAAAATATTTCTTTTGTTTCCATAACGTATTTTTCAGTGTTGCAAGCAATACTGCAGGTGTTCATGTGGTGTCCAAACCTGGTATACTTTGAGTCTAGTGATAAATCTAGCTGTTGGAATGGCCTACAAATACTGAAGGAAATGTAGATGAGTGCTCTTTAATGCACACTTAATTTCTGAATGGTTATTTACATTCAGAAGTCTCACGTGTTTGCATTGATACTTTAAAATCCAGCAGCATTGCAGGCTGGTTGTTGGTTACTAACTTGTGGTACTGTTTGTGTTGGTATGGCAGGTAGCTGACCAGCAGTCAGCCATGTTTGGAGAATGCTGCTTTCACCCTGGGGATGTTAAACTGACAATGGGAACAGGTGGTTTCTGGAATGTCAATACTGGAGAGCATCTCTTTGCATCACAGAGAGGTAAGCTTAGTGAGATTTTTAGAGTATTTCATGTTGCTTGAGAGCTGTTAATGATGAAGGTACAGGAAGGAATAGAACAGGGCTATACTTTTTATTCTGTCTTTAGTTGTAAAAAAAGAGCTAGGAAGTGTTTTCAGAACAGAACACTGGAAGTTTTTAATATGAAATATAGATCTTGGTTATCCCGAAATATGCTTCTTGAGAAGAAAACTTAAGTAACATCACTAATAAATACATCTGCTATCTGCATCCCTCCTGTGTATTGGTTTGGGGTTTTTTTATTGTTGTTCTTGATAGCAGTGTTATACAGGAATGGAGAAAAAGGGGATTGGTCTGCTGGCTTCTCACATCAAAAATGTTCCAGTGGATTTGGTGCCTGCTTTGGCAGGGGGGTTGGACCCGATGATCTCTCGAGGTCCCTTCCAACCCCTATGATTCTGTGATTGCTGTAAGTTCCTCCTCTTGAGCCCTTACCATTTGAAGAACCTACAGTGAGATAAGGCGGGATTAGCAATTGTTAATTTTCTCTTAGAATACTAGAAAAAGGTTTCCCAATGTGTTTCTGGTGTTTAAAACTGTTGTTCTGAACATTTGTGGTCTGTCAAGCTTGCTAATCTGTCATAGATGGCTGTCAAGGGAGCAGCAGATGACAGCAGTCTCTGTCATATTTTTAAACAGTTACTCATTTCAGGAAGCCCACAATTTAAAATGGGAGGGGTGGGGCTAGGGAGGAGGACAGCAGCCTGCCAGGGAGATTTTTACCAGCTGAGGTCTGGAAGGACCTTGGCAAGTACTGGAGATGTCAGAACTGAACAGCATGGACATTGAATTCTCTATGAATGCAGATGCTTTGTAGGCTAATTAATGATGCTGTTATGCTGATACTTTCACTTAGGAAATCAGATGCAAGTCATCTGTGGAAATGTAATAGCAAAACCATGCTGTAATGTTTTTCCCTTTTGTTTTAAGAAAATACCTGGCTATTGTGATCTGATAGGAGTTGAAATCTTTAAAGCAGTGTTGTGAAACTTCAACTGCTTCAGGCTGTTACTGATGTTAAAATTATTTTCCCTTTGTTCTTGGGCTGTCATGTGGTATGGTTAGTGGGACAAGTTAGGCACCTAGCTCTCTCAGTGCCTTGGGCACGAAATGTAATTTGTTCAATCTTTAAAGTTGACATATGTATTTAAGACTGCAAGATGAATCCCTATAGCATCCTTGTGCAAGCTATTTATTAGCTGCTGATCTGGTTTCTGATCTACATTTAGTTTCTACATATGACATTTAAAAAAAAAAAAGCAAGCTCTTTTGAGAGCAGCACTCTGCACAATTCAATAATGGAAATGTGTATAGATTTTATATCTACATCTCTGGCAGTCTTATATTTCTTATTAACTGTGCTCATGCCAAGTCTCATGTTGATCTGTTCCCTGGAGGTAGTACTACTAGAGTTTCTGGTGGGAGCATCTTTAGGAAGGCCACGTCATGGACTTCTCTGACCCTAATTAGCTGTGCTTCCTGAGGCTCAGTGAATTGTTTGGTCTTCCTGCTTTGCAGCTTAACTTTTTGTAGAAAATAAAGATTGTAGGGGAGACCTGCACCAGGGATCTGGAGATACATGTATCACCTTTTCCTTTCAAAAGACAAATGCAAACTTCAATCTAAATAGGGTGCTGCTAATTGTTTTCCCTTGTGAGCACCAGGGTGCCCCTCCAGCACAAACCAAATTCCTGCAATTGTACTGGTACTACCACACCTCTCTTTTGGCCACAGGCAAACAAACAGGAGACAGTTCTATGAGAATATACTTGTGTGTAGAGAGAATCCCTTGATCCTTCTGATGCTTTTCTGGTCCTGTAGTTGTTGGGACTCATTCACCTTTGATGTATTGCCTATGATCTCTGAGTCCTGAGCAGAGGTCTGTGTGCTTGCTTTTACTTCCAGTGCTTGGTTTGGGTGATGTTTTTGTTGCAGTGGCCACTGAATGGGTAACTGCTAATTGAATAACCTGAAAAAACATCTGTCCAGCTGCAGTGCTGGAGACCCATCTACTGTGCAGCTAAACAGCTAAGTCTTTTTGCTTTAGCATTAAAAGCAACGTTCTGCAGGAATTCTGTGCTATGTCCTTACTAATGAGATTCCAAATAAGGTCTTCATGTTCACACTGACAGTGTTAAATAGTATGTGTCTCTCCTTTGTTAAGGTTTCAGTGTGTCTGGCTGGTGGTGGTGGGCAAATGGAAGAACAAATCATTGGGCTTATCCTCATTATTGGCTGTTTGTTTCTGATGTGATGGTATCTTAAAGCAGATAGCTCTTTGAAAGATGTTGTCCTGTGTTTTTGAATAAGAGTATGTATTTCTGCCTTTCTTCTGAGAGATAAGGAAAAAATTTCAAAGCAACTATTTTTCTTTTGAATTAATGTTTCTTTTGATTCACTGATAAGCCAAAACTCTGATGTCCATTTGGTGGACATCACAACTTCTTGCAGATCCCATCACATAAAGCATACAATGCTATCTTTTGTTGTTCTGGCCAAAGTATATCACCCCATATTTGTTACGAGTTTGGATGTTTCTTTTCTTGCTTATATTAGGCAAACATACAGGTAAAATGCTGTAGTTAACTGGCAGTGTAGCCTTTGCTGGGGAAAAGGATGGGAAAATTTTAAAACTTGTTTTCTCTTTTCACTGTGTAAGAAAACCCTGCATATATTGATAAAGGAATAAAAGTGATCACTTTTATAAATAAGACCTATGTTCTAAGTTTGTATAGCTGCTTTTTTTTTTTTGGGGGGTGTCTATGTCTGTCTTAGTGTTTGTTCTTTCAGTTTGAAAGCCCTGTCTTTGTTTTATGTTTTGGGAAGTAAATTCTGAGATTCCAGAAACCACTGGGGAAAATTAGATTGAAAGCAAATAGGAAAACATTGGTAATTTTTGAAATATATTCAATATCTTATCATTTAAAAGAAAATAAGTATGTGCAGATAGCTCTTCTTTTTAGCTTAAAGGGAGAGGGTTGTAATTTGATGGTGGGGTTGAATTTTGAACCTTGGTTTAACAAACTGTTGGTTTGAGTCTTGTAATTCCATCACTAAATTTTTTCACAATACATTTAACCTCCACCAGAGATATTTTTGTAGCTTTAATTCTGCAAGGGAACTGGATAAAAAAAACTACTTAGCTTTTTTAGTAGTGTTTATTGTGAGGAGTGCTTGTGTATGTTATTCTGGAAACAGTTTAACTAGGTGTTTTGTTTTGTTTCATGGAAAATAAACAAGGTCTGTATCCACTGATTGGTTGGAAGATTGGGGAAGAAGTTGTTTACTTAACTGAAGGCTGTATGTCAGACATGGGCACTGCCATAAAATGGGCTCAGGACATAAGTAAGTAGTTCTTTAATTTTATAGAAGGTAAAGTAATATTACTACTAAAAAAACTGTTTGATGGGATTTTAGTTATGTTATTGGGCTAATTATCCATAGTTGAAGGAACTAGCCTACATGTTTTGGACAGCAGACAATGCACACTCATTAGTAGGTTCTCTGCTGAGTGTGTTTACTGCAGGGAGTTTGATTGGCACAGTCGTCTCCTCATCAAACTCTGCATCTCAGACCCTCCTACCTGTGCAGGCTTTGATTTTCCTGAAACATTTTACTCCTCACTTGCTGTCTCTTGTGCATGACAAACTTCCTGATGCCACCTTTTGTTGTGGGTTTTTTTGACCTGGTATCCAGACTTGAATAGCATGGTATAAAGGAAACCCCTCTGAAGTTAGGTATGTGCTGGTTGAGGATATTTGGACTTGAATTTTCAGTTTAGGAGAAACACAGGAAATGTTTACCAATTAAGTCTAGGTGGTGTGATTGTGAATGAAGTATTCCATGACCAGTCACTATAATGCTTTTGAGAGATCTCAAATTACTTCTGAGCTGTACCTCTCAGAATTAGGAACAGGTTTGAGTTATGTCCAAAATACATGAAGAACTGTACTTTTACAGGCAACAGTGTTGTGTATGTTGCTGCACGTAGTAGTACTGTGTCTTTTGGCTGTGATGGTCATGTAATAAAAATACTTGTATTTCCTATTGGTAACAGACTAAGAAAAATACTGTAGTAGTTGTTGCAAAACTACTCTATAGGAAAACTTTTCTCAGTGTTCTGATAAACTTATCTACTTGGCTTCCTTAGAAATTTAGTACACTTCACTAGGGTGCAGAAAAGGAATTTGCGTCTCAAACTCTGGGTTGCCTGGGCTTTCATGAAGTTAAAGAAAAGGGTAGATTTAGGTTGGATATTAGGAAAAAGCTCTTCAATATGAGGGTGGTGGATCACTGGAACAGGTTGCCCAGAGAGGCAGTGGAGGCCCCATCCCTGGAGATATTCAAGGTCAGGCTTGATGGGGCTCTGAGCAACCTGACCTAGTGAAGATGACCCTGCTTACTGCAGGGGGGTTGGACTAGATGACCTTTAAAGGTCCCTTCCAACCTAATGCATTCTATGAAGTGTAGGTCACCAGAAAATTCTTAAAGTTGTCAAATTCTGGTGTGTATGTGTATATACATAGTCACATTTGTGCCCTTAAGATTTAAGTATGCCTCAGATTGGTCCTCAGGCCTCCATAATTCAATGTGGGACTGAGCCTAGAGAGTGACTGCCACTAGTCTTTTGAGAAAATACTCATCTCAATACAGTCTAGTGCTGCAGATGCAAGTGTCAGTGGTACATATATATATAAGCTTGCTACTTTGAATTCCATACTTAAAATGGAACTTACCCATACTTAAAATAGGTATTATTGGTACATGCAGAGCAATAGTATAAACTGTATTTAGCTAGCCACTAGTCAGATGCATGTGACCTACAGTTACTACCACAGGCAAAAATCAGGGAAGTCTTAGAGGCAGATAAAAAAAGTAGGCATGCTGCTATAAACTCTTTAATAAGTAAGACCTTTATTTTCTGGAAATACAATTGCAGAGAAGCAGAATCCATGGCCTTTTATCAGCTTTGCAAATAAAGAGAAGGGTAAAACTTTTGCTCTACAGAACGAATTGGGCCAAAACACAAGGTAAGCTGATGGCCTCAGTAAGGAAGGTGAGGCTCAATATGAATGAAGATGAGACCTAATAGTGCTAAAGGTTTGGAAATAGGAATTTCTGCAGCAAGGCAAACTTAGCTTAATGGGCTTCTTTTAGTGGGATCAGATAATTTCTAAGGATCTTGACTAACAGGTTTAATTTCAAGGTGAAGTCAAGCTTAATTATTTTCATTCTCTGTCCTGACATAGAGTACTACATGTAGTTCAGTAAGAGCAAATAGAAGGGAAAGATGTGATTTTGGCTTATTAGCCTAGGCATGGTAGAATCCAAAGCTTTCAAACAAATTTATGAGGGCTACAAAGGTAAATTGAAACTCCTGGGAAGTTACCAAGATGGGGTTTTCAAAGGTGAATTGAGTTAGCTCAACCTAGTTTTATCTTTGACAGGAAAATTTGCTTTTCAGACAAGAAAAAGCAGTAGCTCATATTTGCAGGAGACCTCTAATCAGTCTTCTCTAAAAACATATTATGTGGCCACATAAGAACATTATTAGTTAAAACTAGAGAAGATGGGTGTTAGTACAAGAACTGCATGGGGGTAAAGAACAAGCAAAAGTCTGTAGAGTGGTGAAAGGGAACATCTGGCTGAATAAAAGCAGTGCCTATCAGGGAGGGGGTATTAGGACTGACCTTATTTATATTTGTGTCAGTCACTTGTAAAAATATTAAAGGTGCTGATGAAATGTAATTGGTATTAAGGACTCTGTAGTCATGTGGTGGTGCTTGGGCTGATGATAACATCTTGGGATGGGGGAACAATGTTATGTTTTGCAGACCTAGGTTTTCAGTGTACTTTGAGTGCCATTATTAGCATTCTCAATTCCCACTTATGTCTATTTGGAAAGCAAATGATCTCTTACAGGATGTGAAGATTAAAAGGTGTAACAGATGTGAGAGGATCCTTTTCAATTTAACCTTCATTTTGATACGATTTTTCTCAATGTGACTGATGGACATGAAATACAGGAGAAGTGATCCCTTCCCTTGGAACATGAGAATATTACAGGAAGAAATAGTCTAACCCTAGACTTTTGTCTCTATTTACTTCAGTTTCTTCAAATATTACTAAAAGCATATGACTTCTGCATCTTTACAGATCTTTTCACCAGTGTAGATGAAACAGAAAAAATGGCACGGAGTATTGTTGATTCTCAAGGCGTTTGTTTTGTTCCAGGTTTTCAGGTAAAATTATTAATATAATTGAGAATATATCTTTTAATAACCCAGTTAAATTTTTCAACTTTTACATGTTTAAACGTAGTCATTTTCATCTTACCACAGTATTTTATAACAGTCAGGTTCTTACTCTTTGCCCCTCAACACAAAGTATGAAGATCACTGTCAGCTGAGACTGCTTAAACACCTCCCTCCCCCCATCCCCATGAGAAGAACTGAACAAAATGGTAAAATTACTTCCATTTTGCAGATGGAGACTGGGAGTACAGATAAGCTAAATGACTTGCCCACATAACTCCAGCAGTGCCTGCGGAGGCAGAAACTGATCCCACAGCTTTTCTGCCTCATGCAAAGGCTTCATTGAGACAATACTTGTAAGCACTGTGCTAGAAGAATTCATTTTATTCTGCCTCTCTTCAAGATGTAGTTTGCAATTCATCAGAATATATAAATGTACTTAAATGTGAGCAAGATTGCAAGTCCTGGTGTTAGGGAAAGCAAAGACAGTAACATTTAGATACTTCTTTGATAAGTAGATTTCAATCTGAATTAGATTTTTCCCTTGATAACGGGATTTGTGCCTTGTTGAGCACAGTGTGTGTAGTAAGGAGTCCCTGGCATTTGTCTCCACTTTAGTCCACTCCATTTCCAAGTAGCTTGCTTTTACCTTCCTCTCTATTTGAGGAACTTCCTGCAATTACTAATCCCCTCTGGGTCACAAGCTCTGGGTTCTTTATACTTGCTTTCCATTTATCCTAGAGAGATAATGTATTCTCCTGTCTGTCCTTTCCAGCTCTGATTCATGATTCCTCTTGAGTTTCATTACAGATGTGAATTACTGTCCCTGTGCAGAGGCAGCAACAAGGGTGGTATTGATACTGCACTTCAGTCCAGCATATTAGTCTAGATTAGGATTGATGGGAATTCCAGTTAATGCATTACATTAAATGACAAATTGTGATAGCTGAGGAGCTGACATACTGCCTGTTCAGCTACAAAGCAGTTGTTTCCAGCATGGGTTTGGCAGTTTGGAGTTATAGTTTGTAATCTGTCACCACAAAATATGACAGAGCTGTAAGTCAGAGCTCTTAAACAAACCTTCATGCAGAATGAAAACAAACAGGCTTTGCTAATGTAGTCATTGCTAGCTTAGGGACTGTACAGGGTCCCAAAACTTTGTTATCTGGTTATGCCACCTCCCTACAACTAGATGTAATCTGGCTAAAAGCACATTTTCAGCAGCATATCTGCTTCTACATAGTGGGTCTATCAATATGAAAATAGCCATGGCTCCACAAAACTGTTTTTCTGATTGGTGTTGCTGTCCAGGAGAAACTGTGGTGTAGCCCTGGTCTCCAAGTTGTCATTTGGAATATTAGCATTATAGCATTAGTGTATAGCATTAGCATTGGTACTGCATTGGACAAGTGGACCAGGCAAGACAGAGGGAAAGTCTTTGCTGGGGGCAGGGGGGAGTGGGGTAATGTCTCCCATCAGCTGGTTCTTTGATAAGACAGACAGCTGGTGTTTAAACCTGTCAGGAGTTCAGAAGTTACTGTGTTACCCAAAGAACAGCCATGAAGATGAAAACAGCATGTTGTTTTTTTCTCAGAAATCACAACCTTCTCTTTTCTCTTAGAAGTCTTAAGATAGCAATTTGTTAGTTTGAATACATACGTTTTAGAAATCTGTGCAGTGTTTTTGACAGCTCTCTCTGTGCAGGTCCAAAAGTGCAATTTGTTTTGATCATCAGTGGTCTGTCGTACTCGGCTTGATCATTCCCAGGACTACTGTTTCTTCTAGAGAATCACTTAAACCTTACATTACTGTAAATCCTGTGTGTTAGGGGAACAAGGCAAATTAAAATCTCATTTTTTTCTGCAGGTAGCCCAGCTACCTACTCTCCAATAGCCAACTTTATCCTTATTTTTAGGGGTATAATGCCTGATTTTACGAAGATCCCTCCTTTTAGAGTTTACTGAGAGTAAATGTGCTGTGAATAAAAAAATGTTCAGCCATGCCAAACTTCAATATTTTAGACAGGAATCCTGAGGTAGAAAAGTGTCAGCCTGAATCATTTTTGAATCTTTAATTCTATTAATTAAGTTCCAGATTAATTCAAGTTCCAGAGATAATTGGTAAAACTTGGGTGGGTTGGTTGGTTGGTTTTGGTTTTTTGGTGGGTTTGTGTCCCCTTGCTTTCTTGACACTGTCTCCAGAAGGATCCCCAGCTCCCTTCTTGGTAAACATTGATTCAGTCTCTTCTTCCCTAATTCTTCTATTCCCAGCACAAATTTAGAAGCTGAACTCAGAAAGCTGAATGGACTTGTCTTTAACTGTGGCATCTAGTTACCTCTAATAATATCCACCAATGTGAGTTTCTTTGCCTTTTAAAAGCCCTGCTATTTCAGTGGAATGTGCTTAGCTAGTAGACTCACAGTAATAGAATCTCTATCAACTTAGAAACTGAGTGGATTAATTGGTATGAAAAGGGACATGAATGAACACTTCTGGGGCTGTAACGTGTCTGCTTAGCTGCAGTGGCTGGATGCTAATACAAACTGATTGTATGGTCACATTTCTTAGACCTCAGAGTGATAGTGAACATGCCTCTGATGAAGCCTGCATGTTTATTTCCTACATGGAGTAAAATGTTTCTCTACCTGTCCATATTGAGACAGTAAAAAGAAGTTTCTTCCTGAATATGACTGCTGTGATGCAGCATACTGAGAGGAGCATTATTGTGTGAAAATGTATTTGAAATTGAGTGAGTATGTGTTTTAATAATTTTTTTTCTATTACTGATTTGACTAGAAACAAGAGTTTCCAGGGTCAGTTTGCTGTGGCTAGTAGTGACAGCAAAACTTAGGACTCTTCACTGTGGTGTGTACAACTATGTGCTACGACCTTTTTTCTTGTTTTATTTTTTCTAATGGTTGATTCTTCCAAGATACTCACCCATATGTAAAATATGAGTCTTATGCTCATCTTGTATATGAAAATCTTTGAACTTGGAAGCCACTGATTTTCATGCTACTACTGGACTGGACAAGTGATTCCATTCTTAGAATGGGAAGGGTACTTGCATATCAGCGGGAAAAAATAGTATTTTCTTTTACTTCAATGCAGAAGTTTCTTCTGTTTGGGAATTTTTATATAATACCAATTGGGGTATTTTTTGGCTGGATGTACCTATCCATGTGTTTGTAGGTTTTTTAACATATGTTAGCATTTTCTTAATTTACTCTAAAAATATGTGTGTATGGATTTACTAAGCAAAAAGTTACAACTTCTGGTAAGTGTTTTCATAATTAATACTTAGCACAATACACCTGGAAAGGATTATATCATTTTAAAGTGATTGTCTACACTGAAAATAAGGTTTTTATATTTTAATAAACTAGACATGGACCAGCATACTAATGTTTTGTAATGAAGTTCATCAAGGAGTGGAGAGGCGAGTCACCAATTGATCCCCTGGTTCTCCTAGAAAAAGAGACAGCTTAGTCATTATTAGAATTTTAGTAGGACTCTGTTTATCAGTGTCACTGAAAACATGCTGTAGTATAAATTGATAGAAAGTACTGTCATCCTTTTCAGTGTTTCTTCAAAAAGTCAGTTCATCTTTCTTTCAGCAGTGTTTTAAAAAAAAACCCCAAACTTCTGTGTGAGATGTTGTCAGAGAACAGCAATACCAGTGTGCCCTGCCCTAGACATTGTGCACTATATGTATTTAAAGAGAAGTCATACAGATTAATGTTATTTACTATGTCAAATTTGGAAGAACCTTTGGAAGAACCTTTTTCCTGTTGAAAGCAGCTATTTAAACTGTTCACTGAGTTAGCTAAGATAACACTATCATAGAATCATAGAATGGCATGGGTTGGAAGGGACCCCAAGGATCACAGAGCTCCAACCCCCCTGCCACAGGCAGGGCCACCAACCTCCAGGCCTGGATCTACACAAGGTTGCCTAGGGCCCCATCCAACCTGGCCTTGAAAATACCTCTATGTACTATATACCACTATATACCTCTTACATACTGTTTTCAATTTTCTTCTTTCACTATGCTGCCTGTAATTAGCGTAAGTTGGTTTTTTTGTTTCTTATTATTTGACTCTTTTCTCAAAAGCCTACAAACACAATGTACTGAACTCATGGTGAAATCCTTTCTGCAGGCTTCTGTGAATGACCCCTGTTTATGTGCCTCTTTCATGGGGCTGAAACCTTCCACTACCAGAAACCATCTTGTACGAGCTATATTGGAATCTGTAGCTTTCAGGTACTGCTTAGTTAATCACCTTGGTTATGTTTCCTTATGTTTGCTTTTGTTTCCATCAGCAGTGGTAAATGGATATATGGACTTAAGCAGTTTGTAAAATATAAACTGCAGTAATATGTTACTGTTACATTGAAAAGGAGTTTTAGCAGCTTCTCTTTTTTCTTCAACACTTTACAAATAAATCCAAGTCCATTTATTAGCTCAGGGTTTTTTACTGAGTAGCCATCTAGGAGTTCTTAGGTTATGCTTTTTTCTGCATGTTCTAAAATGTTTAAATGTTTAAATTTGCCCTTAGTGTCCTGAGAGTGGTTTGTCAGGAGCTGTAGCCTGTTCCAGCTGTGTTTAAAGAAACCCTGAAGCTGGAAGATTTTATATCAGTTCTTTGCCTTAAGTTTGAAGTTTTGGTGTTTTATAAAACATGGTAGTAAGCACTTTAAACATCTTTTAGATACAAGTGAATAAAACTTCCAGATCTGACTGTCGCAGTTAGAGGTATTACTGCTAGTCACTGATGTCATGACATCAGTGGCTCACTGGAACAGATTGGTTCTGCCTCACAAACCCATCCAGTGTGCCTTGAAGCTGAATACGGTTTAGCCTGGCTCACACTGCACTGTGGCCAGTTAGGAAACACTGTTATGATTCCTTCCACCTCATAACCAGCTCTGCTTTGGGCATAACAACCTCCTGCAGAGAGGCAAAAAGGATTTCTGGAGGACAGTAACATTCTGAATTGCTGCAACTGTTTCCAATGTAAGTTTTTTTTTCCTGCAGTGCAAGAGAAATGTGAGCTGCAGGAATTCCTGAACTGAAGCACGGATCCCTTGAAAACAGGGATGTGGAGAGTCTTATTCAAATACCAAACTAGAAAAGGGTAAAGATCCCTTGTGTTTGGAACTTCTCCCATTAAATTAAATGGCTTCAGAACAAGTCAA
Source organism: Zapornia atra (assembly GCA_013400835.1). NCBI lineage: Eukaryota > Metazoa > Chordata > Aves > Gruiformes > Rallidae > Zapornia > Zapornia atra. The sequence goes on along the minus strand of VZTU01004726.1, from coordinate 22,042 downwards.
ACTTGCATCCTTCAGAGGTTATCTTTAAAGAACAGCTGGATAAACCCTGATTAACAGTGTCAGCCTACTTTCCTCACTGTAAACTTGTTGTAGCAACAACTGCATCTTGTTTGTAGAAACCTATCCTGAATTTCAGGTGGCAATAAATGTACCTTCTACAGTGATTTAATGTAGAAAGGGCCATAATGTAGCCAGACTTGAACCTTTGTAGTGATGTATAACAAGGAACAGTTTAAAGATTTCTTTTTTAATTTGTTTATGTGTTTGGGAAACTTGTTAAGTGTTGCAGCAATTCTGACACAACTGAGGCCATTTTTGCCTTGGATTTTATTTTCTAACTATGTAGATACTGGAAAGACTTTATGGAATGATATATTGCTTAATTCAACTCAATATTTTTTTAAAGAAACAAACAGCTTTATGACCTCATTGTGAAGAAGGTGTGCATTCCTCTGCAAACTATTCGGTAAGTTCCAAGGTGTGGGAGTTTGACTAAAATAGGTGTGAACTTCAGTATGCATTTTATCTTACTGTAAAAAAAAAGTGCTGCTAATAGGTGTCAGCCAAGTCATCATAGAATCATAGAATGCTCTGGGTTGGAAGGAACGCCAAAGATCATAGAGCTCCAACCCCCCTGCCACAGGCAGGGCCACCAACCTCCAGGCCTGGAGCTACACAAGGTTGCCCAGGGCCCCATCCAACCTGGGCTTGAACACTTCCAGAGACGGGGCACCCACTACTTCTCTGGGCAGCCTGTTCCAGCCCCTCACCACTCTTTCTGTAAAAAACTTCCCCCTAATATCTAATCTAAACCTTCCTTCCTTTAGTTTTAATCCATTCCTCCTTGTCCTGCCATTATCTGCTCTTTCAAAAAGTTGAATCCCCTCCTGCTTATAAGCTCCCTTCAGGTACTGGCAGGCTGCAATGAGGTCCCCCCTTAGCCTTCTCTTCTCCAGGCTGAACAAGCCCAGGTCCCTCAGCCTCTCTTTGTAGGGCAGGTGCTCCAGCCCTCTAATCATCCTTGTGGCCCTCCTCTGAGCCCTCTCCAACAGTTCCACATCTTTCTTGTGTTGGGGGCCCCAGATCTGGACACAGGACTCCAGATGGGGCCTCACAAGGGCAGAGTAGAGAGGGACAATCACCTCCCTGTCCCTGCTGGCCACCCCTCTTCTAATGGAGCCCAGGATACCATCGGCCTTGCGAGCTGCCAGAGCACACTGCTGGCTCATGTTAAGTTTCTCATCCACCACAATCCCCAAGTCCTTCTCAGCAGGGCTACTCTCAAGAAGCTCTTCTCCCAGTCTGTATCTATGTCTGGGATTCTTCCGACCCAAGTGCAACACCTGACACTTGGCAGTGTTGAACCTCATTAGGTTCCCCGGGGCCCATCTTTCCAGCCTGTCAAGATCCCTCTGGATGGCTTCCTTTTCTTCTAGGGTGTCAACCACACCACTCAGCTTGGTGTCATCCGCAAACTTGCTGAGGGTGCACTCAATTCCATGTCAAATGTAGTCAAATGTTAATGTAACATGAAAAGTGGCAGTAGAGACTACCCATGCAATGTTCAGCTGTTAATTAAACTATTGGCATTGGTGATGATCAGTACGTGAGTAATGAGTTGCTCTAATTTTTTTTTAAAAAAACCCCAAACAAAATTCATGTTTTCAGGTAGCACTAGAGTGTGTACAGCAATGCCTTCTACAAAGGTAATTCTACCTTTTATTATCATTCTTTCATACTGACATTCTTTGTGCTGAGTCTGTCACAGACTGCATTTTTTTTTAAAGACATTGGTTAAAACTGGATCTATTTGTGAAGGAAAGAGGAAGAATATTTTTACAGTTTAATTGTGAAGACATTGGCTTTGCTTCAGTCTTTGAAGTAACTAATCAAATCTATTGAGATAACTGATCCCAAACATACACTTTTCACAATGGCTTGGCAAAGCTCAGCTGAATTCATGTGTTGCTGGAAAACTGGGTTGCATGTTTTGGTAGGTACTTCGTTTGCACACAGCAGTTGTCTTCAGGGCCTCTCTTAGGCTGCAAAAGCTCCCCAGAATTTCTCCTCCTGGCAGCCAGGGGTCTCTGATACCACGGCCAGGAAGAGAGAAGAGTGTTCCTGGCCCCGTCTGTCTTTTTTCCTGAGCTCCGTGCACTGAAAGGAGTGGACTAGCACGGATGTGGACAACTGAGAAATCAGACTCCAGTAGTGGAAGAAAAGTAAAAGTACAAAGTTGGGAGGAGGTTAAAGTTTCTGTCTTCTGACATGTACTGGGAAAGATGAAGCAAAGATGAAGGAACAGCCAGGCTTGGGATTTTAATAAAAAATATTAGAATTGTTTTTTATTCCTCAGGAAATTTTTGCATAGAAAATTGAATCCAAAATTTCAGAAGTTGTATTAATACCAGGAATTGAAAAATGGGAAGTGTGGAATTAATTGGCTAGGGAACATTAGAAATCTGATCCCGCTTACATTGTAACGTAAACTTAAATTGTATGATCATGTTATGTTTTATTCATTAATATAAAACTGCTGTTTCATATAGTGACTGTAATAGTTAACTACAATCCGTAGCAATTCAGCTTGTGCATTAAGCATTAGAAGATAATGAGCTACACCTAATCGTTTTTTCAGTAGGGTTGTAAACTGCTCTCACATCCTTTTGTCTGCACATCTCTAGTATCAATCCATTACCTTCTGGTATTTTTTTAATCATTTTTTTTTAGCCCCTAAATATGTTCATTCCTTTTTTAGCTAGTGTCCTGTATCCCTCCGTGCTTCTAGTTAGTGGCTCCTACAAAGTCATTGCTTTCATTAGTCCTCTGCATTCCCAGTACTTCCCTGTGCTTGTCTCAACATCACCAAGGAAAGCAGAGTGAAGGAACCCTCAGTTGTGGTCCTTGTGTCCGATGTAGTAGCAATCTGTGGCAAAAAGAAATACAGAGATATCTGTATTTCTGTTTCTGCACATAGAAAGCCTCAGCATATTGGAACTGAAGATTTCAAATCAACTGTGAAATTCTATTACCCAACACTTTCTATAGTAATGAACAGTAGATGTCTTTACTATACCACATTTGAGAGAACAGCAGCCCCATACCTGGCTAGCATTGGAGTCCCACAGCATCATGAACCAATGCATGACAATTCAAAGATTGTTTTTTGTTATGGCTACCTTTTGTTTGCAGGAACAGTTACTTTGCAGCAGAAGTAATCACTCTCAGATGATGGAAGTTCTCATTTTCCCCACTAAAAGGGTTTCCAACATGAGGCAGTTAGGAAAACAGATAGATGGAAGGCTCATTCTCATCTTCATAAAAAGAAGTAACTGTGGTGGCATTTTAGCTAACCAGTACAGAGGTTTGGTAGTAAAGAAAAAAAGTACTTTTCCAGCTCTGAGAATACTTAAAAGAGTTTGTTTAATGTAATGGGTTTGACTATTGTCATGTTGTGGTGATAACTATGTATAGTTCTGTTACGGACCTTAATGCTTCAACCAGGATGATGTGTAGTTTTAGAAGACAGAGCTTTCAAAGCTTTTGGTAATGTGTCTGTCCTCTGTCCCTGTCGGTCTGCCATTCCTCCCTCAGTTTATAGAACAGTGTTTTTTGGTTTTTGTAAGCACCTTCTGCTGGCCTCTAATTATTTTTTCCCATAAAATGGAAATGCATTTGTGCAGGAGTGGCAGGAAAATTTATGCATTGTTGTGAAATCCTGGCAGTTGTTTTCTGAAATGTTGGCAGTAAGCATTTGAACTAAATGGGGTTTTTAACTTTTTCTTCCCCTCTCCCTATAGGGCTGATGGAGGTGTCAGTAATAATAGTTTTGTTATGCAGATGACTTCAGATTTAATAAATAAGAAAATAGAAAAACCTGCAAATGCAGACATGTCTAGTCTTGGTGCAGCTTTTCTAGCAGGCCTTGCTTCAGGTATGTATGCATTTAAAGGGGTTTTACTTTTCCCTTTGTAAAACATCTTTGTAAATAAGGGGGAGAAAATCAGAAAACAGTGCAAAACTTTGAGTAATTGCAAAAACTCCTCAAACTGTAGCCATTTTTGTGGGAATCCAAGGTAAGTAGTGTGTATGTTTCTCTCTATAGTGCTTTGTGTTCATGTACCTGTATTTGGACTGAAAATGAGATGATAAACTTCATTCATAAATCAAATCAAGGACTTTATATTTCTAACACTGTCCCAGTCTTTTCAGCAGTTGTGCATTTGCTCACTTTTACATAAATGAATAGCTACAATGAGTTTTAATGTGAAAAGTGTCAGCATATATGTTTCTAAGATAAATTTACATTTAGAGGTATATAAGACTGGAGCAGAAAGAGGGGAACAGTAACTTGCCACCTCGCTTTTTCTTGACCTGGACACTTGGCACCTCTTCCCATATTCCCAGTGCCTGGAGAGGTGCTCTGTGGGGATGGATTCACGTGTCAAGGAAGCTGTCACGCTTAGGTGCAGCAATGTCATTCCTTCTGAAGCTGTGTCCTGTCACCTGTGAGCTGAATCTTTAAGGTTTTCACAGAAACAAACACAATGGAAATAAAAAGTATGTTATGAACAGGGGAAAAAAATCCAGCTGCATTCACACATCATTTTTGTATATAATAAACCAGACTTAAAAGCATAAGCTGTCAATGGTTTTGCTTAATGGAAGTGTATTTTCTAGGTGGGTATTAACTTCATTCAGTTGCTTTATGTAAATAACACAACTGTAAGATAAAAACTGTATGCTCAGGTAGGACTCAGCAATTAAGAATGGAAGAAATCTGCAGCCCTTAAGAGCCAATGATTCAACAGCATAAATTACTCTGAATGCATAACACCAGCAGTTTTCTGCCATTTATGCAATTTTTAAGTCATTAGAAGGCAACTAGTGCTAAGTCTTGGTTTCTGTGGCCCCTCTTCATTAAGAGGGACCTGCAGCCAAAAGCACAGTGTGGATGGAACCTAAGGGAACGTCAGTGTACCAGAGCTGTTCCTTGGAAACTGTCCCAGTTAAGCAGATGTGCTGTTGTCAGGATTCCAAACAAGTGGATGCTATTGGAAAGGAGTTTCACATGTTAAAAATATGCTTCCCTCTGAGAAAGTTGTTGGTTGAGTAAAGAAAAGCTGTCATGCTTTCTGACTGTGTTTCTGCTTTGGATCTCTTGGAAATAAATTAAAACAACTCAAAAATAACATATTTGCAGTTGAGCTTGAGAATGAACTTTCTGTTAATAGGATTTTGGACTGACAAAGAACAACTAAAGAAGTTAAGGCGAATAGAAGCAGTTTTTGAGCCCCAGAAGGACTTGGAGGAATACAGACCTGCTATGGATACCTGGCTACAGGCGATGAAACGCTCACTGCACTGGTAGAAACTGGCATTTCGATTATAGAAGAATGAAAATGTTTTAATTCATATTTACAAAACACTGACATTAACAGGACAGTAAAAGTCATCACTGAAACTTGTGATGGCATATTATAACATTACACAGTACTCGGTGTCCGTCCCCCCCCCTCCCAGCCCCCGTGCTGCTACACCATAATGAACCCTCATACCATCCCTGTGACAGCTGTAGTCCAGCTGCAGCATTTGTGTCCCTTAAGTGACCTCCTTTGGGTGGCCCAGCTGCTTGAATCCTACCATGTACTAGAGATGTTTGGGGTTTTTTTCCTGTGATGGGTTTTTTACTGAGGAACTGCCTCCCTTCTGATCTTTAAAATCTTTGGTATGTTAATCATTAAGTAAGGGTAAAAGGCACATACACTTCCCTAGGCACGTCTAAGAAAAGTAAAGTGATTGCTGAGGGGTTGGGTTGTGATGAACTTGATTGTGTACAAAGAGACTTTCTTCAGTAGCCTGTTACCACCTTTGGTTGACTTCTAAGGAAGCATTTGACCTGGCTCTCGGATAGTATTTTTGTGCACTAAAATTCAGATGGAATACAAAAGCAAATAGGCTTTCAGTACTCCATTAAAAAACAAAACACCACAACAGGATTTTCACAGCTGCTGGCTCCTGTCTAGCTTCTAGCTGAATTTTTTAAAAATTCTTATGAAGACTGAAAGCTATGCTACCTGGCATGGCTAAATAATTACATTAAAATTAGTAACAGGTATGCTATCCAACTTGTAAACAACTGTAATGTAAGTTTTTGAGCCCGTTGTTAAACCCTATGATTAGCTAAAAGGGGGTCAAAACTGTTTTTGAAGCTATGATTACTTTTCTATTTTTAAATAAATTCTAATTAACAAAACGTGTAGTTAATTATTCTTATGTATTTGATTATCATTAATCTTAAAATGTTATAATTAGGAGTATATGTAAATCTGTTTTTAAAATGTAAAATTATTAAACATTTTCATTTCAGAATAATGTCCAATTCAAGCTGTGAAGAACTAGCATTCACTTTTTCTCATATTGAAACGTGGAAAGTCAAATCATACACCATTCCATCAGTTTTTTGCAGCCATCTACCATGAGTTGGAGCATCTGTTGTAGCTGTGGTGTTCTTCAAACTAGACCTCATTTGCCTGTCTCCCTTAGCGTGTAGTTTTTCTTACTCTTCTGTTAACTTTCTGTCCTTCAACCTGTGCTACATCCTGGCACACTTTTTCCTCTGGGTATTGTTCAAGTTGCAGAGACCATTCTCTCCTGAACCTACTTTAATGGGAATCTTGAACTGAAGTCTAGAAACAGGCCTGTTTGCTGATTTCTACTAACATGGCAGGCTGTGAGATGGATGTGATCCATAGCTCGATAGAGCTTTCCTTTTTGGACCATGACATTTGACTGTCCACGTGCGAAGACTCTCGAGTCTATTGATGAGGTTCCCTCTACTCATGCTGTAAGGTAAGCTCCTGTAGTGACAGAATACATGGAACCACCTGCATTGCTTCAACACCCGTGTTCAGCTTGTGATGTTCTCTATCCTCTCAGCCTCACTGCTAAAGAAAATGCAAGAAGGTTCTAGTAGGCCAAACAGGCTTTCAGTCTGGCGTTCTGTGCAGAAGTTTGTGGCCTCAGTCACCACTATCCTATGCTTTGTTGTCACTGAAGGAGTTCAGTTTGATCAAAGACTGCCTAAGGATAATGTCTACCTGTTACCTCTTGATAAAGGCTTTCCTTGACTTTCACTTAGGAGTTCTGTGGTTTTGATGGGCTTGATTGGAGTTCCAGAGTGTTCCCAGATGGAGTTTTAACAAGAGCTGAAGGTAATTTAGCTAGCCACATGCCTTATACTGCACCTTTACACAGTGGTGGTTGTCATCCTGGCCATAGCACAGCTAGAAGGATAGAACATACCCAAGACTATGTAGACCTCTTGTTCTAGATAGTATCCTAGAGGACCTGTTCTGGATAAATGTACCACTGTTACTGTTGAAGCAGGAAATTTAACCTCTCTTCCTTTCACTGGCCTCAAATATACAGGAGAGAAACTTCACTGCAAATTAAGGATGCAAAAAGGCCTTACTATCTTAGCATCTTACCATCTGAGCCTTTCAAATGATCTGCAAAGTGGTGAAGAGGTTCCAGGTTGTGAGTAAATGGTGTCTTTAAGCCTACCAAAACGGAGCAGCCTTTGGAGGTTAGGACACCTGCCACAGCTTGTGATGCATAGTTCCCCAAAGACTTGAACAGACTAAAAGACTTCTTGAAGGAATTTGGTTACTGAGCACTAGGCTTCTTTTTGCTATTCACAAGATAAACTGCTATTTCTCTTCCCAGGAAATTATTAATGTAATGATACCTTAAAGTAGTACCTGGTAATTAATCATTTGTTTATATATTGGTAAATAGTTTATATTAGTAAATATACTTTTACAGCTGCTGTGCTGTCTCAATTTTTGCTACACAGAAAGGCATTGTAGAGCCTCACACTAAATTTTATTTAAAATGTGACTGCTCTTCTTCTTTTTTTTCTTTTCTTTTTGCCTCAGCAGCAGTTTTCATCCGTTTGAAAAGTATATGCAATTTTACATTTGCTGTCAGCTGAGTTTGATAGTAAAGGTAACAATACAAAAATTATAAACTGACCAGTTTGTCATTCTGTTTTAAGAGATACACTAGATGAGGCAATATTTTACTTAAGATTGGTTAGTAATGCATTCCATCAGGCATGTGAAGATTGGAAATCAGTTGAGAGATCTCGGGGCGTCCTGCCTTCAGATACTCATGGTGCTGGAGGTAGAGAATTTCATCCCAGTTGGGCAGTTTTATCATTCCTAATGACACAGCCCTGTTCCATGTGTGGGGACTACATGGCATGAAAAATTCCTCTAATGTTGGAGGGATTTCACTACCACTACTAAGTGATTGCATATCAAGAGAAAGGGCACATATAACAGTCTTCAGATCACTGAAAATACTGAGCAGATGTCATGAGTTTTCTTACATAACTTAAGAATCAAGTCAGCTATGTTTAAAATCTCACTGTAATGAACTTTGCCAAGATTCAGAGTACTGTTTTCTTTTAAGCAGTGTTCTCTCCTGTAACAGCTAATTTTATGTAAAATCAATTCAGTCACTCTCATCTGTTTTTGACAAGAGCATTTATACTTGCTTTCCTGTCAGAAGAAAGTAAAAAAGGAAGATACTGAGTTGCTGTTTCAGCCTTATGGCTTCTTTTTGGTACTATCCCTGTAGCAAGATCCTTCCAACTAGCCATGCTGTCTCCAGGATCAAGGCACAGCACAGAGGCTCTCCAGGTGAACAGCAGCCTTGTGGAAAAAGGTAACAACCATTTCTCACCAGTCAGAGAGGCATGGAATAGAGGGGTTTTGTGCTCTTCCTTGTCCAAGCCAAAAAGCAGAGACATCTTCGTGGTCCTCTCTTCAGACAAACAGGTAGGTCACTAACTACAGGTCTAGTCGGGGACTATGGTTGTGCTCTGACCCAGAATTTTGGGCAGCATTGTAGTTAAAAGTTTTAGAGGGAGTAGGGGCAAGTTCAGCACGAGAAAGGGGGGTGGGCTGTTTTGCATTCATTTTTGTGTAGGTTATCACAGCTAGGGGTGTGTGCTGGCAAGAAACCAATCAAATGTTGAAAAATCATGTCTTGTGAAAGGGAAAGATAAGGCATCAGAAAGGAATCTGACCAGGCAGAGGGAGCAAGGTGGTCTCCTAAGGCTTGGGAAGACCACTGTTTCTGGATGGAGACATGAGAACTTCCTGCAGTATAGGTTTTGCTGTGAGTAGCCTTAGTATGTCTGAAAAAAACAATTCTAAAATGTTTTTTGATGATTTATGTAAGTTCTGAAAGACTGTGTATTGGTTTAGGATGTTAGAGAAGTGGCATACTTACCCTCACCTAGACCGATCGTTGTTTAAGCAGCTTTAAGCTGAGTGAATAAAATATATATAGTCATTGCGTTCTGCAGTTTGCTGTTGAAAGCAAATGCAAACTGCACCAGAGACCTTCCTTCTGTTTCCCTCATTAATGGCTGAAATGCCTGTTTTTCACGTTCACAATTGGTTATAGTATCTGACTTCAGCTGATTGGCTTTTCTTGCAGGAAAGCAAATAAGCCAATGAACTATTCGCAGCGTAAGTGTCTTTATCGAGGCTGGCTTGGAGTTAAGAGTATTTGTTTGGCTCAGGTAGCTTACAGAATAGAGCAATAAACCTGCCAACCTGGTTTGCCTCTGTTTTGCTTCCTTTTCTAAGGCAGTGCATGCTTCAGTATGTATGCTAGGTGTTGTGACTGTACCTGTTGGAGGGGTCTCAAGAGAATACGTGATAGTTTGCTTTTTTTTAAATGCTTCCATGGAGGTATTTTGCAAATATTGATAAAGGTTGTCTTGTGTGTGATACAAGTATTTTATAGAGGATGAAAAGAAAGTAAAACCACAAAGTCAGCAAATTCCTGGGCACGTGCTATGTTTCAAGTCATGAACTATCCCACTGAAGTAAACACGGTTCTTGCTAATTTTTGCCTTAAGTCCTCCGTGTAAGAACTCTAATTTACAGACTGAACACCTGGGTTTTTTGATGTTTCTTCCCTTTTTTAGTTAAGGAGATAGGATCGAACAAGTCTTTCTAGGCCATTTAATGTCTGTAAAGCAAGAAAAGCAGACATTTAGCATGTTTGGTCTACTCTGTGTATGTCTAGAGGTTTCTGAAACAGTGTTTCTGCATCCACATGAACGTTCTTTTGCTCAGCTTGCTTAGTGGCATTAAGACGACTTAGAGAAAACTGAAAACTGGGTTAGCTGGGTGAGTGCCTGGCTGTACAGGAGAAAGATGTACTCCAGCAAACACCGTGTCGTTGCTTTGAATGGAACTAGTGCAGATTTTCTAACTTTTATCTTTTAATCGTATAAGTGCTTTCTATTCCTCTTCTGTCTTTAAGATTTAATCCTTTGTTGAATTAATAAAAAAAATAAGGAAATGCTGACACACTCCTTAAACTTTCGCCAACTGCAGCTCGTTATCTGGTTCTGGGGCCTGCGTGTCCCCTACCCCGCTCCCCGCCGAGAGCCGGGCTGGGCGTCACTCCGCGGCGGGGCAGTGCGAGTACCAGCGCCCTCGTAACATCAACCCTTTGTTTGCCCGCGCTCCTTTGTTCCGCAGGAAGGCCGTTACCCAGCGGAGCGTTGCACGCTAATAAAGGAAGCGAGAGCTGCGGTTTGCCGAACGCCGGCCCGGTCCCCGCCGGCACGCTGCTGCCCTACGGCTCGCCTCTGCAGCTGGTTCTCGGCGCCGGGGGCGGGATGTTCCTTCACCTGAGGCGGCCGAGCCTGCGGCGGGGCTGAACTTTGCATCCCCAGCACCGAGTCACGTCAGCTCCTCAGATAAGCGGCCCGGAGCCCGGCCCGGCCCGCGCGTGCAGACACTGCGGCGCCGCTCAACGTATATAAACACCCCGCCGTGCATCCTCCATACCGACCTGCAGCGCCCCGCCTCGGGAGGGCAGCGCCTGTACCTGGGCGCCGGGCAGCGCAGGTACGACCGGCTGGAGCGGCCAGCTGGAGCTGCCAGCGAGCGCTAACCGGCGGCCGGCCCCTGCCCCTCACCCCACCGGGCGG